>VWPW01028084.1:0-149969 GCA_013389825.1 Crypturellus undulatus | reverse complement strand
GCGCAGGCTGCGCGGGGCCGCGCACCCCTCCGCGGGGCCCGGCTGCTCCGCGGGCTGCCCCGGCGGGTGCGGTGACTTTGGCGGAGTTTGGTGCGTCCCCTCCCGCGCCCTCCCCGCGCACTTCATCGCCCGTAATTTGATTCCGCGGAGGGGAAACAATTTTCTAATAAATGTCTCCGGCTTTGGGAGCGGTGCTGAGCGGCTGAGCCGCCGAGGCTGCTGAATGCTTTACTGTTTGCTAGTAAATCGGTTAGATGGAGGCTAGTTTAATTTTGTTGATAAATCGGTTCCGTTGGGGTGTGTAGGGGGGGGGTGTTGTTTCTTTGCTGATTTATTTTTAACCCGAGGTTGTACAAGCCACTGACAGTTTGGATAAATTAGCCAGGCTTCGCAGCCTTCTAATGAGAGGATATTATTTCAGCACCTCGAAAGGAGCGTGAAAAATGAGAGAGACTCCATCCGGAGGTGTCGGATCGATTCAGGATCAGGGTGTAAATTATATACAACTAAATATCTAACCGCTGATACAGCTGCTTAATACAGAGCTTAGAAATGCAACATTAAACAAAGATTATAAAACAGATCGACGCGGCGCGGCTCGACCGCAGACCGCGGCCTTGGCCGGGCTCGGTCCGCCCGGAGCCACCGCCGCCCCGGTCCGGCCCGGCCCGGCCCGGTTCGCCCCATCGGGGCGGCGCTGCCCCCCGCGGCAGCCGCAACCCACCGCGCCAGCCCCATCGCAGCCGAGTTAGAAACCCGCGATTTTTAGGTCCTGAGGATGAAAGGTCCAGAGGATGGAGCAAAAAAAGGTGCCTTTTCGCAGGTGGGGCTGCTGGGGGCCGGGAAAATCGCCCGAAGAGGGCCCGGGAGCTCCAACACTTTCCAACCTGCTCTAAATATCCATTTAGGAATACAGAGTAGTAATTATATAATTTAAAACCAATTTAACATTGCATAGCACTACAGTAAATATGCATATTGCTAATAAGATTTACACAATTACTCCAGTCAAACAAAGCGAAATGTTTACCACCGCTCAAAATATAAATAATAAAATTAAACTTGCACAACTTTTCGAAGCTGGGGAAGAGGGGAAAAAAATCCGTAAGTAGGAAATTTGGAGTAATATTTGATACCCGGCGAGATAATAAAACTAAATATTTACAGGCTGCCTCTCACAGTTAATAAAATACGATTATCTGATAATCCTTAGCAGCAAGGCTATTTGTATAGTTAACAACTGATTACAAAAGTACTTTAAGGAGGCAGGCTGGGGTCAGGGTGCCTCCGCACATCCTCCTCGCCAGGGTCAGGCCTGAAATATTAACAAACGGAGCCGTTTCCTAACGCGGCGGCAGCGCCGAGGGCTGCGCGGCCGCCGGGGCCGCTGTGAGCAAATAGCGCGAGGCGGGGGGGTCCCGTCGGGCCGCGGACAGGGGTCCCCGGGCTGCGAGGGTTTGGGGAGGCTGGATGGGGAGCGAGGGGGGTGATGAGGGGGGGACAGAGCTGCCTTCGGGGGTGCAGCCCTGTGTGGGGGTGAGGGTGGCCTCGGTGGCCCGGGGACCGTCGAGGGGCAGCGCGGAGGGGCCGGCGCGGGGCTGGATGCGCTTGTCCTCGGCTTTGGGCACGACGGCGGGAGGAGGAAGCGACGGGAAAGGATTAATCAGCGCCGCATCCGCCGCTGCTCCCGGCTGCGTGCGGGGGCAGCCCCGGAGCGGGGCAGGCGCCGGCCCCGCCGGCCCCTCGACGGGGACCCCGAGCCCGGGGGGTCCGGGCAGGACTGGGGGGTCCCGCCAGGCCCCGTCATGAGCCCTGCGAGACTACAGAGGCCGCGATTGCCTCATTAGCTGGAGCTCCTAATATTTTAAAACCTGTTAACACTTTCCCCTTTCAACAGAGGACGCCCCTCGCTATTATTTTTTTATTAATTATTATTGTTTTCCTTTATGGGAAGAAAAAGGGAATGCGTGCGCGCCTCTGTGTGTGTAGGGGAAGCCGTTGATCCGTTTTGCGCCCTCCTCCCTTGGAGAGCCTGTCTCTGTAATTTAATGATAATTTAAAATATTGTTTCTCTCCCACTGTTTGGTAATCCTGTTCCTTTAGTTGGTTTGATGCTGACAGATTTTGAAGGCCACACTTTTCCCTCTCACCTGCTGTTACGTTTTTAGAAAGAAAAAAAAAAAGGGCATTAGCCTCCGAGGAAATAAATATTGAAACAAAAGATTCCATCCACAAAGGCCCCAGATCACATCAATTCAACCCTCCGCTCTTAATTTTTCTGCATTTTGATTTTCGTCGTATTTTATATCTGGGCTTCCCTCTCCTGTGCTTCTCGCCACGGCTTGTGGCGTCGAGTATTTATTTGTCTGCCTGGGAGCACCCAGGATCACTTTTAAGTTGGAGTTTATTTTGTGTTTTATTTGAGGGCCCGATTCTATAAGGGATCATTTTCCTTAGGGGAAAAAAAAAAGTAAATTGCTGTATGTGGGTGTAGCTGTAATGAAAAATCAGAGCAGTTAAATCGTAAAATTTGGATTAAGAAGCTTGAATTTAATACACACACAACACATTTATTAAAGCATTAGAATAATTGAAATTTGCTGCTGGAATAGTCCAATCTGTTTAAATAATTCTATGGGTGTCTTGTTGTGATAAAAGATTATCTGGAATTCTATTAAAGGCGCAGGAGCCCGATTTCTAAATCCTATTTGGATACTTTCAATAACTATCAATAATCTCATCTACTCAACAGCCTCCTGCCTCTCAGCTTTATCTGAAAGTTTACAGCATTTCTGGAGAATTTCATAATAAAAACCCCGACATCGTAGGGAAGCGGTACCTGTCATTCATGTTCGGATTAAAAAAATATTAATATGAGAAAAAGCCCATTGAAAGGTTTTCTGTTTAAGTGCCAGACTAGATGCAGAGGATAGATTGGTTTTGTATTTCAAATCTCACCTGAAGGTTATTTTTATCTATCTAAACAAATTATCCCTGTCTGTTTGTGGAGTAATTACATCAATGAATATTATGAATAAGGTACGCTCCAGCCAAATATTAATTAAAGGCTCAGCACACCTCTCTCCCCATTCTACTGGGCTCTCTTCATAGTCATGAATTAATGCCAGGTCCTTTTTAATCCCTCACTTATTACAACTTTCTGTTAATTTTACATTGTTTAATATCATTCCAGGGTCTAATATCTTTTGTTTATGCGCGGGGTGTCTGTGTAATTGTTACCAGAGACTTTCCTGGCCGGAGCACGAGCCCTCCCGAACCTCAGAGCTCTCGCAGATCGCTGCTAATTTTCCTCCTTGGCTTCATTTGATCTTTCCACGTTATTTTCGCGGGGGTGACCTGGGGAGAGGCCCGGGCAGGGCCGTGTCCTCGGCACCAACTTCTTTCTTTCATCTCCAAGCTGCAAAGAGGGGAAACGTCCCCTTCCCTGCGCGCCCCCAAACCCGCGCCCGGACCGGGCGGCAAAAACACCCCGGTCCGGGTGACAAAATCATCGATCCGGCATTAAAAGCGATGGGGAGCGGGCTGAAAAACACAGCTCTGCACGAGGCGCACCCCCCCCTTCTCCTCTTTTTTTTTTTTTTTTTAGCTCTTGCTTAACTCCCTGGACCCAGCCCTGATTTCATTCTGGTTATTAGACAGCTACCAGTGACTGTCTGCACTCCGCGTCTTTCCTGCTAATTATCACCTTATGAAAAGTGTTTCATTAAGAAACTCTGCTTTTGATTAATTATCGACAGAATGCTGACCAGAAAGAAATGAAATTAGTCGCTGACCCCGTCTGAGTAACACTGAAAATTCATCACCTATCCTTTTAATATTGAAACGCACCGTAGAATTTTAATAGAAAATATTGTTTTTTTTTTTTTTTCCCCAAACCTTTCAGTCTTTATTAATGCCCTTGGGCAAGAAATGATATTGCTGGCAATATAGCAGCCTTTGTTCATTTTAAATTTATTAAACATAATGCACTTCATTTTCAAATATTTTACCGTTTCTTTTTAATTTCGCTCTCTGTAAGTACAGATCAGCCCCCTTTTAAGCGTTTAAGATGCTAGGGGGAAGCCCTGCGCCCTCCCCCGAAGGCGATGCCCTGTGCAGGCCGCGCCGTCGAGCCCATGGGAAGCGCCTGTGATTTCAGCTGCGGGGCCCTCGCGCACCCGCGGACTCTCCCTGCGGAGGCCGGAGGAGGGAGAGGGAAGGTCGGGGCAGCCCAAGCCCCTTGTGGCGGCGGCCGAGCCCCGTCGGGGCGGTGCGCGGAGCTCCGGGCAGGGGAAGCTCCGCCGCGTCTCTGCCCCCTCTCTGCCCCGCCTGGGGGTCCCCCATCGGCCGCCCCCTCGGGGCTCCCCTCCCCGACGGCTGCGAGAGGGGGCGCGGGCGGCGCCGCCCCCCACCCCGGCCTCGGGCCTCCCCCGGCAGCTGCGGCCCCGCGGGTCCCTCGGGCCGGCGGCCGCGGCCGCCCTCCCGCCCGTCGCCCTTTCCCAAGGAATCCGAGACCTGCGCTTAATGAGACGTGAAGTGTGAAAAACTTCCTGAGCGGGGCGGCCCTAACGACGTTCCCAGATGTGCGGCGGGGAAGGGGCGGCCTCGCCGCGGGGCTCCCCGGGGAACGGTCCCCGCTGCCTGGGGGGGCCGCCATCGCCTTGGGGGGTGCTGCGGACCGGGCCAGGGCCCCGCGACGAGGACGACGGGGCTCAGGGGCGACCGGCGGCGACCGCCGTCGGGTGTCTCTGCGCGGGGCCTGAGGGATCCTTCCCGCTGTGCGCCCCACGCCGGGTTTCCTCGTCATCCCTGGGTTCCTTGTGCGCATTCCCGTGTCGCCTCTGTACATCCCGCCGCTCCTGGGCGCATCCCAACCTCCCGTGCACTCCTCTAGCCCCCACCCTCGGGCTCTCCTGCTCCTCTCCGACGTGATCCCTCCGACGGGGAGGGCAACCCCGGTCAGTTTTGTCCTGACCTGAGCCGCAGAAGTCGCTCCAGAGGGGTCGGCTCCAGAGGCTCCCTGCCCTGGGGCTGTCCGGGGGCCGGGCTGGACCCTCGGGCCGGAGCGATGGGGCTCTCCCGCTGGCCGGCTCTTCTCCCTCGCCTTTTCCACCTCTCCACCAGCCCTCTGGGGAGCGAGCAACACTCCAGCCAAGTCACCCCTAGCATTTCTCCCCCGAGGTGCGGTGCCACACGCGGAGCCCTAGATGGTCGGGCAAATAAATAAATAAACGTCAATCTCCATTTTTTTTTATGAGCCATTTAACTCCAAAATAGACCTCCAGTATCTAGTCCCCGCGCCGGATTTCCATATCCAGTCACTCAGCCCTGCTTATCTTCATGTATGGCTGCCTCATGTTTAACACACAATTACATTTTCTCCCTCCAATTCCATTACAAATGGAATCGGGGAGGCATTGTTTGAAGAAATGTACTGCTTCAGTTCTAGTTATGTCGTACAATGCACGGAACAGTGGGGAAAAAAAAAATTCTAGGCACCAAAGAGTCAACACACACACGCACGAACCCGCGCAGCGCCCGCAGCCGCGCAACCTGCGCCCTGATCCACCGCGAACAAACTGCTGCCCCGCAGTGGGGTGAGCCAGCCAAGGGGGCCCGGGCAGAGATAACCAAGCGATGGGAAGTTAATTAATTGCATTAAACTATTGACTAACTACCTAGCTCGATCGTAATTCATTTAGAGAATATTAAAATCTGAGGAACAATAATAAAATTGATGCCGATTCCCAGCGGAAGGAGATGGCCAGCAAATTGGATACTTTTCTTAATCTGGCGTAAATAATAACATGTCTGTTCCCACTCCCTCTCAGGCCAATTCCCCTATCATTTATTCCAGGCTCAAAAGCCTGCTTCCATAATTGATATCAGTTACTCAATGAGTGCTCCTCGCATTTGTTCTCGTTATCCTTTCTAATTACCAAGTTCAGCCCGGGCTGCTGGGAAGGGGTCGGTCCTGCCTCGGCTCCCATCCCGCTTCCCCCGCCGGAGTCCAGGGGAACAAGCTGAGCCCGAACCGCCCCCTCGGGGGGTCCCTGGGGCAGCCGGGACCCTCGCGGCGCCGGAGGGACCGTCTCGCCTCCCACCCCGGCCCGTTGTCCCCTCTGTCCCCGTCGGGGCGGCGTTTCGAGGGCCGGGGGCTGCTCGGGGGTCGCTGGCCCTGGGTCCCGCCCGACCTCGCTGCAGAGCTGCCGCGCCTGCCTCGCACCCGAGCAGATATTACTATTTCGTTATTTATTCACTTATTTATTCATTTATAAAGTGTTTACTTAGCTCGGTGCAGATGTAACATCTCATTTACAGGTTGGCCCCGGGGCAGAGAAACAATTGGCAACACAGGAAAAAAAAATACTAATAATAAAAAAAAAAAAGAAGAAGAAGAACTCTGGAGAATAAGCGGGAGGGAAGGGAGCTGCCGGCTGCGGCGGGGGAGGGCGCCCGGCTCCTCACTGCCTGCCCGGCCTCGAGGCAGCCGCGGTGCCGGCCGCCCCCGCGGAGCCGTCGGGGCGCCCATTGCTCCATCAGGGGAAACTGAGCCTGGGGGTGCGGGCTGGGGCGGAGGAACCTGCCGGGCCAGGGCAGGCGGGAGGCTCGGGAGCGGGGGGGACGTTGCGAAGGGGTCTCGTAGCCCCCTCCCCGGCCCGCCGCAGGGGCACCGGTCCGGGCCCGAGGACTGTCCCCGGGCTAAGAGCGCTGCAAGGATGAGTTGGGGAGGGTCGCTTCACCCCCAGGCCCAAGAACCCCTGCTTTGCTCCCCGCTCTCCTCGAAATAAAAGGGAAGAAATGAAAACACCCCACATTTTTTTCTAACTCCGAAGCACAGCAAGAGAGACCTGGGCACTGGCAACGTTCGTAAACACTTTCATATTTCTGGAAGGCGGACGGGGTTTGGTTCTGTCCAACCAGTGTTCCCAAAGAGGGAACTTGGAAGGCGACGCGGCGGAGCGGGGGCTCGAACCCGCGTCCCCGCGGGAGGGCGGCCGGGGGCGGCGGGCCCTGCGCGCGGCGCGGACCCGAGGCAGCTGCTGCTCCGTGTTTAAACGAGGCGGCGGTTGCCTAGCAACCCGTAGGCGGCTCATTACCGGAGCCACAGTGATTAACAAAAAAAGGGTATGAAAGTAAAATGGATTAATTATTTAATTAACTAATTGATGATCAACTTCTTTTTAATTATTCACTTAATTAAAGAAGTGTAACTACAACACTGCCCTTATCAAGCGTGTTGATATACTGACAAGATTTCAAAGACAAAAACGGGGGGAAAAATAATTAAAAAAATATATCTTTCCTGCGAGTTGCGCTCAGATCTAAATGGGGAGCTGCACCCTGGATCCCAGGACTCCCTGGCCTGGAGTTCAAACGTGATCGCTAAACTTCCCAGGTAAGGGGCATCGCAGAGCGGCAGCGCCAACGCTTCAAGTTATATCTGCTTCCAGAGCCACCGTGCAGGCATAAATCCAGCTGTGCGGTGCTCGTCGGAAGAGTTATGGAGGCCTCGCTGCCTCTTAAATCTGGGTTGATCTTCTCCTCTTAACTGGACGATGGTTCAGCCGCGTCTGGTCCGAGATTATGAATAGCTGCAAGCGGCTCCGTTCCTGGGTCCCCGGGCTGAGGGGTGAGATGGAGTGCGGAGCCAAGGCCTCTTCCTGGGGAAGGCTGGAGTGGGAGAGAGAAGCCCTTGGTGTCCCCCAAGGCTGGAGGACGCCAAGTCAATGCAGGTGCAATCGTCTTGGTACCATTGGGGCCCCTCTGGGACTCCTTGGCTTTTGGGACAGTCCGGTCCCTGGACAATGTGCAGGGAGGCCAGGGCCAGCACAGCCCGGCTGCTCTCAGGACTGGACACCCAGCCGGGGATCCCTCCTCCCAAGTGTGCTCAGAGTTAGGGATATCGCGTAAGTGATTTTCTTGCTTGCCGGAGGATTTGTCTTCTTTGCTCTGCCCAGCAAGTGCCTGGCTCTCCCTCAGTACCGCTAATTTTGTTTTTGTTTTCTCTTTCTGAGTTAACAGTGCAGCTTGTCGAAAACATTCACCTCCCTTGATTAATTTACCCCTAATGACAAAGATAGCTCTGCAATCAGCAGGTAAATGCGGGGAGTGAAATCTGCCTGTTTTCCCCCGTTAGCATGGCTGATTAGGGAGCCGGGCTGCAGCCGAGCGCAGGAGAGGACGATGCTGCAGGGACCGGATCGATTCTATTTACCCGTCCGAAGTGCGATTGGATTTATTGTCAGCATGAAGGAGACAAACTGATCACTTTTGTTCGGCACGGTATTGGCAGTCCCAAGATCTGCTGAAGAAGGGGAAACTTGGCAGAGTTCAGCTTGTTATTTATTTGTTTAAACCTTCTGAAATGCCCCTTTTCTATCTTTTGTTAAATCCTGCCTTTGTGCACTGGGCCCTACCTAATTCTCCTGGGTTTAACCCAAAGATGCTTTGTTCCTACCAGCGGCTCAGAGGTGCTGCAGGTTCCTTGGTCTTTGCACTTCTGCAGGGACTGGAGGACACTGACCACCAGAAAGGTCTTTATGGACCTGAAGCCCCTGTTTTCCCAGTGATGCCAACGCGGAGCTCCCCATCTGATGCAGGATTTGATGCCCTCAGTCTGGGTGAGGAGCAGAGGAACCAGTGCCTGGGCACAAGGCAGCCCTGGGCAGGGTGCCCCAGAGACCACAGTGGGGCTGGGGGGCAGCTTCCCACAGGAGACACTGGGAAGTCACTGGAGATGTTGGAAAGCTGCAATAAGGAGGAAAAAAGCTCTCTTCCCACTGATGGAGAAAGAGCTTTCAGTGCCGGGAGAAGGATGGAGAGGAGGCAGCTCTGACTGTGGGATGTATGGAGATGGACCCGCGCTTGAACCCTTCACTTTGCCTTCTCCCTTTGCCAGTTCCTGGTGCTACCTCCTAGAGCCAGAGCATCAGCTCTTAAAGCAACCCCACTCCCCGTTTAAACCTCGTACCTAATCCTCTAACTCTGCTAATTAAACAGGGGGAAGTTTAAATTGTTCTGACCATCTTTGGAGGGATTATGTGCTTCCATCATCATTATAGCATGGCTATTTGTGATATCGTGCGATAGATGGATATATCCATTGTATAATCAGGAATACAAACCGTAATCCCCCCAAAGACATTTCCTAACAACCTAAAGTCCTGCCTGTCGGACTGAGGGCACGGGAGGACCAGAAGTGCATGTGAAAGAGGGGGCCCAATGGGTGCTGTGAGACCCCATCCTGCACTGAATGTGCATCAGAGGGCAGGATTTGGCCCAATGTTGTTTAATTTTCCCATTGCTGCACATGGGGGTCCCCCATGGATGTTAATGGGAGATGTCGAAGCTTGTCAAGAGGAGAGGAGATGCTCTAAGCATGATGTCTCACAACAAAACTGCTTGTAGTGTCTCTGTAACTGTGAAATCAGCCCCTTTACAAGCCTGGATTATTGACCGAGCAGATCTAGCCTGCCCCTGTAGGACCATTGGCCCTCATAGGCACTTGGATATTTTACACTGAAAATATTTAGGTTTTATCTATTTAATTTATTTATTTATTGGTGGGGGGAGGTGTTAAGGAGGAGGAAACTTTCTGTTTCTTGGGTGTCATTTAAAACCACGACTTGAACCCTACTAAAACCAAAAGAAATACGTATCTAGAAAAACAAACCTGCATTCTGAGTGGGCAGCAATAACACCGCAAGCTAAATTCAAACTTGGTGAGCTTTTTGCAGATGGAATCTGAGTTGCAAAAAACTTATGCCTTAAGTGGAAGGACAGAATAGAAAATATTAATTCTATGCCAGAAAAATGTTAAGAGACCCCCCTCAAACTCTCTTTTTTCTTTTTTTCTTTCGCTTGCTTCATAAGAAAGGACAGTCCAGCTGAAAATCTGATTTCTTGTTTTGTTTTTAAACACCACCACAGAGATCTTATTTTCCACTTCATCAAATGAGCAGAGATGTTATTGCTGTTTGCATTGTGCCTTCAGTGCAGGCAGAAAACGCTGTGCAATAGTCCTGAGCACCTCTCCCCTCCTTGTATGAGGGGAAGGGGCTTTCCCCCTTGTTCGACAGGGACGAAGCAGAGGATTTGGGTCTCCCTCCCAACTCGGTGCATCAGAAGGCGGCTCCGGAGCTGCATGTGGGAAGCGCTGGCAGCTTCTCTTGTTAGTGGCAGCGCGGAAAACTTACATTCTTGTTCGATATTACTACAGTTGTGTGGAAAACGGATAAACAGTTGTCTAACACAGCAAGGGATCTCGCTGAGAATGAACCTTGCAGGAGAAATCGTTCCCCCAATGCCTCTCTAATTCCATATCTAGCTTTTGAAGTTGCGCCTTTTATGGGGTTTGGGTACTGTTTTTCTAGCATCCCTGGGTTTATTACGGCGCAGGCTCCTGGTTTTCTCCCGTGGGCTCTGTGCTCTCTGCTCCTGAACGCAGATCCCTCTCATTTGGCTGCTTTTGGGGGCTGCTGCCAGAGGCCAGTCCTGGTAGGACTTAGCCCTTGGTGCATGGGAAGAGCTGACAGGTCAATGACCCTCCTAGGAACCACNTTTGGCTGCTTTTGGGGGCTGCTGCCAGAGGCCAGTCCTGGTAGGACTTAGCCCTTGGTGCATGGGGAGGAGCTGGGGGTTCAATGACCCTCCCAGGAACCACTAAACCCCCCAAAGGAGGAGGTGACCATGCCCATGCCTGGATCCCAAATTCAGCAGTCACTCCAGGGTAGTTTGGATGGTCTCTCTTCAGAGCGATGGTTGAAAGCATCTTTATACGGGAGCAGTCAGACTGGCTAATGGGAGAAAAAGAGCACAGGCTTGGTNACAGGTCAATGACCCTCCTAGGAACCACTAAACCCCCCAAAGGAGGAGGTGACCATGCCCATGCCTAGATCCCAAATTCAGCAGTCCCTCCAGGGTAGTTTGGATGGTCTCTATTCAGAGGGGTGGTTGAAAGCATCTTTATATGGGATCAGTCAGACTGGCTTTTAATGGGAGAAAAAGGGCATAGGCTTGGTCCCTTTTATTACAGAGACCAAATCCAGTCCTTATTGTTGTCCCAGTGATCCCAGACTTGTTCTTTTCCTGTAATGGAGATAGCTGGAAGCCTCGTCTTAATTTTCTGTTGTGGAAGACCTCATGTGAATCCATCACTATGAGCAGGGCTACACCCCCCCTGATTTATTAGTGTCATTAGAGAGGTTGTTGCTTTACAGAGCTCCTCACCCTCCGAGAGAAAGTGCCAGGAGAGGAGAACCAGGGCCAGTGCTCAGGAGGCTTGAGACACCCAGCGATGGGCTCGTTACCGCCGCCCATGCCGGCTCGGGAACCGGAGCAGACTTGGTGCACGGGTAGACCTGCCGGCTCCGGCTCTGGGTCTCCAGCACAGCTAAAAAACTCTAAATCACCCCGAGCATCCCTCTTTCTGCACGCTCATCTTCCTGCCTCATTGCTGGGAACACATCGAGCTGGCACATCAAAGCAATGTTGGGGAAAATACACCGCTAACTTCCTTCAATGATCCTAGACGTTATGCTGAGAGGCTCCGGCAGCTCCTTTTACAGAGCTAGTGAACTTCGTGAAAAATCTCCAGGGAGTTTCTCTCTGGGGGAACTTTATATTTTCTTGCCGATTTTTAAAAGTCTACTGTTAACACTGCAAGAGATTTTTTTTTAGCACCAAACTCTTGATGGATGCTGGGTTTGTAGGAGCTGTAAATGTAAATTGTTTTTCCTCTGGCCACTTGTGTTTTATTTGAAAATGTACAAAATCTGAGTGTGTAGTTCCTGAGAGCTGGCCTAGAGAACAGCAGCACTCCCAAGTAGTTTGTCTCCTATCAAATGGCATTAATAATTTAGTCTCTAATTAAAAGTGAGGTCAAACAATGAAAAATGACTGAGCTAAATGGTTACGCTGTGATGTATTAAAGTGACTGGTGGTTTTTAATGGATGGAAGGAGGGTTGTTGTTTGTTTATGTACAAAGCACTTTCCGTCACAGACAGACTGAAAGAGTCCCGAGGAAATGTATTTAACTAAAATCTTTTACAGGTTACTGAGTCAATGTTTCGAATAGACAATTTTTACACACCTTTTGTTTTCTTCAAATTGCTTAGCTACCTGTAAAACAGTTTCCCTTAACGACAAGGGGAGGAAAAAACCTGCTTTGATGCCTTTCAGGCTGGTGCATCAGTTAATGTGAATGCTCAGAAATATCCAAGGGGATCTAAGACATCATGGGAGAAATCTCTTGAAGGGAGCCTGGTTCTGTGTTTCATGTTGTGGAAGAGGCTCTGGGTGTCTGTGGCTGCTGCAGCCTTGGGTGATTTGGGGAAGTGTCGTTACCGGGTTTGGCAGAAGCCTCTTCCCAACAAGGGGACCCTCCACCAGCACCGCTTTGTTTGGGGGTCAATGTCTTAAAGAAAACCAGGGCTTTGCCTGCAAAATCCACCTTCCTGCCACCCGCGTGGTGAATTTAATGCTGTTTCTTTCAAGGTGAATTGTGCAGCCTTGTGTTAGGGAGACAATGTGACCTCGTGCAACCAGTGGGAGAGTTTCCCATAGTGGATGCAAATGTGTCATTTGCTGAGTTCTCTGTACCTTTTGGATGGAAGACTTGTACTTCTTACCCCTAACCCTGGATCCCAAAGTACATGATGATCCACTGGGCAAAGCACTGGGCTGCTGCACTGGAGACCTTCTGTTTATGGGGCCCCAGGTTAAGGCATTAGCTGCCATATAGACCCACTGTTATGGTCACGCATGCATTTAGGGGAAGGCTGAGGAGCTGAGAACAATTTATCCTGATTATGGTGGGCAAAATGAGGATGCTCCATCATGGATAGGGCTATGTCCAAGCACAAGCAGAGAAATGCTCCTACTCAGCAAGTCTATGTCTGGAGATAGGAATAAATCCAATCCTGAGAGACACAGATTCCTTCGGAGTGCTAGATACAAACACACACGGAAACACAAGCCCCTACTAAATATTTAGCCTTTATTTATTTACATTTTTAGCTGGCAATCTTTATATAGAAAAGACAAGAAGTTGGAATTTTGCACCTATTTCATTTAACACCACTTAACTCCTGGCACTGGCCCAATATGTCTCTATTAAGTAGAGACTTTGCTAAAATTGTCCCAATTAAGCAGCAGCGTTGCGATTTGCTGTTGTTAGGCTAAACTGGTTCCCTGGGAGATGTCCTAATGAGGTATCCATCTTGATTAAGTGCAGACCCATGAAGTGCTTCCCAATTAAAGGACAAAATGTGCATATATAATAGCCAAAATCATATATTTTTTAAAAAATAGCCATTTGTGGTATCTTCTCTAGGGCTCACTCTTCCCCGGACAGTGGGAGTATTTGCTTTGAATAGGAAGATGCTGACTAGATGAGTTACAAGTGGTTATGGACCGCCAGCACCAGCCTTTTTGTGTCTAGGTTTCCACATTGAGAGTAACCAAGGAGGATGGGCTGGTGGTGAGAGATTAGCCAGAGCCACGGAAGATGTGGGTGTAATTCCTGCAGGTCTGTTTTGAGCATTCTTAGCCATTCTTCTGGGCAAATCCCTTCCTCTTCCTCTGTTTCTGTTCATGTTCTGGAACAGGGAGTGCCAAGTTAAGCTGATAAATGCATTGCAGGTGGGAAGTCCTCGGATACCCACCACTGCCTGTGGGAAGGGGAGATGCTGCTCATCCCCCTCGCTCCAGGAACAGCCTGTGCCAGACAGCAGGAGGACAGGAGGGGAAGGTGCAATTTGCAATGGGAAATTCCCAGTGGATATAAGGAAAAATGCCCCTTCTCCACAAGGATGGTGCAGCCCTGACTCAGGCTTACAGGTTGACCTTCCATCCATCCTTGGAATTTTGAGAAATCTGCTGTAGCTTTGGAGTTAACCCTGCTTAGGGCAAGAGATTGGACAAATGGGGACGGGAAAACCCTTCAGGTTTTCTGGGATGGAGTTAAGGAGGAGTTGCAGCTCTTCCATCCGACATCTCCGAGTGCTGAAGGAAGGTGCTATAAAACCCCAGTGGGAATTTTGAGAAAAGAGTGAGCTTCTTTTCCAAGAAATGACAGCATCACTTCTTCCCTTTCAGTAACTTTCACTGTAGTTTAAACCAACAAATGTCCTTTTGTCAAGTGTTAATATTCACCCAATGTCCAGAGGACATACCTTGAAAGTTATTTATAAAGGGATTTTTTTTTTCTCTCTTCCCAAGGAAACAATGTTCTCATTCCATAATTCTTTTGTGCTACAGAATTACCAATCAACTGTTTCGGAGTCATTTTAAATACAATTATAAAGAATGTGATTAGGACAAATGCAAAAGAAGTTAAACATAATCAATTCCTCGGTGCTGCCTTGTGGTTTACATTTTAGTATCATTTAAGGGGATTTGTGCCAACCTTTTGTAGTAGATTAAAGGCAGATATTTTGTTTGTTACAATCAAACCTATGATTTCAGTTTTATAAATTTTTAAAATATTAATTATAGTTTGAAAAGTACACGGAGGTGAATACATTAACTAGTTTCCTGCTTAGATAGCAACTATTTGGTGTTTGGCATTAGATTAGCAAGGAGCAGGTTGGGAATTTTAATCCACCTTGTTAAGTTATTAAATTTTCTTTATTTACATACAGATCTTACTTTCATTAACATTGTAACAGGTGCTCATTAACAATTTATCATTTGCAAGGCAGAAACAGAAAGAGATTTTGCTGCAAAGTTTTCTCTTCTGTGTGTCTCAATTATACTATATAACAAGGCTAAAACAATTATAAATGTAACAATACTCATACACGGGCCCCTGTGAAAAATATCGGCACTCTTTGAACATTTCATTGCTCCGAGTTTCATCTAGGGTAGTTATAGAAATAAAGCTTCTTTTCCTTTTAAAGAGGGGGTTATTTTCGCTCTAAAAAGACCCCTATGTTAAAAGTATTTGGGTTCATGAATTTATGGACCCATTATTCCATTCCACTTACTCACATCTTAAGCGAAGACTAATAGAATTTTAATATGATCTGTAATCACACTAAAAACTGTAGTTCAAAATTCCTGAGCATCACTTCAGTGCTATTGAATAGCCCTGGATCTAATTAGCATAATCATTTGCAGAGCCCTTGGAGTCCTATTTTCACAACCTTTTTATATTCTGAAAACAGGGGGTTTATAGTTTCCTTTCATTTTTTGGCATAAGTGAAGGACAAGGCACAATTTCCTTCTCCTTCCTGCCTCCGCGCTCGCCCTCCTTCCCTCTCTGCTCCTCCCAGCCCGCCTGTCCCCAGCAGGTACCTGGGGACCCGTGATGCAGGAATCAGCTTGGCTGCAATGCCCCAAAGCCTTGGAGACAGCTGGAGGCACTGGAAGCATTACCCGATTCCCTAAAAATCATATGGTTGAGATGCCTCTCTCTTTTTAATGTTGCCTTTTCCTTCTGGAAGGAGGCACGTTTCCAGCAGCTCTTTCAGCGCGGCCTTTTCTACCCCATCCTTGTGTCTCCAGGAGCTGCTCTTCTCTTGGCAGCCGAGGACGCGCTCTCGCAAGGTGGTTTGTTCTGGCAAAGTGCACGAATAGCTGCGGTCTTGGCAGCGCTCTTGATTTTTCAGGATAGAGCCCTCATTGGAGCCTCTGTCATTTGCAAGACTTCCAGCAACGCAGGTACATTTGTGATGATCCATAACACATGGGTAATTTAGGAGAGTTCCTTCGGTTTCCAGCTCTTGCTACTCCTAGGAATTCAAAATCCAGTTTGGGATTACTTTTCCCAGTGTTAATTTGAATCGTCATCCAGGGTCGGCACATAACTCAGGCTGCATGAAGCTCCTCAAGGACCTTGTTTTATTGCACATAAAATAGTTTGGATGTTCTCAGAGCATGCAATGCATTCCAGGATGGATCTTGCCTTGACTGTTGCTGACTGTGTTTGTGGTGAAAATAACCTTAATGCCCCACTGGATGTATTTTTGATCGTTTTAGGAAAGAAAAGATTAAGCAGATCCAGCTAATGATGCTTACTTTCCATTTCATGGCTGTTGCACTATCCCAGGGTGTGGAGGAGTTTTCTCTGCTACCATCGTGGTTCCGCTCAGGTTGCCAAACCATCACCTCAATCCTGTTTGTTGTCACTGCAGATGGATTTCAAACAGTTTGCACCAGAACTGGGGGCCTCAGTAGCCTAGTTTGTTTTGCCTGTGCCAAATCTTTCTTTGTAGACTCTATCTGCTAGAAAAAGAGGAAAGAAAATTATCCCACACTACCAGCCCAGTTTGTGAATGTTCTCATGTCATCGCAAATAGGATCAAACTTTTGGCTTCCCCTTTAAAATGCATTTTGTGCGTGTCCAGTGGTTTGGGTTTTAATGTTCATTTTGCAACTGACAAGTTGTCTTCCCTCCGTGCGGAAGCCTGATGACTGGTTTTCATTGTGTTTTTGGACAGTCAGTTTATTCCGAGTCACAAAGTGATTTTCCCTCTGTAATTTGAGGACTTCTATGGATTGAACATCAAAGCAGCCTGTGAGTCTAGCTCTGTCTCTCAAGGCTGATTTCCCCAATTATAGTTTTCCTAAATCCTTTTTAATTTATCACTGCTTTCACAAATCCAAACCATAAAGTGCTGGTCCAAGCTCCATTTTACTTCCTTGCTCCGTACATTGCAGCTGATGAACTGGCACGGATGTTTCTGGCTCTCGCATGGGCTGGTTGCTTTTCTTCCACATTTGGACTAAAATGGTAGTGAGGGGGCCTGCTGGGGTGGGTATATCTTGGAGGGGGGCTGCTCTGAAAGCTCTCAAATTGCTCTGAGTGCTGCCCAAGCCAGGTTGGGGCATCTTCATCCCAACCTTCGTCACCCTCACCTGCTTGTTCCTGCAGCACTGGAACCCCTTGCCTGCTCCTGCCCAGCACCCTAAATCTGGGAGAGCATTTTCTTGTGATAGATGTGGCAAGCTAATGCTTCGTAATTGTACGAAGGATGCAAACACAAAACCTCCCTGCTTCTGCCTCTACTCTTCTCCTGACATCTCTGATGCACAAGTGTTGGAATCGTTGCATTCTAACAAAATCCGTGCATGGCAAAGACGTTCTTCATTTTGTTATTGCAAAAAGTAATTTTCCCCACCCCTGAAAGTATTTTTTTTTTTTAATCTGCAGCATTTTTATATTTTCTCCCTGAGTTAAGCAGCCTGCTCTTTCTCAAAGTAAAATAGACAGTGTCTTTCTTTATCCTATTGCAGCTTTAAACTGCAATAAGACAAATGGGCACAATTATAGATGTGTACCAGAATAGGAACATGTGTTCTAGCATATGTGATACTAACCTAAACAGACATCGAAATGCACTTCTCAGATAACAAACATCACACACACACATATTTATTAAACTCAGCAACAGCCTTTGCCATTCTTTTTAGCTACTTTTAAACATCTGGTGAACTGTCAAAACCACGTTAAATATTTTAACAAACAAGTTAAATATTTTTAGTTGTTTCTGTAATGGCAGTAAAAATTCAAGATGGAATGATCTCTTCCTGTACAATGCTAGAGGAAAAGGAGAAGGCGTTTTTGCTCGGCTATGGATCTCAAGCCAACTTTTCTTCTGAAGGATGAGGCGAAGCGACGGCTACGCTCTGCACTGGGGAAGCAGCCAGTCACCTGCAACACTTCATTTACCAGCTTCAAACCCCTCCGATGTGCAGTAGAGAAAACCACTCGGACTCCCTCCTGCTGGAGTTATCGTAGGTTAACGCGGTGGATAGATCATGGAAAGCTGGTAAATGATTATTTATAGTGCCTGGGTGTTTATGGTGCTGTTGTCCTGATGCAGAAAGCCCAGAGAGCATCACTTGAGTAACTCTGGCCACCCGGTACTTTTGTGGCACTGGGACCTTTCGGTGCTTCAGGACAGGATGGAGGCTCAGAATAGCAATGACGGATATAGAATCATAGAATCATTTCACTAAACATCAGCAGAGATTTGCAAACCATCCGCTTTGTTGTTATTTAAGCGCAACAGAGAAAATCCCCAGTGAAAAGGCACAGGGCAAGAGCTCTTTTATTTTCCATATACATAAAAAGGTGAATATTATAACATGTGAGCAGGGATAATGACAGGTGAATAAAAAGAAAGACAGCAACATATCTAGCAAAGTGTCAGATTGATAAATAAATGAACAAAGACAGGAGAATAAAAGGCTGTTATGAAATATATCAAATCTGATCTGATATGGATCGTGTTGTGGGAAGTTCAGTCTTCCTTTTCCGAGACAGGAGTCAAGGACAAACAGTTTGTCTGCTATTACGAGCTGTCCAGGGTAGTGAAATAAATACACCTTGAAGACAAGTCTGTCCTTCCCTTGCCTGGCTTTCAGAATTGCAAGCATCTTGGAACTTAATATAATGCAATTTATTTTGTATGGAATTTCCTATGCAGAATTATTACAAACTGCTTCTGAGTGGATTATGGGCTCTAATGAAAAACTAAGGGAAAAAAAAGGCACAGTTCAGACTGCAACCACACATCAGGGGTAGAAAGGGAAGTGGAGCTGAAAAGCAAAAGAGAGGAATCATATTTTAATATATTGGTGAGAGGACTGACTAAGCAAAAGGTGCGTGACTCAGAGAGGAGCACATGGCATCTGGCTGGAGAGAACAGGAGAAGGAAGACGGAGATGTGCTGGATCTTGCAAAAGAATTTCAACATCACGGAGAGCATCATTAAACGTGGAGTGGAGCAGAGGCTGGTGAGATCTGGTTGCTGCCGTTACGCAGGATCCACTTTATCACATTGGGCAAGCAGGGAGCAGGAGGGGGCAATGTAATATTGCCCGGGCAGCAAAGATCTTTGGGGAAAACTCCACGGCCTGAGAGAGGGTGACGATGGCCACTAGCAGGGTAAACACTCTTGCTGCAAATAGGGGAAACAGTTTGCAGAGGCTGAGCTTTAGGCTTGATCCTGCTCCTATGGAGGACGTGATCTCTCTGGAAGTTGGAGGTGAACCTGGGAAATCCCAAGTGTTGGCTGTTCTGGGACATTTGTTTCCTAGCTGGAAAATAAAACTGATAGGACTTGCCAGAGGGGAAACAGCAAAGAATAGTCCACCCTGGAATGTGTGATGTTGAAATGCGGTAATGACAGGGGCTACAAACGTACCCAGAGAAGCAGGAATGAAGGATATCAAGAAAAACAGTGAGAAACAGTCCTTGAGGGTGTCCTTAAGTTAGCTGTAGAAGGGGTTGATTGTGGATGCAGTTTCCCTAATGGGAATGGCTATGAGCAGAGCTGCTCTCCAAATGCTGGCATTGTTACTAGCGTGAATCTGATGCGCCGAGTGCCTCCAGCAACAGGATTCCTGTTCCTAGATCACACTCATAGCTCTGAGGAGGAAGTTTTGGTAAGAGGAGACTGTAGGAAACGTTTCCTTGTCTTTGTCAGCCCTACTTGCCATCCCTGCAAGCAGCCTTCTCGACTAAGATTGCTTTTTTTGTGTGTGTGTGTCAAACACCTCATCATTAGAAAGTGAGGCTTGAATGTTATTCTTTAAGCCTTAGATCAACTATGAAAGCTGAGATGTAATAGGAAAGCCTGACGCTGGAAATTCTTGAGTCGTTATCACAATTTATACTTAAAAGAGCTCCAGCTTTATAGCCAAAAAAAAAAAAATCCATTCATTTTCATCGTTTCAAAGCTTATTAAAAGGTTTCGAATATTATTTATTGCAATTCTGCACCAGTTCTAATTCAGTCATTAATTCCATTCATCTTGAAACTAATTTTAAAGTTTCGAAATTTACCATAGCATTTTGAAAAGTTAAAGTAACTTTCAAGATGAATAGAATTAATGTTTTCTTTCCTCCTTTACAAACTGGTTTCACCTTCAAATACAAAGCATGACCATACCGTGCTAATAGCTGCAAATGTATTCTCTGCTTAAGGTTTCAAAACCATTACTTGACAGCTGATGTGGAACATTATTGCAATGATACCAGGCTTGTTTTCAATGAGAGACGGTGCAGTTTCCTTCAGGAGCTGCAACATTCAACATTTATTCTAAATATGTTTCTACAACTTAGGAAGTGGAGTGAAACCTTCTCTGCTGCTCCCCGTGTTTGTGGTTTGAAGACTCTTATAGGATTTTCTGTGTGATAACAACTAGTTTCCAAGACAATTAAGTGTTATTTCCTTTTTATTCCAGATGGCCACAGTAAAATACTTAGGCCTAATTCCTCTGTGAAGACTGTTTATTTTCTAGGCTCCATACCAAGATACAAGAGGCGGATGCTTTCTGGATCATGAGGAAGTGGCCTCAGCATCCCCACAGCCAACGTTGATTTTCCCATCCTAAATCAATGTGAAGAGTGAACTAGCTGGTTTGAGCCATCAGCTGCCTTTACAGCTGTATGTGATGGCACCAGGTGTTTCAGCTTTGGGTTCTTATTAAACCAGTGTTTCTTCAGGCTGAGGCTTAGAAGGTCTTGTCTAAGTTGCAGGATCATGTTTTTTAGGTCTGTGTGTCTGGTTTTTCTAACTACGTTGTTATGTCACTCTCTTAACCTTATGAACAGGCTTCAGCAACATGTGTTGATTCAGTTAGGCTCTTGTTAACTTGGATGTACTGTGATGTGGCTGTTGGTTTAAACAGGCTATAGAGCACCAAGGGCTGGAGTGAAGCTGACAGCTCTGGAGCAGGAATCCTTCTGGGCTTCCAGAAAGCTTCTCTCTTGGTAAATTTTTACAGGACCTTGAGTAGCTAGTACGATGTTATATATTTTCTTTTCACTTAGTGATCCCAAATTCCCTCCTGAAATGGGTCAAGAATTGGAAATCTCAAAAGGAAAAAGAATTTCTTTTCAACTTTGTGAACCGACTGTTTTCAGTTTGGCATCACTGAACACACGTGCTGTGGAAACTGAGCCTGGGGCAACCTTATGGGGAAGGCAAATACCTTCTTGCTGAAGGCTTGTTAACCTTCCTGTGGAGCAGCAGCTTTCATGTGAAGATAGCAGAAGGTTCCCCACCTGTGTGGGTGAACCCACTTTTGTGCTAAGTTGTGTGTTGCTCTATCTTTCTTCTGGCAGTGGAGCTGTCTGAGTATTTGCAGAAAAAAAAGGGCTTCTGGAGGTCTGGGTACTTTATTTTTATGTTCTGAAGTGATGATGAACCTGTTGTAAAAAGACAGTGAGATCTTTCTGAGCAGCTTCACGTGTACATAAGAGGACTAAGATGTATCAGAAATTTAGAAAAATCTGTTGGTGAAAATGACTGAGAAGCTGCTCTTATTTTGGGCTTGGGAAGGTCCTCTCTGGGTTCAAGATTGACTCTCATCCTTTGCTACAGCTAGAGGGTGGAGAGGGGTGAAAGGGCCCTTCTGCCTCGAGTATAATGCTGGTAGTTTGGTGGTTGAAAGCTCTTGCTGAAGAAAACTGGGGCAACCCCTCTCTTTTCCATGTGGTGCTGGAGGGCTTGAAACGCATCGTGGCAAAATATAATTCTTCTCTATGCTTGCGGTCACCTGCCTCAATTTTTATATACAGCCCGTCTGGCAGTGTGGGATATAGTGCAAGGGGCCCACAATAGTGTCAGGGAAGGTGTCTGAGTAAAGGGTTTTATGGCTTGGCTGGATTTATTTCCTGGCTGGAACATTTTACACTGGTTTCCTTTGGCTGCACCTGAGACTCTAGCTTGTGGTTTCCGTATTTTTCCTTCTCTTCTGACTACCGTCTTAAGCTGGAGGAAGGAGGGAACCCGGGGAAGGAAGAATGCTTTTGTGTTCCTTGCATGTCTGTGATGAAAGTTCCCTCTGTTCCTGTCTGCTCTGTATATGGACCGTTTGGAGGCTGGGAATGGCCTTTAGCACCAAGTTTACATGGACCCTGCTCAGCACAGCCCCAAAACCTATTCCTAGGAAAGGAAATACATTCAGCTAGCATCATGCTTGTTTCTGACATGGAAAAAAAGGCCATGAAAAGACACCAGCAAGGGCTTTGGTGAGTCTGAGGCACAAGTCAGTATCTTGGCTTCCCTCTATTTGCCACGTTCAGGAATTTGTGTGGAATACAAACCCTTCATATCTTGTTCTGGGCTGAGCCTGGAGCATGGCAGAACTGTAAGCCTGGTAAGGGAGGAAGCTGTTTTTAATCACAGTACTTGCAGTTGGTTACAGGATCTGGCAGGCTGTAGCAGAGGTGATGCTGCACTGAGAACGTCTTCAACTTCATGCTCCATTAGGAACTGTTTGGTTTTTGTTGTCTGAGGGTTTATTTTTTGAGGAGGTGGAAGGAAGGCTTGAGATGCTGCACATGAAGCCAGTAGCATGAGCAGTATTTCGGACACAAAGAAAGCTGTCATTGCATGCCATGGCATAAAGAAGCTGTCCAGAAAAATGAAGTGCTCTGTGGTTAAGGTAAACCAGGAAAGAGCCTTAGCGCAACACTTTAGCATCTGCCAGGTCAAGAAAAGATCCTGACTGACTTCCAGAGGCTTTGGATGTGGTCCAGGCATCTGATTCCTAAGCTGCTGACTAGCTGAGGAGGCTTTTACTATTTATGGTGATAGCCCTTGCAGTTTAAAGCACTGAGTGACTGGAGTGTTGCTGAATGATGCCTTTCATTAATATATATATATTAATTTCAGTTACAAATGCTGACCTAATATAAACATTGAACTAAAACCTTTACAGTTCAAGTAAAGAAAGTTCTAAAAAGTGAACAAATTAATCTGTCATTCATACAGCCTGACTGTCCACCGCATCAGTCCTAAGCCAGAAAGCAGAATAACATGAGTTCCTAGATAATGTACCTCCAAACATAAGATAACAACAAAGTCTAATTCCCTTTAAAGAGCAGCAATAGAAAATAAGGCTTAACTTTTGATGAGAAATCAATGGGAGTTACTTGGATTATGCTATAAAAAATGGGATTTAGATTCCTAATGTAAGTTTGGGAAGATAGAGCTAGTAAGTAAACTTGTGCTTCCTTCTGTTTAAGAAATGTATCTTATCATACCATTGGTTTTTAAGCAAAGCTCTTCATTGATTTTTGGGGGGTGCTCTGCTTAAAAATCAATGATAGGAGATGGTCCTGCATATTTACTTATTCTGATTTGGTTATTTATTATTAATAACTTGTATTGTGCTTTACAGGTGTTAACGGGGCAAAATGTGGGGATGGAGACTGTGCAAATTTAAGTCAGGAATTCCTCAGGAAAGCTTGTGTGACATAGATTAAAAAAAAAAAAAAAGACCTCATTTTGTACCTGGACATTTTCTTATTCCCCAGGTGAGCAGATAGGGGTGTTTTCTTCTGGGCAAGCTGGAAAATTAGGAGGGCTGTGGGGTGGACTGGTTCTGCAAAGCCGTCTGCTAAAGCCCTGATTACTGTTATCAAGCAGAGAAGCAGTCCGGTTTAAGCTGCTAAGGTTTCTGCCGAGCAACAGGTTGTAATGAAGGGAGGCAGAGTGAGGAGCGAGTGAGTGACTACAGATTCTGGTAAAGAGCGGATTACACCGAAGGTACGTTCCGGGGAAGGGGCTGCATATTGCAGAGCAAGGCAGCAAATGGGCTTAAAAAATAATCTGAATCACTATTTTTTTTTTTTCCTCCTCGCACACAAAATCCATCAAAGATAGAGAGTGTAAGATGCTTGTGGAAGGCAGGTCAGAACATCAAACGGGTCCTGCCGTGGCTACTGGGAGCACGAGGGGAGGATTCCTCCTGGCCGAAGCACGAGGCAGGGATGAGGACTGCACATTCCTGCTAAGCTGGTCCTGGAGGCGTGCGGGTGTTTGCAGAGCACCTCACGTAACACCAAACATATGAGACTTCCCCTGCTCTTTGGCCTTGCTGGATTTTCTGCCTGTAGCCAGTGTTGTTTTAGCAGTGAGCTGTTCATTGCAAGGCTCTGAAGCAGTGGAAGGAAGGTATTTTGGAGGATACCTCTCCTTTTCTGCTTGTGCTGGAAACTTACTGTAAGGTAAAGCTGAGGTAGGGATTTATAACATGGCAGCTGGTAACTGCCCTGGGAGCAGACTCTTCCTTTGGGGTAAATGAGCCACCTCCTATCACCAGATGCCCGGTTATGGAGCAGGAGTAACACAATCTTAATCCAAATCCCATTTTAGTTGGAGATGTCTGTCTGAGTAGCTATGATGTAGGAATCTATTAGGTTTACGGCATAAAGAACAGCCTCCAAATGGGTCAAAATGAGGAGGAAAAGCTGATTTTATTTTTTCCTACACCATTAATTGTGGCAGGGTTAAGATACACCCTTTAGTGGCCAAAGATACGGCAGTGCCCTTTGCTGCCTGAAGACAGCAGTGTTTGTGCTCTTGTTGAATGGAGGAGGGACACGGCATCCCTCTCCGCTGCGCCTTCGAGCAGGCTCTAATACGTCTATAAATGGCATGTGATAAGCTCTAAAAATGCCACTTTGAAATTGAACCCAGAGAAGTGTGAACCGTCTCAAACAAAAGCGATTCACCTCGGTCACTCGATAAGTGAAGAAGGAATTTCCAATGATAAGGAGAAAATCAAGGCAATGCAGAAGCTGCCTGGTTCCCTAAATGCTCAGGCTGGGAAGGAGCCCTGCGGATCCCCCTGCACCCGTGCAGGAGTTGCTCCTGCCTCTGCTGCTAGCGCAGGTCTCTTGCCGGGCTGCACGAGGACTGCTCTGAGCAGGTGCCGTGATGTGGGGTTTGGGGTGCAGCACCAATGGCCAGGGCAAGGTCCTGCTGCCGTCGCATCCTCTCCTCCGCCGGGTATTGATTCCCATCTGCACCGAGTCGTCTTTACACTCGTGCTTGTCGCTGGGGAAGAGGGTGATAAGTACCCTGGACACAAACTGTCACGCGCACACGGGAAGGGGCTCGCTCGGGAAGCGGGTGGAAGTTTTGACTGTGCAGCGACTCGGGTTATCGCTGGCATTGTGTACGAACTGTCACAGCCCTAAGAACGGGGATTTTAATACACGCTATGCACGATGTCACCCTACTGGAAAGAGTGTCATCAGAACATGGCATGTCAGTTGTCACTTCACTGGGAGCAGATGAAACCTTATTATCAGTACAACGTCTACCAGCTTCCACTGCATCAGGAAACAGCTCGTCGGTGCAGTGTGTACAAAGATGTCACCGGCTTCTGTTGAACTATATACAAGCTGTTACTGCAGGGGGAGGCTTCGTGATTAGTATGAAACAAGAGCTGAGAGAAGAGCACGGGGCCAGGCTGCTGCTTTGCTAGGAGCATCCTTCCTGGGTGCGTTGTGGGGAGCTGGTGGATCATCATTCTGATTTGCTGCTTTTGCATACGTGATATTTAGCCCAGAAAAGCTGCATTGTAGTGGCCAAAAGAGGCCAGGGCATCTCGAGTGCCCATGGGGTGGTATGTTGCTGGCTGGAGCTGTGCTGCTGCTGCTGAGAACAGGATCTGACCTCTTCCAGCAGGGAAGAGATGCCTGCTCTGAGGTGCTGGTAGATCTGCTGGGCTGTTATTTCTGATAACCCCGGCAGTGATAGTTTAATCTGGTGCTGATATCAAATTCCTCATGCAGACGTGTTTCAACAGTAGCAGCCAGTATGTTGTCAGACGTGGGAACAGACCTTGTGGGGACCTCCTGCACTGAGCTCCCTACTGAGGTCTGACCAGAGCCAGATCCATCTCACCAGACACCCCTGCTAGAAACCAAGTTGTCTTCAGCTCCTGCTAGATGAGGAAGAGAGAGGAGGGGAGGAATTGTCCTCTGAAGACGGAGGATGCGTGAAGCTATGGGGTGGTGTCGCCTAACCTTCGGCAGCACCTTCAGCCCATCAAGAGATGGGACGAGGAGCTGGTCTGGAGCCCTCTCAGTGACAGCCCCACTGCCTGACCTAGATCTGGACCGCATCAATCCATGTAGCAATGTTGATTTGATTTCTGCAGCCCGCTTTGTAAGGACATCTTCCTTCTGTCACCCCTGCTCCTGCCCCAGCACCACTTGGCTAATTTCTTGAGTGGGATACGCTAATCCTTTATTTTTCAGATAGTTGCTTTCCTCAAAGCTGTCTTGGAAACGCAGGTGTCTGCCCCCCTCCTCCTTCCCCAGACCAAGGAAAAGAGATGGCGAACGGCTCTCTCTTGATTGTGTCGATGGGAGATGATTTTCAAGGTGAAATTTCTAGTTCAGTTGAGTCACTTTCATTCAAGGCGATGAGCAAAATGTCACCCCCACACTGAACCACACTCAATGTGCTGTTCTCCTATTGCATTTAAATTTACTCCACTTTTCCTTTCTGACACCTGTTTAAATCAATATCTTCCTCTCCAGGTCGTGGGCAGAATGTGCCTGGTCTCTCCGCACAGCGCTTCTCAAATCCACTAAAATCAACACAATAATTGAAATATTTTCAAGCTGATTACACCGCTGCCTGAGGCTAGGCTGGTTGCTAAGGGTAAGCTCCCTGGTTGCTAGGGGGAGTAAATCATCTTGCATTATTTGATTTTTGTTATAGATATGAAACCGCTACTCCCTCGATTAAATGTCTCTCAGTCTAACACCTATGGGACCTGGGGAAAGAGAAAAGAAAAGCAGCAACCTTGACCCTGTCAAATAAATATCTCTAACTTTTCCTGTCCTCCGGCTTCCAAACCAAACCTGTCTACTGCTTTTTTTTTTTTCTTTTTTTTTAAACCTGACTTTAAATAACAAAGCTGTGGGGACGAGCAGATGAAGAGAGGAAGACTGTCTGTTCCATTACAGGATCTCTCAGCTTGGCTAAACATTCTCTATTTACTCCAAACACAGCATGATGGGGAGTTACATGGATCTAATAGTCTTGAAGACGTAGAATTGCACCAATTATGGTTCCTGTTCAGCCTGCGGCTCACGAGACACTAGCTCTGCTACCAGCTATATTTCTAGGGCCAAACTCTACTCCTAGATCTACATAGCATAAACCTGGAGCATTTTCAATGGAGAGCCTTATCTCTCCAAATTTCTAGTGCTTATGTAGAGATTGAACTCCTGTTCCTTATCACAGGTTCTAGGAGCCCTAATGTGTTATCAACAGGAAAGCAGTACTTGGGGCCAATCCATGTGCCATGGATGTTTTGAAGGGTCTCGACTTTTCCTGGAGTTTTGCTAGTCTCTTAGTGCAACCAGCTCCTGGTAACAGTATTATCACTGTAAGCCTCTCTCAAAATATTAAGAAATGAATGTGGCCTAGTGGATCTGTTGAGACCCAACAGGCAGGACTAGAGGTACAATGGGTTCCTCTGCTGCTTGGACTGGGAAAAACCAACAACCCTAGGGGGTTACGAAGTGAAAGACTTGAGAAAGAATGGGAGTAGACTTGGCATGAAGCCTTTTTCTACCTGCAAAATCCTGCTAATCCCCACAGCTGCACTTGGCCTCCTATTCAGCTAAGAAAACTGAGGTGCGAAAGCACAGTTGAGAACTTTGCCCAGGATTGTGCAGCCAATATAGGATCTGTCCAACTCTTTCCCTCCAATTCTTGTGAAGTTACCTGGGGAGAGATGTGCAGCAGCAGAGCCTTGGGTCCTTCGCAACAGGCTGTTCCTTCTTTGAGCTGATTTCTCAAAAGGTAAGAGTGATCTACAAGAACTGGTAAAATCTCTGTGTTAATGCTGTAAACCCTTTAGTTGCAACGAAGTGATACAGGAGCATCTCCTCTGCAGTATCAATTCATCCCTTGACCTGCCAGCTGGAAAGGGAGATGAAGGCTCTGAAAAGCAACTGATTCTGAGACGTTTAAAACAGGTACAGCGAGAGATCAAGATCCTCATTGCAAGCCCTTGTGGCACGCAAGGCACCTTCAGCCCCGCGAGGCAAGGAGTTGTTAGTGCAAATTGGTCAGGCCGAGCTGAGGCCAGTGCCTGTGATGGAGAGCAGCGCTGGGTTAAACGGCATGTTCAACTCTTCCAGTCCCCGTCAGCCACCCATTACACTGATACCCTTCAGAGGAACTACTCAGCAGGTACAGAAACATAAGGGCACAGAGGAATGGGATAACTGGGAATCCTTGCAGGCCTGGAGAGCGTGTTTTTTTCCAGCCCAACTTTCTGTTCTTGTCCTCGTTTCCCAAAGTTTTCCGGCAGGATTCCTCTGCAGAGCACCTACACCTCTGCTGAACATTCAGAGGGAAATGCCTGTGGCATTAAGAGCGCTGTCTAAATCTAAATGATTAATTGTTTAACGTATTGCAAGCTGGTTACCCCTCCAGGATTTGCAATGTAACAAATGGCACTGACTGAAGTCTCACAGTAGCAAGCTCCTGGCTTGATTTTTAGCCAGGGAGTGCTGTTGCTTTCAGCTTATAAATACAGCCTGGTGCTGGCACCACTCTGGCACCCTGGGTGCAGAAGAGCAGGACCCTGCCCACCCCAGCATCCTTGTCCTGGAGGTAACAGGCTGCACGACACAGCCCTGGAAACCAGAGAGAGGCAGCAGGACATCCCAGCGCACGGGGAAGGCAGGTCTTTAGCAGAGATCAGCAAAGATATTATATCAAAGCTGTTGCATTATTCTTATCAGATGTGCAAAGACATGAAATGAGGCCAGCACTATTTAACCTGGTGGAAGTGTTCCCTATCGGCAATACAATGTATACATTTAAGGGATATGATGTGATATTTCACTTATGCTCTTAACTTCAAAATCCATATTAAATATAATTCCTATTTCAATATTGTACAGGTCACACTTGATGTTAAGGTTCCATTTATAAATAGTTTATAAAGATTAATAGATGTTTTAATCAATGGTTAGTCAATAGTTTAGTGACAGGAAAGCCCTGCATAGGGAATTGCCCCAGGGATTGCAGGTATTTTGCCCTGGTTTCATGATATTTGAACATTGCTCTGAACTGGGGCTGATCGTCCGCTGGGATTTGTGGGAGGTAAGTATGTGTGCTTTGGACAAGGAGAAAACATTTCATAAAAACCTAGTTGTAACTTTCTAGAAGATTCATTTGAAAGAAGATATTAAAAAAATCAAAATTCTAGACATTTTCTGTCATACACTTTAAAGATTCATGCCTACATGGACAGTAGAAGAAAAATTTAATTATGTTTTAAAGGCACACAAAGAATTTAAAAAACTGAGCATTAACATTATAAAAATTGTTCAGAGATAAGTATCCATTCCCACTGAGTTTCAGAAGGTGTGGGTGTCAAGTTCGCTTAGGAATCAACCTCTTCTGAAAATTTCCCAGACAGACCATATCATTCACCATTCAGTGATTTCTTCATTAATTCTTCTTTGCATACCACCATCATGGTAATTCAACTGGCAATGCTCAATTACAAAACAACCTCTCAGCTCCTCAACTGCCCTGCAAACCCAAGTGAAGATGTTTATCAAAGCCTAAGCCAATGCGTCTGCTTCCAAAGCATTCTCTGAATGTGAGTCTCTCAAGAAGTTTTCCATTTTTAATGGCCAGAAATATCTGCCTGCTAAACTTTAACTACAACTGTACCCAAAGCCCGTCTGTCTAGCAGCAGGTGGGCTAGTGAGAGTCACAGTCCTGCTGGGATACAGCCAGCTGTTCCCAGGAATGAATCTCAAGTAAATTAACAAACACCACACAAACCTGTCAATTGAATCATTCCTGATTACTGTAAATGCTGGGCTATCTGTTAAGGAGTTTCTTTCTCCGTGCAAAGTGAGTTTCTTTATGTATTCTGTGCATAATTGAGGCAGTGGTCCCCAGTCTGCTGGAAGGGGGGTCCCTTGGCACCTGCAGAGTACCTGTGATCCTGAAGGAAGAAGGAAGTCCAGGGTGATTTTCTTGCATAACTGATGGTCTTACAGACTTTCAAAGGGATCATGAGCTTTTTAATGATGGGTCAGAGAATCTATAATCTTTTTTCCCAAGCCAGAACATGGCAAATCTGCCTGTTCTCTCTTTGGATGCTTCTCCTTGGCACTAGCATGGCCACAGAGTGGATCAAAATACAAGACCATCTAGGACATCGTTGCATGTACCAACCATTTTCCACTTGGCAGGAGGATGCTGATCAGAGAGCACCACCTCTGAGGAGATGAGAGAGTTTGGAACATGTCATGTCAAAGGAAGGAGAGCTTCTGATACCAGATAACTGCAGGTTAGTGAAGTTTGCAGAGAAGGCCCAGAGGAAAGCGTTATATAACAACCAGGGCACTGGGTGAGACACAGAGGGTGTTGGCTCAACATCTGTCCAGCCAATGTTTGTTTTCACACATAGGCTTTGATCGTGTGTCCAAACCTACTGTGTAAAATTACAGACTTCCTTTTGTGGGTGGAACGGCAGCCAAATCCCTGACCGCCGGCAATGCCAAAGCAAAATTCAATTGGGGCTGTTTGCCTGTGCTGTGACTGACAGCATGTCCTGGAGTTAGGATGTGGGAGAGCTGGAGCCATCCAAGTAAACAAGGCCATGCAGTAAAGAAACCAAGGTTGAAGGGCTAATTGAGTGAGAGCAACTGGTAGAGAAATAAAGCAAAAAGAGAAGAGGAGTGGAGGCTGCTGGCTGCTGTTAATAAAGAGAACTTGAAAATAATATATGGGGAGGAAAAAAAGACACACTAAAGGGGAGAAAATGGAATGTGAAAAGATAGTGTAAGAGCAAAGTAAGATGTGGTCTGGGAATAACTATTTATCTACCTTGCCTTGGCTGGGATTTGTTTGGAGTTCCTGTTTTTAACTGTTGATGCAGAAGAGCAAGGAGGAGTCTGCAAAACTGTCTGGATTTCATGCAGCAGAGCCCATCAGGATAAACCAAGTTCCTTCCTACTGAGGAGATGCCATGGAAATCAAAAAGGTTTGTTCAGATCTCATCTCTAGGGGCAGGGTACAGCTGCCCCTTCACACGAGCTCCATGCGTGTGCCCTGGAGCAGAACCGAGGCCACTGATGCCTCTCGTTACAGGAGAGCCCATCTCAGCTCTCTTTCTGTTCAACTCCAGCACCTCCTGGATGGCTTTTTCCTTCTGAAGGAGAGACTATACTGAATGCTTCTTGATTCACCTAAGGAGAAAAGGCCCATTACGCTGAAGGTGTATTGCAGGTTAGTGCAGCGTGGTGGGCACCTAAGTGAAGTGAGGAGTCTGTGCATGGCTGGGGGCCTCCCGTGCATGGCTGGGGCCTCCCGTGCATGTCCCCTCTGCAAGACTCTCTGCAGCCACCTGCATTTTGCAAGGAGAAAGTTGCATTGTGCATCGCAGTGGGAGGGACCACAGCAAAAGGGTGAGTGTGTTGGTGGTGCCATGCTGCAGATGTGCAAAGCTCTCCCAGAGCCTGTCCCCAGGCCGTATCCACGCCTGATCCTTTGCCAGGTCTCTGTAGGGAGTTCCAGCACTGGCCGTAGTTCATTCGGCTTTAAGCAACCTGGGAATACGAGCTTGACACATCTCTAATTGACAACTGAACCTTGATTTAATTCCATGCAAGTCAGCAGACTTTGCACCTGGTTTCTGTTCGTGTGAGATCACAGTCCAAAGCTCCCTGACCTCAAGCAACAGCAACTGGAGCAACCCCCACCCAGGGACATGCGGGAGAGCAGGATTAGTCCTGGGATGTAGGTTTTTATTGGGGAGGGTGCACGGGAGAGGGAGTACGAGCATAACCTTATCAATGGCAAATCTCTGTCTATCTGGATATTAACAATGTGTTTCCCCAGCTGCGTCAGTGTATGTGTTTGTGTATACAGACTCAATTTATGTCATTTTGTAAGCAGATAAGTGTTTGTGCCAGACTCTGTGTGATTTTGCGAAAGGCATGCTTACATGTTTGGATAGATTTAATAACAGCATGCATGCGCATGTGTTTATATTTAGACAGGCTCCTGGGAAAGGCTCGGCACGCAGGGAATGGCATCAAGATGGCCTGGCTGGGAAGCGCTTGTGGAGGCTCTCGGCTTGCTCCGTGCTTCAGCATGGGCAGTCACGGGGCTGCCCGTGCAGGTGGCCCTGCTCCCTCACCCTGCCCAGCCTTGCCCAGTAGTGCTGCATGGTCTGAATATAGGGGAGTAGGATTAATACTTTGTTTGCGTGGTTTTTGCACTGGATGTGCTAGCGAGATAAGTGTCTTCACCATTTATTTTTGCTGGCTGTCTAGGGCAAGGTATATTTTCAAGTTTTCCGATATGTTGATGCAGAAGAATGATGTCTATAGACCTAAAAAAGCCCTCCCTTGCATCGTTTGAAACTCCACAGTGTGGACGGTGCCGGTGTAGAGGCCCAGGTGAGCACATGCATGATGACTATGTTGACATCTCCCCACGTGCATTTTTGTGCCTGTCTCATCCCCATGGCTCCCAGCACCTCCCAGGCGCACGATGGGTCCGAGGCACCTAATAGAGGAGCCACTTTGGTGGGTTCAGTGCAGCTCCACCTCACCAAGGGCAGACTTGGGCTTAGGCTGCGCCTACCAGGGCCCATCTACAGGCTGGCGGCGGGCAAGCCAGGCCCTGCCTGCTCCACACTGCCCAGGGTAGGATGCAGCAGATGCAGATGGAATTGCCCATCCACAGAATGCGGCATCTCCCTCCTCGGGGTGGCCGCCGAGCGCGCGCAGAGCAGGCGCGGGGGACCCCGCGCCTGCTCTGCGCGCGCTCGACGGCCGCCCCGACTCTTGTTCCGCAGTCGGACACCCGGACCGCGCCGCAGCATCTGCCAGCGCCGCCGCATCCCGCGGCCGGGGCCTCCCGCCGTCCGTCCGTTCGCCCCACTCGTGGGCAGCGAGCGGGATCAATAAGCCACCTCCGACTCCTCTATTTACAAACTAGCTGCCTTCAGCAGCCAGGCTGTTTAAGCACTTCATTCCCATTCAGGAGGGCCATCTGCCGCCTTTTGCTGTAAGTCTCTCTGAAAACCTCAGCCTTGACAAGCTAGAGATATGTCAGCGCAGTTATCAGCGGAAAGCAACATCTGCCGTGCCTGACACCCACTATTGTAGGCCATTTAATCTGTCCCCCTCCTCCCTTTAACTGCAGACAACAGCTCCCTATATTATATTTTCCCACTCAATTAGCACTATCATCCTGCTGAAATAGAGGCCAATTTACCTTTAATGACATCATTGTTAGGAGAGTGGCAGCGCCTGGCCGGTGGCTGGCGCGCGCGGTGCCGAGCCGGGCGCCGCGGCCGTCCCCGTGTCCCCGGCCCTGCCGCCTCTCCGCGCCCCCCAGCCGCCGACATTGTTCCCCGCCGCTGGCGGAGGCAGCGTGGCGGAAAATTGAGTCCGGATTCATTAGGTGGTTTTTTTTTTTATATATTTTTTTTTTTATTTTTTTTTTTTTTTTTTTTTTTTTTTCTTTTTTTTTGTTTTTTTTTTTTTTTTTTTTTGCCCGCGCGGCGCGCTTGCTCAAGTCAGTTAAATTGATACATTTCCTAACGAAATTGAAGTGCTTTGTGCTGCCAGCGGAAAGCCTGGTGACCCTGCTCGGCCCACCGAGCAGCCAAAACGAGTTGATGGATCCATTAGGCCGCGCAGAATGCCTCCCCCCTCCCTCCCCGCCGCCGCTCCTGAGTGACACTGTAAATCTGAACCAATTTCAGCCCCTAATCATCATTACAAACCCCTCCACTGTTCATTTATTACTCTACAATTCTAATACTGCACACGGCTGGGTCAGCGCGCGGGGAGCTGCCGCCACCGCCGCTCCCACCGCGGAAAGGCTTAAAGAGCCTGTAATCCTGCCTGGGATTTTATTGGGGAGGAAAAAGCTCATTTTGGCCCCTGCTGCTTCCTACCCGCCTTACGCTGGTGTCGGACCGGCAACGGGATGATGGAGCGGCGGAGGGAGAGGGAACGTGGACCTGGTGCAGGCCAAGGAGGCTTGTAATGGTGGTGGAGATGTGGAGCCCCGAGTGGCCTTGTTGGCTGCGGTCCCTGGTGTGGTGGCAGTGGGGACACCCTGGGTTTTGGAGCTCAGTGGAAATCCCGGATGAAGGGAGTCCTGGTCCCGCTAGACCAGCCCCTGTACTGGAGCCCAAGAGGTGCCATCTTCACCCCACCATCCTTGCTTCCAGCCCCATGGAAAATGGCTGAGTGCTCAACCCGCTAAATGTATGCGTGGGTCTGGGCCCAGGGCTTTTTCAATAGGCTGCAGGAGAGCTTATTTATTTGATGTCATGTAATTTTTTTTTTCTCGCTTTTTAGCAACGTGTCTATCAACATTGTTGTTTGGTGCAGAAGTAAATCACAGGATTTAGAAAACAAGCATGGTAAATAATCAGATGGCCGGCATGATCAGACAGGACTTTGCTGGCGCCTGTAATTACTTTTGGTGAAGTCAGCGGCAGTTTCGGTGCTTGCTTTGCTGGTAGCTGATGGGTTTGTGTCGGCAGGTCCCACACAGGAGACCAGGTTGATCCCATGTATCGGGCCAGGGAAGAGGCAAGCAGACGTGGTGCGGCCACCGAGAGTCTGGAGTCTGACCAGAGGCCAAGAGGGAGAGATTGTAGCTAAGAAACTTATTTCCACTCCCTTTCCAGGTGAGTTTTAGCCACGAGGGGCTTTCTGTGGAGGGCTGTGTGTTTCCTTGATCGTCAGGTGAGGAGCAAGAACTGTGGGCTCGCAAAAGGATGGCGAAATCCCCCTTTCCAACTTGCTCCTATTCAAAAGCCTTAGTGGCAAGACCAGCCCTTGTGGGAAAGACCAGTGCCTTCATCTGAGACCGGATTCTGGGCTTCTGACCCAGATACATCTGCACAATTTGGTGGCAGGAGGATCTAGGATTCCAGAAAGTGTCAGCTCCACTGCCGGTGACAACAAAAGTGGTACTTTTTTCTTCAGCTCGTGTGCTAGACACGTGTTTTGCTTCTTGATACAGGGTCCTGGGTTCGAGTCTCGTCAAGGTCAGCGTCACGGCAGTGCCTGGCAGGGAGACGTGACAGCTGCAGGATCGCGCGAGGGGCAATCCAAGCAACCTCTGTCAGCGCTGACTGGGGCTGCAGCCTCAGCTGCCTTTCACGGTCAGAGCAAAACTTCTCAAAGTTTGTCTGCCCACAGGCCTCATTAAGAGCAGCAGAAGAGTTTGTCATAAAAATGAAACAGCACTAAAAAAGAGGGACTATTAGAAAAACTAGCTCTTAAACAAAAGGAGATTGGCTGTGGGATTTACTGCCACTTGGAATTTGGCCACAGTGAACAACTCTTGGCTTGCAAAAGTGGTGGCCATGACCTCTGTTTCCTGCCCTAATCCCCAAGTCAGGAGCTGGCAGCCCTTGGGAAAGAATCTGTTCATTTTCAAACATTGTTCCCTACAGACCTTCTCCACATTTCTAGTGAAGGTGTCAATATAAGTCCTAACCAGGCCAGTTTATGGCTGGCTCTTCCTCCATAGCCTCACTACCCCTGCATTAATACAGGTATCTCTATGAACTCGAGCCAAGTGCCAATGTTGTGCCACAGCTCCCTTTGACCCTTAGCATTTCCTCTCAGTTTTCAACCTTTTGGAAGCTTTGGAATTCATATTGTTGCTAATGCTCGTAGCTAAGGCAGTTAGGATTAGTTTCCGAGATAGTATTTTGTGAGGATCAATATCAAATGCTTTGCTGCAGCTCACATGCTTTGAATCTTCTATAAGACTTTTCATCCAGTAATTTTGTAATTTTATCCAAAAAAAGCAACAGCAGCAACAACAAAACCAACCCCAAAACACCCTAGCAAGTTGGTCTGGCATGACTTGTTCTTTATAAACCAATGTTGTTTATTGCTTGTGATTCTGTTATCCTCTAGGTGCTTTCAAACACACACTGAACAGCCTATTAATGCCTTCTGTGACACTCTGGGTTTGATGAAACCCAGCAGATCCTGCTGCTCACACAACTGGGTTCTAGCACAGCTCGCTAGCAGCTGTTGGGACATATGTTCACAGAGCACACCAAGGGCCTGATTCATCTCTCACACCAGTGTAAGTCAGGAGTAAGTGCGCTCAGCAGCAGGCTCTAGCATCCAGAGGCAGGTTTTATACAGCAGATGTTGTGTTGCTGTTATGGGCAGTATTCCTGAGCTTGCTTTTATTGGTTGTTTCTCACTGTGCCCCATAGGATCAGACGTAATGTCCTCTCTCGGGAGAGCAGGATGGAGTTTTCTGGCTACGTGAATGGTGTTTTATGCAACTAAACTGGATGGTTTGAATCCTTGTGTGACTGATTCAAATGCTAATGTAAAGGCATTCGAGCTGTATCCAAATCAGTCCTGGTAGAGCCGGTGCTACAGCAAACGTGAGGTTAAGTGCAGTCTTCAGTGCTGTAACATATATATTCTCTGTGATCACCAAAGTATAGCACCTACGGAGCTACACATATACGGGTATATATGTATACGGGTGCTACAAAGTATAGTCCCTCCTATGGAGACATAGTCTAGGGCCCAGCTCCTTCCTTCCTCTTCCTGTAGGACCTCGTTCAGTTCTGGGGCAGCTTCAGCACAAGGTGGTGATGATGATAATGCCTTTTCTTTGCTGACATTATCCCAGGGACTCTGGGTGCAGAAGAGTTACTGGATTGAGCATTAGCTTTGCCAAGATCAAGGACATCCCTCTCCTCCCCGCTTTCAGTGGAGCAAAGATCACAGCGAAGATGTTGAAAAAGAGGTAGCGCAGCCTCTGTGTTGCATTAGCCGTGTTTCCACTGCCTACAGAGACCTGCTGCTGTACCAATAATGGAGCTGACACAGCTTCTGGGATACGTTTTCTACAGTTTCATAAGACCTTCAATAACCATATAGTGGTACCTCGACACAGCCAACTTCCCTGTGATCTACAGCACTGACAGTTTAGGAGGCTGTTGAGGGATACGGCGTACTAGAATGAACTTCTGAAGTGTTGCATGGAGTTGGGGTTGTATTGCTCCTTGTCTGATTCTGCGGACTCTTGTAGTGTTGCAATACTCTGAAAATCAACTCCCTCATGACATGGTGTTCAAATCATGCACGGCCCTTGGGATGTGTATGGGGAAATGGGACAGATCTAGCCCAGTGAAGCCGGGTTGCAGCACATGTTGCTAATATAACCAGTTGTCCATGCAGTCTTGCTCTGGCTCACAGTCCAACTAGAGCATAGACCTCAAAAACCCGACATGGCTCTCAGTTAAGCCAAAGCAAAGATTAACGAGACTTGTTGTAATCTTTTCCAGCATCCCAGGAGATTAAAATAGTTGGTTTCACTGCTGAAGCGTAGAGAAGGGGAGAACTAGCCTAAGGAGATCGTCATGCAGGTCCTTAAGAGTGTGATTTAGAAAGCTCATCTGACTCCAGGCCCCAGTGACCCTACTCCGGCTGAAAATACTGTGAACAAGGCCACTTATTTTTCCTCTGTGGCTGGGACTTTTGCTTGATTTCTGGAAAAGCAAAGGCAAACAAAACCCATCCTTTTCTCAAAAGGGGTCCACAAGGAATCTGTAAAAGTGGGCAAATGTCTGCACAACTCAGAAACTGATGACTTTTCCATGCCTTTCCCCTCACATACCTGCTTTTCCTTCTTGTGAGGAAGGATGCCCTGGATTTAATCAAAGCTCATCCAGAAAGGCTATAAGCCTTTCAGAGAACATGAATTTCTATAAGGAAAAATCTTTTGCACTTATGGACACCAGCACCAAGTGTTGCGTGGCAATGGCAAGCAATAACCAGCGTCTCACCCTATAAAACAGGCTAGTGGGAATGATAATATGACCTTCGTTCATCATTAGCAGCATTTATCATGCATTATCTCCAGAATGTTCTTTTTAAGATCATTCTTTTCCCAGTGGAAGTTCTGGCTCTCAGTTATAGGAAGCAATGCTTTTGGCTGGGCATGGATGGCTACATACCACACTAGACTGCAAAATAAAGTAATTCAGGTTCAGTTCAGCTGCTGTCAAAATCAGTGCCTAAGGAGAGTTCCCCTACCACGTACACAAGGTTTCACTCATGAGCATCTTGGCATCCTCAGAACAACGACATCCGTGTGTCTGCCCAAGTGCTGGAGAAAGAAGAATGATGTAAGATCTGCTTAAAGAGACGAGCTATTGCAACACCCAGGTATGGAAACTGCTTGTGCAGAGACGGTGCTCTCGCTGCGTGGTGGAGAAACGTAGTGATGTGCAGCATGTGGAGGGTTCCTGCCCAGTGAGCGTGTGACGCTCCCTTGGAGCAGGAGTCTGCCGGTGGGGAACCCAAGAGGGAGCTGCAGAGCACTTAACATAACCAAATTAACCCCCGCGGACAGGCAAACACTTGTTTACACAGCAGAGAGAAGCAGAGATGGAAATTTATGGTGTCACTAACAGAACTTCTAACCTAGAGTACAGAAAAGAGGAAAGAGGCAGCAATATTTCCCAATGAAAGGAGGAAGAAAAGCTCTTAACAAATCAATACCCTTATTTAGTCAATAAACCCACAAAACAACCCCTTCAGGGAACAACCATGGAGAAAATTCACTGCTTTCAAACAGGCAGTCCCAAATCCTGGCCTTTGACAAGACAATCACAGCAAATGTGGTCATCTCTCTTGGGCACGAGGATTTCAGCACTGGGCTTGTCTTTGGGGAGCACGTGGATCTAAGGGAGGCTGCAGCTGTGCACTGCAAAGTGCACAGGGAGAGGTGAAGGTTCTCGGGAGCTCCTTGCCTGAGGATGATGCGTTAACCAGGTTAATATCTCTCCTTTGCTCGGTGCATTGACCACTGTTGACTTCCAAGGTGATGCAGGAATGAAAGGAAAGAAGAGCTGGTCCCCAGCAGGGCCTGGGCACGGCTGCTGCGGGAAGGGCTGGGAATGTGCCTGTGGTGAGGGCTCTCCAGAGGCAGGTTATCCTCAGCAAGAAATGTAGGAAACTTCTCAGCTGGGGAGAGCCTGACCAAGAAGAGCAGGACGGAGGGCAGCTTGGGGACAGGAGGCATTATGTCACCTGCTGGCAGCTTGCCTATTTCTCAAGGGTGGCTTAGCAACACTCCTTGTAGAAATGCAGAGGACCGTTAGTTCATACAGAAGACTGCCAGCTCTCACCTCCAGCAGCTGGAGTCACGAACTCATGACATGGACCTAAGAAGGACAAGATGTTAATAAACTCCTTTGAAATGTGGCAGCTTTTTCTAAATGTATATGTTTATTTTTGTTTAGCCTGTAAGTTTTATGTTTTCAAGTTTCCTCCACAAACTAGGAATTTACTTGGAAGAAATCCAAATTTTTCTCTTATTCATAAGATTTCAAGAGCTGGAGCTCAGGGAAAAAAAGAACCATCTATGTTGTTGCAGTGCTTACATAGTAGAGTCCCAAGAGCTGCCAAGGCGAACAGCAGCTGAGCAGCACCACGGAGCGGAGTCTTGCAGAAGAATCCACCATCCGTCAGATATGGATAGTGAAAAATAGTTATCCTGAAACAAATAAACTGAAGGCATTTGTGTCAGTTTGGTTGCATCACAAATGAGGCTTTGGTGTTTTCAAATTCAGATTTCTTTTTCTCCTCAGTACAGGTCCCTGTAAACCTCACTGTCAGCACTAGACTTGGGAGAAGGCACTGACCATGGGAGCCAGTTGGCTACTTCCCAATGAAATATCAGGAAACAAATGTAAGTCTCATTTTTTGGGATGCAAATATTAGACTGATGTCATCATAGATATATATATAAATATATATAACTCCTTGGCCAGACACAGCAGCAGATCGACATTAAGCCCGTCTTTGATAAACTTTAGTTAACTTGCATTTAGTTTCTGCTACAAATGCCCCAGCTGTGGAGAAGAAGAGGGGATTCCAGACAGCCTAGAAAATGGGGGACATAGTTCCCTGACCCCTTAGGGTGACAAATTCTGGCTCAGCTGAGCTCTGTTAGGACTAATGGCCACAGGGGCGCTTGGCAGTGCTACATCTCAGGAAGTTACATCCCACAGGCCATGGGAATGCATGATAGCTCCACTGGCCCTGCAGCTTTTGTCTTTTCTACTGAAGACATAAATCTGGAATAGAAACACTGGGCCAGATTCTTAAGGCAGCCTTTTGGGCGAAAAACTAGAGTGATTCAACCAAAGCCGGTGCCTTTCCGTAGTGGCACTGCAGACCTCTATGACCTAATGGGGCAGAGAATTATTTCTTTCTGGGTCTGTGATTTTCTCCATGACATGATTGCAGACCATAACGTGGTTAAAAGGGAAAGATCCTCAGTCAGGGCTCACCAATGCCGCTCCACTGAACTGTGAGATGCTCTGATTTATTCCAACCAAGTTCTTACCAAATATATATGTTTCATGTTATATTTCCCTTTTTCTTCTCCTTCTTCTTCTGATGCTGTTCACTACCCAGAGCACCCATCAAGAAATAAGGCATTTGTTAGTTTATGATAGCACCTGTCTTTCTGTAGTTTTGAGGAAGCTCACGCTTAAAATGAAGCCAGAGATTGGCAGGCAACACCTGAGTGTTTTAGTTCAAATTTGGTCCTTAATTGTATTCTGAGCTGAACACTCAGAGTTAGGAAGGCTCCTGCCTAATCTTATTTATTTTCTGATAAAAAGAGTGAGTCTCAGTGTATAGTATTACCTGACTTGCTCAGTTAAGATTCTGCAGAATTATGCTTGGTTTAGAAATGGGGGGACTCAGGCCCAGAAAGCTCCCATGAGAATTTGGACTGTACTTGGCTGCCTTCTTTTCATGCCTTCAGCCCAAATCTACACTGGGATGGGAATGGGACCCCAAAAACTGTCCTGGGTTCCTGGGTGCTTCCTTCTTTTGGAGATTCAGGCAGAGACAAGTTATTTAATAAGCAAGCAGACAAGTGACACCAACTTTGGGGTAAATGTGGAGGAACAGTTTTGTGTTGCTGCACTCTCAAGACACCCAGATGTCTCTGAAATGAGACCATGGCCCCCGTAACCCAGTCCTTGAGTAGAGGGACCAGGATCTAACCTCAGCTCTATGATAAATCTAGAGCATTTCTATTAAAATACCCAGATTTGCACCTCCATGGCTGGGATTGCATCAGTCCCCAGCCGTCTACTACACTCCTCATTACATGCAAAGGTGCTGGGGTAGCAACGTGTGCATGGGGTGTTCAGGATAGAGCCTGTGGGCTCTATAGACAACCTGTGTTTCCCAAAAGAGAGACATCTGTGTCTCTAAATTTAGAAACGATACTCTCTCCAGCAGGTAATAAACCAGCAAGCGCCGTACATATTTTTTTCTATTTTGAATTCTGTTAACTGACAATTTAACCTAAAATCCCTTGTATTTTCTACTTGCTCAGCTGTAAATAGAGATTGACAGTTTATTTTCAAACATCCTGGTTAAAAAAAAAAAAAAAGAGAGAGAAGCAGACACACACACACCAACATTTGAAATAAATACTTATGGGTCCATGACAGACTGCAGACGTGTAGTCAATGCTCCGCAGCAATCTCTTGGAGCTGTCACACTCCGTGATCGGTCTTTTACAAACACAAACACTGTTGATTTCTTATCAAATGTAAAACCTCCGCAGCTCCTTCGTAAATGGTTACCGCGAGCATGAAATCGACATTGTGAATCACATGTGACACTGCCTTGTCTGCCCTGTAATTGAGCCGCGCTCGGGAAGGCGCCGGCGCTGCGCGAGCTCCGCTCGCTTCCCGCGCGCTCCCGGGATGCCGCGGGGAAGAGCCTGGTTCGGCTCAGTGCTGGGTTCTTTGCTGAGGTGTTTATTGCGCTAAGCTCTCACCTCTTGCATTGATGCCCTGGGGTGTCTCCCCTTCTCCGACCGTGGCGTGGGGACACTGGTGTGTCCTGGCTGCTCAGTGCCACCTCGGTGTGGGCTGGCAGAAACCCTTGTCTTTTGCCCATTCCCCATTCCTGCTATAGATCAGCATCAGCACTGAGTAACATTGCCCATGAAATTCCCTGGATGTCCCTCCAGGACATGGCTTTAGGAATCGCTCTCCCACATTTGGCACACGTGGGCATCTGCTTCCTGAGCCTCCTCCACTTTGGTCCAACTGGACAACCTGAAACGCTCCTCCTCTTTGCTCCTCTTTGTTCAGACACATCAGGCTAATTGAGCTTGGTACAACTGGAGTGACCTGTTAAAATAAACCACTGAGCTACAGTATAGTTATGAAACATTTACATAGAAACATTTTCTGTGTCTCTGTGTATAAATAAAACTATGTCCTATTAGCTGGGAGGTGGAAGATGAGTAGAAATAGAGTGGTCTATCTGTTTATATAATGATATAATCTATCTAAATAAAACTAATCTATTTTTCATGCCATCTATTTCTCTAATCTAAAATATACTCGTTACCATGGAGCAATGATGTCACTAAAATGAATGACACCCATAAATGCAGACAAGCTGTAGTTATTCTGATGATCCAGGACCCCTCTCTCTGCTCATTTGCTTAATTTTCCACGTGAGGAGTGTCTTGGAGTTAACCAAGACGGCACCAAGCAGAGCAGAGCCCCTGCAGAACCAGGACCTTGCACCGTGCTGTATCGCAGTCACTGTGATTTTATTCTCACGTGTGAGTCATGAAGGTGTGCGCACACATTCACCAAGGGATGTGCAAGCAAACCGTGGTTCAGAATTCACTGCAAGCGTTTGCTTGATTCTAGATAATTGCTGTTTTATTTACCCGTGTTTGGGAGCAGTACAAGGATGGGTGCTCTGTGTGTTATCCGTTGTGCGAAGTTTAACTTAATGCAATGTTGCATTTAATTTATGAAATGCAGCCCGTTGCTATGGCATTGAACACATAAAAAAAACGCAATCAATAAATAAGTGAAATTGGTGTCAATGGGAATTTTGTGTGAAGATGAGCAGTGGAGTATGACTCCTCATTTAGAGAGGCGAAGATACAATTTCTTTTACCCTGTCTGGATGTAGTTTAACTGCCTGTTCTTTGGAGAGGGGCATTTCCTGACCAAGAGTTATGTCTGTATTGATTTTACTCCAGGATAATAAAAAATGTTTTCCTTTTGCTGGATTTATTGAGACCTTTGCCATTCCAGGAAAGGATTTTCATATTCAAGACTAAAACTTACAGTCTAGACCATCCAAAGGAAATGAAGTTGTGTATCAGCATGACATCTGCATTTGTGGGACAGTCCTTTGAAATGCAATAGCAATTATTTGGTGAGCCAGACGGGTAGGAGTAAATAGGAAGACACCAATATATAGGATTTTGGTACTTTTTTTTTCTTTTTTTAAAAAAGTCTGGTCAAAAATATCAATGTGTGGCCCATACGCATGGGATTGCCTACAAGGTCACTTTTTCCCCACAAGGCATTCCTAATACAAATACTAATTCAGTGAAGTTGCCTTGGGTTCTATCCATGCAAAAATCAGGTGAAAAATCTACGTGTGAAAAGGAAATCTCCCCTCGAACCCCAAATTGGTATTATTTTGCACTATCATCCATCAGACAATTTAAACCTAGGCTGGAGGAAAAACTAGAGGTCTATAAATTACAGTGGGAAATGTATGTACAGTCCCAGCCATATTAGCTACTAAAGTGTTGCTGCAGTTTGGGTCAGAAGGGAAATAATCCTGCAGGAAGAAAGGATGAATGGGGAAGCTAGGCCTTACATGTAGGTCCTTTAAATAAAAACAGAACTGCCAAAAGTCCCCATAATTACCCAAGATCATATATATATATTATATATATATGTATATATAGCCTTCTGGGCAATATCCTCAACTTTTAGGATTAATAATTCAAGGGGGACAAACCTTTGCACTTCTCTTCCCTTGGCTCCAGAGCTGCAGGAGGATTCGGGCAGGCAGTTCCCAGGATGGGAACACCCGTCATCCCGGATGAAGGAGTGCGAGGATGGAGCCAGAGCTGCAAGTTACACGGGCCCAAGACACTAAGCTATATTGTACTATCAAAATAATCCATACCTCACCAGCCAGACCCTAGGACCTGGATGCCAGCCCCATATTTAAGGGTTCCTTTATTTCCTTTATTTCTGCCATCCTTTTGGCTCTTCAGTCTCCACTTCTGCCCTTTGCAGGGGCTGAAACTCTCACAAACAGACTCTGACTCTTCTGGCTTCATTCAGAGCCGGCTGGTGCAGGTGGAAGCCCCTCGTAGCCCTCAGTGGATTTTGGGATGGGCTCCTGGCCGCTTCCCACCGTGCCCTCCCCACATGCAGGTACCCGGGGCAGGAGGCAGCGCTGGGATCTGCCGCCCGGCTCTGCGCGCGGGAGAGCGGAGCTCAGTGCAGACCGGGCAGCCCCTGGCCAGCCCTCCCTGCGCACGAGGGGAGGGGAAAGAAAAAAAATCAAAACTTTAAGGTATATGAACTGTGAAATTAAATCGAAATACTCAAATAAGGAATCACATAACAACATAAGCAAAGATGTTTACCAGGGCTTGAAGTTAAATACAGATTTTTTCATAAACTCTAACACCAAATGCAATAAAGTTCTGTGGAATGTTAAATATAATTTACTAGGGAAAAAAAAAAAATGTTCCCTGCTGCCATAAACAGCCTTGTGTGGTGTCACTTTCCAGGGATCAGTCCAGGAGCAGGAGCAGGCACGCGCTGCAATACCTCGCTTAGCATTTCTCTATCCAGAGTAATCACAGTCCTGCTTAGTGAGCAGGCAGCCCTTCTAAAATCCGCAACGTATCCAACAAACAGGAGCCAATTAATCCTCGCTGCAGCTCCGCAAAGGGCCTGCTGGAGCCGGGGCTGCGGGAAGGGCAGGCTCGGAGCCGGCTCCCAGCTGCCCAGAGCGATGGCCCAGCGCGTTTCATGGCCCAGCTGGAATTCCCGGTGCCTGGGCTGACGCTGGACAGTTTGATCCAAGGAAAAAAAATTGCGATCTCGCAGAACGGCTCTTCCTTGACGATGCCCCTTCTTTCTTCCCCAGCGTATCGGGCATTAACGCCCCGAACTGACAGCACAAAGGCGGCATCTGGATAGCATAGCCTGTGGCTCCGGAGTCACGGCTGGTGGACTTGTGGTATATCCAGATATATTCATTAAAACACTAATCAAGCAGAAGCTCATTTGTGGAATTGTCTTTGAATTTAAAGGGGAAAAAAGATGGTCAAGCTACAAAGCTGCTGCAGTCCAGAGCTGCTCTTCCCATAAAGGATATGTGACAGCCTGGTGCAGTTGATGCCATCCCTGCTCTTGGGCTCCCTGGACGGGTTCGCAGCTCCAGCCGCGATGCCAGGAAGCTGGAAGCCAGGCACAGTGGTGGCAAACGGGGGGCACCCAAGGACGCAAGAGCAGCCCTGCTGACACGTTGGAAGCCAGTCCGGCACGTCCACGCACACCAGCATCTGTGTGTGTGTCTATATGGGTAGATCTGGTGTCGCATCAGTGTGTGCCAATTAGATTATTATTAGATGAAAGCAGAGAAATAAAATTGGTTCTAAACTCACTATGTGTTATATATGAAACAGAGAAAACAGCTACAGACTGACTGTCTTCCCCATCTTTCATGATGGTCCAGGATGAAGGACTTTATCTCTTCCATCTTATCATCAAAGTTTAGAGGTGGTGAATTGCCCCCAAGGCAAATGTCCCCTGACAAGGGCATTTTGATGGTACTTCTTAATTTTCTGAATGTAGAAAATGGTTTGTCTCATGTTCACAGTGTCTGCAGCAGCTTAAGAAGCAGCCACCATTTTCTAGGATCAGAACCAAGCATGTACTAATCTCTGCTCATTGCAGTAGTGCAGGCAAGAAATAGGGAGGGCTGTTACTTATTTGGTGCCTCAGTGTCAAACTTAGTGCATTTAGTCATGGATCAGTGGCATTTTTTTGTAGTGGATACATTTTCTTAGAGCTTCTTAGCTGAAAATGAAGAGCGTCATCTCTGGGACACTGCAAATCCAGCTCATTTTCCTGTGGAGGGAGGCAGAACCCCAGAGTCCCTGCTCCAATCCCTTCAGACTAAGTTCCAACAACATATCAAAAATTTGGGGCATCTGGAATATCTAATCAGTTTCTGAAGACCACAAACTACTTGCAGAACCAGAGTGTGATAGAAACTGGGTTTAGGCTCAGCTTTGGACCCGCACATAGGAAATACCCTCCTCCAAGGAAGGAAAGGTAGATGGAGATGAGTTGGTGGAGATTAACTTTCTTGTCAAGTGGATTCTACTGCTTAAAGACAATCTGTGGCTTGTTCCCACCATGGGCAAGGACCAAAGTCCTCTTGGCCATCAGGAGAGCCAATGGGCTGTCCAAGAGCCAAATGAGCCTCAATGAGGGACATTCAGCACTGGGCTCCCAGGCTTTGGGGCAACCGAACCTAGCTAGAAAAAAATAATCTTTCTTAAAAAACAGAAAATCCAAATCCCCAAAACCTTGCAGAAGAGAAAATGCCCCCAGATGAGCACTCCTCTGACAACTTGGTTGGGCAAGGAGATATATGTGTGCTAAAACTAAACTAATTTCCAGCCTCTGGGTGGAAACAAAATGACTGTTGCTATCATGGTGCAGTGAGAAAGCCTGGGTCATGGAGGGACGGGAGAGAATCCTTTGTTCCAGCAGTCCCAGGTGCATCATGTAGTGGGCAGAACTTTAGCTTACAATTTGGGATTAAAGTAAATCCGAGTATTTTTCTGCATGCCTGCCCGCTCCCTGGCTCCCGGAGACTGCTGGGTAACTGCCTATTATCCCGTGGTTCCACTTCAGTGCCCTCCCCAATAAAACTTTTCATATCCTTATAAACGAACTAGATTGCCGTGTTATAAACATTTACACTGTGCTAACAGATCATCTCCGCACATCAGAATTGGCTAAATTCCCTTTTCCAGATGAATATATTGAAGGAGATTAGAGATATGATAGCTTTTCAGATTGCTGAACCCAGAGAAATTAGTTTAGTGAGCATTTACAGAGGCTAAATTGGAACCATTAAATAGTGGATTAAATTGATGGTACTTTCATTGTCTGTCCTTCGGTACTGCTGTAAAATCAATTAGCCGTCACTATTCCATTCTCCATATAGTGAGATTGTCAGCCTGGCTAGGAGCTGCAGAGCCTCACAGCAGTAGCAAGCAGTGTGAAAATACACCTATTAGGTGATGTGGCATGAAATAACATCATAGGGCAGAATGTCCCAGTGAGATTTATCCCAGCCTTATCTCTACTTTAACAGAGAGGGGACAGACAATAGACTCTGGTGACACTCTTATCCTTCGAACATGTGCACCGGGATGCTCTCTGGACTGACAATTATTACATCTCCTCTCAACTGTCCTGAATTTTGCATTGGAAATCCTCGCTTTCCCCCTCTTAAACTGGCAGTGTCCCACATTAAGAGCAGAGGATTCGGGAAGTGTAGGTTTTGATTAAGAAAAAAACAAAACAAGCAAATATTTTCCTGCTTGCTTTTGTTGCAGCATGTCTGTATCACTGAGTCCTGTTATCTGGTTGATTTATTAGTATGCCTATAATCCATTTCATAGGTGCCAAGATCCTCTGTGGTAAATTAAGTCAAAAATCGAGCAAGAGATGGACAATGCTGTAGGTGCAGCAAGAAAGCCAAACCCTGAAGTGTCACCTGTACACAATGACACTTCCTAGAGGGGAATATTTAGACATAGTCCAAATTTGTGCTGTTAAACTCTTGTGCGCGGTGTGAAACTAAAAAATAATGTGGAAAAAATAAAGTGTCCTAAACTTGCACTCTAAACTTTAAACTCTGCTCCTGGATTTTTTCTTCCAGGGAGATCTCACGATTGGTTTACAAAACTATCACCCTTATTTGTCAGCTATAGGATGAACCGAATAAGATTTTTTTCTCTGCCTGATCTGAGACCTTCTCTTTCCTGGGTGATGCGGATGCAGAGCAGCATCCCCATCGGCGACCTGGTGGCTGTATAAAATACCATGCATATTTGCTTAAGGAGCAAGTTAATTCCCCAAATCTCCATCTCGTGAGTCTGAAAGGGCTTCCTTGAGGTGGACACAGGCTGACAGTTTCCCATGTTCTCAACCCAAGGAGGTAGGGCAGGGGGTGGAGGGTGGCAGATACCTTCAGCCCAGCGGTTCGTCCCAGGTTGGTTCCTGTTTACAGAGACACCCCTGAGTGCTCCCGTAATCCGGTCTCGCTCTCCTCAGGCGGAGGCAGCAATCGGTGCTTCGTTATCACTGGAATCTCACTGCTAATTGAGGTCTGAGAGACTTTATTTCCTGGACATTTCATGCATGGTGAGGGCACCACCTTTGGCAAATAAATCATGTCATCATCTGTTCAGCTCCTTTCGCCTTTGCTAAGGGCTGGGAATCAGGACAAAAATATTTGTTTTCTCAGAACTCTCCTTCCCCTGTGCTGGCCCTCCAGCTGCCTTGGGGTTTCCAACACCTCTCTGCAGACAGAGTTCCAAAGCAGATCCCCATTTCCAATCCTGGAGTGAGTCTGTCTGGCTGTGAGTAACTGTACACTTTCAATAGCAATTTCTTCATGCAAATTCTTTCATAGTATCCTACTTTTTTTGTTTATTTTGTTCTAATGAATGGTGTCTTCTGATGTCCCTACCCTAGTTGTAATTCTCACATAACCCTTCCTGCAGGAAATGTCTTGCTCCTTCTAAAGTTTTGCCAGGTGTTCAGGGATGCCCTCTGACAACAGCTTTAGGGACAGGTGCAGGTCAAGACGATGCAACATGTGCCAGTTGCATCCAGGTTTCCAACTTTTCACCATCTACACTTTCCTAAAAGTGAAGGAAAAAATGATGTGACCTTGAGAAAGTTGCACAGCCCAGCTGACCCTCAGCGTCCCATCCCTTGCACAAAGGGAATAACAGCTCTAAGATCAGCTATGCTGGAGAAAGATCGCTTTCTGTGCTGTGCAAACTGTCTTTTTCACTTCCAAGTCTTTACTTCTCCTCTACCTGGTTTTGTGCAGGAGAACTTCTAAGACCCTCTGTCTCGGTTCAGGTTATTTCTTACCTGCCTTAAAATTTCCACTGCCCTTGGCCTCTTCATCCCTTGTACCTCCAGTCCTCCCAGACGAGCAGCACCATCGTCCTGCTCTAACCTCATGCCTGTTGCTAACCCTGCCATGAAAAGTACCTGCATTAGAGCAACAGCTTTGCCTTGGAAAAGTACAATTTGTCAACCTGCTTTTTGAAAGTTGTTCCGCCCAGTGACAACAGCCCTCAATGGCTCATCCTGGCTCCCGTAGCAGATTGCAGCAAGTCACACTTCCCGCCTCACAGGTTCACCCCTCGGTGCTGATGGAGGGTGCCCATTTCTCAATCAACAGAGAGCTTCAGCAATCAGCCTGCGAGATAGATCTAACTGCTTCTGCCACTGCCCCATTTATCTTCATTTCCATTTTTGCGTTGATGGGTATCATACACCACAAAGAGCCAGCCCAGCCGTGAAATGACACCGGACTGGCAACCTCATAATTATCAGGGCTCACGTATCAATTCTCTTCAATCCCTTTGTGACACTCCATTGCTTCCTCATAACTTCCTCATCTGACAGATCAGCACTGTGCGCCCGCGCCGCCTGAGAGCCCCCGGGTAATAGCCTTGGGGACAAAGTTAGCCCTGGCAGAAGTGGGCAAAGGCGCTTGCTGGCTTCAGGGGGAGTTTCGCTCACTTTGTGCCAGGCCTGAGTTTTGGCCAAGCTATCTGTCGGGCACACAAAGACCTCGGCTCCTTTATCTGCTAAGCACAAAAAAACTTAGACGCTGCTGGGCAATGCAGACGCGTTCCTGACCAAGGAGAAATCTGTGCTCTGTGTCTCCTGCACGCTTACTGCACTGTAGTGTGTTTTAAAGTATTCCTGTCCCCAGGCACACTCGTAGTTTTGCTCCATAATTTGCGCTAAGATAACAACAAAACACTTCTTGAGGCTCTTGAGGTTGGTGCTGCGTGCTGGCACGGTGCTCGCTGACTGCAGGAAGACTGCACGGCCCCAGCGAGAGACCCTGCTGGCCCAGCGAGCCCATCGAGACACCTGCTGCTCCTCGGGCCCAAGCACACCCACAGCCAGGACAGTTTCAGGTACTCCTGGTAGCCTGGGCCACAAACACAGTAGTGCAATAGCACCATCAGAAACAGATGGTGACACAGGCTGGCTTTAAAAAGCCACTTTTTTGTTCTTCGTTCAGCAAGTGTAGAAGTTATTGATAAGGGATCGGTCTCCCATGGGAGCCACCATCCTTTTTCACACTAATGCTTTGGCAGGAGAAGGTTTAAACCACATTTAGAAACACAGTTTCTCAACATGGGAAGAGGACATCTTGACACACCCAGGATGCGCTGTGCACCCATCCGCTCCACAAAGACCTTCGTGTGCCCCAAAGACACAGTAAAGGAGGGAATAGCCCTGGAGAGTCAAAGCCACCGAACCCCAGGCTGGAGCAGCACTTGAGCACTGGCCCAGGACCTGTCCTAGTCTAACTTGTCTGCAAAACACAGAGACTTGGAACCTCCGTGTGTCCGTGTGGTTTTCATGCTCTTAATGTGTGCAAAGCCGAGTTGCAACAGGCACCTTTTACACTGTGTCTGCCCGCAGAGCTGGTGGCTCTGGCCACTCATCGCTGCCTTCAGGGGCTGCTCCCCCAGGTTGGGCTTTGCGAGGGACCAGGCTGGCTCCTGAGCCGCAAAGCCCTCGTGTGCAACAAAGCTGGGGACCAAGTCCAAGGCTTGGCCTGACTTTTTGTCCTCAGGGCGCACTTAGAACTGTGGCCCTCCAAAGGGACAGTGCCACGGATCTGCATGACGCAAACAGGTCCGGACTGAAATGTGAAACGCTGCTTTGCGATTTCTTTGCATAACCCGGCTTTCCCGCCCCAAATAGCCTCCTGCGTGGGCACAGAGCGATCGCACCAAAAGCCGCTACCTCTAGCAGAGCTGTCCCGGGAGCCCCGCAGCCCCGCGTCACGCAGGTCTCCTCGGGGACACGGAGCTGCTGGCACGGCCCCGCCACAAGCTGGGCCGCGGCACCGTGCACCGAGCGCCGGCTGCTCCAGGCGACTGCTGCCACCGCGGGCCCCTTCTGCCCGGCACAGCCTGTGTCCCCAGGGCGGCCGGGGCGGCCAGGACCCGCGGGCGGCGCGGAGGGCGCCGAGCCCGGCGCGGAGCCTGCTGCATCGGGAAGAGCCTCGCCACTGGGCTCTAATTTGCCTTGGATCGTGGCCATTATCATTAGAATAATCTCAAGCAGGTGATAGGCAGGAGTAAATTAATTCTGAATAAAAGCCTCGGAGGGCAGGTGCCAAGGAAGGGCAGGGGGCAGACACTGGGTTTTGCTTTTCCTCTGTTGGAGAGACAGGCGAAAAGGAAGTTTGGTGACACTGGGCTTTGACTTCTCTTGAAAGGAGCCTCTTTCCCCCTCAAAGTTGCATTTTTTATTTAAAGAGTCCCAGAAATGCACAAGTCAGTGCTTAACAATGGATGGAGACGACGCGGGGAGTGGGGTTATTTATGCGATTTTATTTTTAATTCACCTTGTCCAGTGAAATCTTGTGTATAAAGGCAATTGAAAATAAATTATCTCACATCTCCAGAAAGAACCTTTCACTGTTGTTCCTGGAGCCACCAAGACATGCGAACAATTAATCCTTGATTCCAGACCCAAGTGACTCAACCAATAAAACAGCTGTCAGCTGCCGGTCCTGGGGAGGTGCTGTCTAATATCCCAGGAGAGGATAATTATTCTTATCTGATTTGGCTCTGGAATGAAATCATAAAAAGCCTTGTCCCATTCTGTAAATTCAGTTCTTCTTAGCAGGTTAAGCAGAGCCCAAATGACTAACATTTCTGTCAGCACTGACTCTGGCTAAGGGCTAATATACCATGAAGAATAACCCAATAATAAATCTTATTATGGGTGGTGGGGGGTGGGATAAGGGGGAGAGAGTGTGCAAGAGTGTGAAACCTCAGAGACAACCTAGAGGGGTGCTTGGCAACTCGAGCGGCTGACAATAGCGGTTTCAAATTGTCACGACTCAAAGGGAATTTTTGAAGTCATTTTTAAACAAAAAACCTCCCGAATAGCAACCCAAATCTGCAGCAGCAACCGGCAGGCACAGTCCCTGCACAGCAGGCTGGGCTGGATGAAGCTCCGTGGCCAAATGTGGTCCCTCCTATGGGCACACACAGGCTCCGACGCTGATGTCTGGCAAGGGCCTGATCTTTTGAAACGATGATCTTGCCCTCATCACAGCAAGATTTAATGTCTGGGTAGAAAGTGCTTCAGCAGGCGGATGGGGCTTGGTGTTGAGTTTAAAGTCCAGGATGACCTTTGCTTTTTCCTTTCATTGTGCCGACCAAGAGGCTCCTGGAAATAATCACCGTGCAGCTCAATTTGGCATCCCCAGGAGTCTATTTACACAGGTCCCCCAAGGCAGGTGGTTTCCCACATTTGCAGGTTTGCCCCTGTGTGAAGTGCCACCGAGCTGGACCTATGCAGGACACACTGAGTGCCAGCAGAGAGCTGGAGGGGTGCGAAGGAGCTCCTCAATTTGGGCAACTCTCATTTGAGCTGAGAGTTCTGGGTGACGAAGAGCCCTGCGGAAAACTGATGGCAAGTCCTGGTGCCACCAAGGAGTTTCTCCAGCACCTGGGATGGATCTTATCAGAGGAGGACCTCACGGCAGGATGGAATGGAGAGGACCTCAGACCTCAGCAAGGAAAATCTGGCTATAGTTGTACAAACCATTGCTTTCTGGAGTAGGCAATCCCAGGAAAGAGGTGCTGGTTGGACGCTGAGGCACTGGGACAGTGACAAAGAGCAGCAAGAGGTAAGCGGGCACCTCCAGGGTCCATCTCAGAGTGCCCGGGCTGCTCCAGCGGCACCACCACGGCACTGCCATTGCCAGGAGTGCGGTCATCCCGCGGAGCGGAGGGAAGAGAGAGCTTTGAGGAGAGGCAGAGCCTGCGCTGGAAGGTGTCTGCAGGTCAGGGATGAGTGCGGCCGCGTGACCGCCCCAGAAGGACCAAGGTGACAAGGGCAGGTGAGTGCTGGTTACAGCTGGTATTCAGAGCCAAGGTGGACACTGCTCACAGGTGTTACCCAGCTGTGAGGCTGGATGGATAGCACACATATCCTATATACAGGATGGGTATATACTGTATACATCTCTACAAATCTTCATTACATTCTAAGGATAATTAAATATTTCTGCTTTAGCTGTATTAAGTGATTACAGATTATATAGAGACTACATATATATATATATATTACTGTGTAGCTTGTGTATACTCGCACCCTACTAATAAAGTTTTAGACAATTTATTTTAATAGTTAAAAAAACTCCCAAGCTCAGTTTTTGGCATAACTTTGACTCGTGTCTCATTTTTCTTTCCAGTGCTCATATCTCCATCTTTTGGGAGCAAAGGACCAATAGGACTGACCAGCACAGACCAACTGAGAGCCATGTGGGAGTAAGGGTTTCACTCAGGGGTGAACCTCACTTTATTGCATGAACTATGATGAATTCTGTGAAAGAGCCACAACTGGGGATGCAGCATTTGGACAATCAAACAAGTCACCTCAGAGCTGACAGAGATGATTCCTGCGATCACATCTCGGATCAGGGCTCCATCACAACGGTTGTCCATTAGCATCTGTAAAATCAAAGATCAATAAGAAAAAAGGTCTATGACCAAGGATCTGCAGCGATGTATGGAGGTACCTAGGTGGCCAAAGGCAGCGGTGGGTGACTGTGGTCACACGTGGTGAGAAGGTGACCTGTGACAGGGAGAGGGGCGCGAGCCCTGCAGAGCCAGGGCCCTTCTGGACGTGCACACGGGGACAAAGGGATCGGAGCAGGGGGCTGGGAATGAGGAATGGCTGCGGAAAGGGCAGGGCATCCAGGGCTCGGGGCCACTGATGTGACACAACATTTTAGCCGAGTTTCCAAGGATGAATCGACAAGAGTCACGGGGGTACCAAGATCTGCTGCACTGTGAACTGCAATGCAAGGGAAATATCTTTTTTACCTGAATATCTAACTTGATGATCTGGCGCCTGGAAGTGCATTCCACCTTCTTTCTGAAAAGGCAGACATTTACATGTACATTGATTAAATGTACCCACGAGAGGTCTTGGTCTTGTATTCTTTGAAGGTGCTCAGACCTGATTACGTTATTAAGTCCAATGCTCATTTTTAAGCCACTATCTGTAGAAGACATCATGCTCCAAATTGTACCTGGCTTAGCTTTTATCTCCAATGTCTGTTTACTCCATGAGCCCAGAAAGGCAGCGCAGTAACTTCTTGCAATAAAAAAATTAAAAGATTTCTCTGGCCAAGGAAAGCAATCAGTCACTGATATTGAAAGATCAGCCATCAAAGTATAAGGCAAGGAATGAATAGGCTTCTAAATCAGTCAAACATTTTAAACATCCCTTTTGTAATTGACAATTTTGTAATATTTATTCACAACAGATCTGATTGCCGGATTCCCACTGGCTCCCCTCAGGAGGGTTTGCGTGAAATCAGTTTGAAATGGTGTGTCAATTTTTTTCTGAAGTCACCATCTGGCTGATAGACTTGAGTCTGTTCTAATACACTGACCCAGTGAATCGCTGCTAAACAATTCCCAAAGGTCCCCACTCCTCTCGCAGGCAATCCGGGAGAACGCTGCCGAGAGAGCGAGCGAGACGGGCGTATTTTAATGTGCTGTGTTGGAGGATTGTAAAAGAATTTGATTTATGTAAAGAAACAGAAATCTTGGGATGTTCTTGTTCGCTCTTGCGCTCTCATGCTACTTGCAAACACAAGGGGAGATTCAGGCCCAACGCTAATGAGCAGAATTGTGCTGGGGAGAGAAAAAAAAGCAAAAGAATAATACCAAAAAATGTAATCTCCCTGAGCAGCAGCCAGGAACCCAAACATTTGATAGCAGCAACCCCTGCAACCTAGCTGGCAGAAATAAATATTGAATCAAATACATCACACGTCTATTTCAAATATGTGCGAGTATACAGATGACACTGGAGTACTGCAAAATCAGCCCCATTCCACATCACGAGCAATCCCTGGGATGAAACATGGTCAGACTGTGCATGCTCAAAAATAGATCAGTTTAGCCTATAGTGTGCAATGAAGCCTCCGTGTATGTCCTGTACATTCTCCTAAACACTAGTGCTGTGCTCGTATAGCACATGCTGATGACTGGACGCTTCCTCTCAACATTCCTGTGCAAAGTATTGTTGCCACCTTTGTGAGTTGTATTTTCGAGGAGGCAGGAGCCTCTTTGGCCTGGGGTTCCCCAACCACAACGCATGTGCACAGTCCTGCTTACAACATCCACATTGCATATACACACACGTGTGTGTTTGTGTACATACCCACTGCTACATGAGCTCGGCACAATTCTGCACACCTGGAGGAGATTTCTTTTTTCAGTCAGGCAAGTACAGCATCATTATAGCATTTGTTCCTATTCGCATCAATCACTATTGTATATGTGATCAAGTAGAAACTGTCTTTGGCTGCTTAAAATCTTCCTGATCATTTTTCAAGACTAAATATCATCTCTGGATAAATAACACTTTTAGTAATAATGTGCATGCTAAAGAGCTGAGCCAAAGCCCACTGAAATCACATGGAGGCTATTGACTCAATGGACATTGATTTAAGACCTAAAGGATCATTTGTTTCTCCATGTAACCCCAGTAAGAGACCGAACATAGAGAATGTTTTATAGGGCTTGATTAATTCCCCCTCCTACCAATGGAATAAGACTACAGCACATAAATACTCATCAAGTTAGAATGAGAAGAAATCTAAAGGCTGTGAAAATATCCAGAATAGGACAAGCTGGTGAATAAGGCAAAAACGTTTTCACAAATCTATTCCAATTTTGAAATGAATTTGTCTCAGCCATGCTGGGGTCCAACCTGAAGTTGCAGCAGTGATTGAGCGTTGTGGCTTGGTGGGCACAAGCCCCCAAGACACATTTTGAGCTCCGTGTGCAGGTCTGTTGAGGAAAAGCCATAACTTTACCCTTCCTAGGTGTCCTCTTGTGGCAGTGCCTATGCAGCCAGCAATTCTTTCCCCATGGAAAGAACTGAAAAATGTTTGTTGCGTAACTGTAAATAGCTTCAAATGTATAGGAATATAAGAAATATATATATATTATATATAATATATATATTATATATATAATATAAGAATATAGAGAACCTGGAGAAAAGAGGTTGTGAGGAAGTTCTTTGCTGCAAGAAGCAGCAGGAACAAATGTTAGTCAGGGGCAAGGAAAAAGCTGAAGATGGTCATCCAAACCCATAGCTTACAGTACCTGGAATAATGGAAAGAAGCGATGGCAGAGCCAAGGTGCCTCCACGGTATCTCACCTTGATGCTAAGTTTAAAGGACTTTGAGGGGATTCCTTGGCCCACCAGGTAGGAAAGCCAAAAAGATGCTTTCAAGCAGCTTGAGAGCCCCATCGTTGCCTTTGGTCCATGTCCCACGTTGTGTTTCTCCGTGTGTTCTCTGATGGGGGCTTCTTCTCCCATCCAAAAATAAAAAATTCCCCCAAATACATCTCACTGTTGGAAACACGCAGGAGATTGAAGCTTGGCAGCACTGGATGGCAAACTGTAAACATTGCAATAACAGCCAGCGTAATTAAACTTTTAATACAGGCTAAGCTCAATATCAAAGATCTGGGGTTTAATGTAGCAGTTTTCAAAAGGACAGGAAAATAGTGATAAAATAAAACGAATCTTGCAAGGACTCTGAGGCACATTTGTTTTCTATGCAGTCCAGTGCTGAGTGTGTCCCAGGCTCGGTGGCTAGCGGGAGCTGCGGTGTTTCCTGCCTGCTGGTTAATGATTTTGTTACCACGGGGCTGTGCTGGTTGGGTTGCTGTGTGCATCCGTGTTTCCCAGCGATGGTCTACGGAGCACGGACAGCTTGCAAGATAGCAGGACAATCTACAAAACAGCTGCAGAAAAAGTGTTTTCAACCCACTTTTTTCTTCCCATTTCTGAGCTTGCAAACCAGGGGGAAACAGATGGGAGGGAAATAAAAGTGACAGATGAACATTCAAAGTTTATCCTCATTTTTAGTGGGTCGTAGTGGAGACTGTTGTGGCGACGCTGCACAAGATGTTCCTGGAATTATTTTTCTTCCAAGAAAGTTCAATGGTTCTTGGGTTATAAAAAAAATTAGATGAGAAACACGAGTAAAACTGTCTGGTGAGGCTTGGGCTTGTGAGGATGCTCCCCCCATGCTGAGGTGGTGGGGAAGGTCCCATACAGGGTCCTGGTTGCAGCACTTTGTGTGTTTTCCTGCTAGCTTCTTCCTAAGTTGGAACTAAAGAGAAAAACGTTTTTCTCAGGAATAGACTTTTTGTCCTTGAAGGATTCTGCTATTGTCTCCTTACTCCTCTTAATTATATAACCCTAAAGTACGCCTCAGATTTACACAGCCTAAATCCAGCCTTATTTGACTATATTTGCCGTTATTCCAATTAATTGTGCATCAACTAATTGCATAACGCGGCTATTTGCATGTCGAGCTGGGGTCCTCATGCTGTTCTTTGTGGTGTAATTGCTCTGGCTAAGTGAATATCAGGAATATTCCTGAGGTTTCAGTCATCAATCAAGGTCTGTTGAAAGGAATATTAGAGCCCTGGGGAAAAAAAAAAAAAAACATGCAAAATATCAATTTTTAAAATTACAAGGAAGCCTTGAATGTTACAGTGAGATGAGTGTGAAGGCCACAAAGACCTGGCCAAGCTTACACAGACCGGGTCCTCTGGAGGTCTGGAGGCACCTGATGAATAAAAGGGCAATGATTAGAGTTTATTCTCCTGGTGCTTGGTTTTCTTTTCAGGGTTTCACTGCTGAGTGAATCACCTTAGGACTCCAATCATTTATTAGACTAGGAAGCCTTGACTTCCGTGGGAAGGTCTTTTAGAGCTGGATGTCTTGAGTAAGCAAAGTAGGGAGCTGTCTAGGACATCAGGATCAAAATGGAAATTTTTAACCTATTTTGGGTTCAGAAGTCCAAGGTGCTGCTTCAGAGGAGGGATCAGGGCTTGTGGGATGGTTGTTCCCAAGTCATGGAAATTGCTCCCTACTCTTCCCCTCTGCACTGGCTGGAGAAGAAACTCGAGGGCCTGAAGCTCCCAGAGAGGCTCTCCAGGACTGAGCCAACCCAGGCCAGGGATGTCTCTACTTAAAACCCACCCAGTCAGGATAACTTTAGGAGGGACAAGAGACATGACCAAAGGCTGCTTCTAACCACCTACATGTCTTCAGAACACTGTCTGGCCATGAGTGGTTCTTTCTTTTCATAGAATCATAGAATGCCTAAGGTTGGAAGGGACCTCTAGAAGTCATCTAGTCCAACCCCCCTGCACACACAGGCCCACCTAGAGCACGTGGCACAGGGCTGCATCCAAGCGGGTCTTGAAGATCTCCAGAGAAGGAGACTCCACAACCTCTCTGGGCAGCCTGTTCCAGTGCTCTGTCACCATCACTGTCAAAATTTTTTTCCTTAAGTTCCTGTGGAACTTTTGATGCTTAAGTTTGTGGCCATTTCCTCTGGTTCTTTTGGGAGAAAGAAGGACCCAGTGGTGGAACGGAGGAGGTCTTGGGGCCAGGCTGACAGACAACCCTTTGCATTTAAGGTCACAGAAAATATTCACATTCAGGGGACTCTTAAGAACCTAACTGGCATCTTCCACCCTTCCTCAAGCTTCTGCAGGTGCCTGTTCCCACGGAGGAGGCTGGCGAGGTGCGGGCTGCCTGCAGCGACGGCACACATGGTGCCATGCAGCAGCACCTGATTCCCGCTACCGGGAAGGACTGGGGAGGACCGGGAAGGGCGCCGGGTCCCGCGCTTGGACAGGACAGGGGCTCGCAGCCTCCCCACTCAGCTGTTCCCCATCCCTCACGCTACCAAGTCGGACGTGGCTCTGGTTTCTGCTGCTCTCGCCGCAGCCGAGGATAAAGTGAAAGCAAAGCTGGGCCGAGGCTCCTGTTTGCACACAGGGATGAAGAGCAGCAGATGAGTTCAAGCTGCTGGAAGGAAAACAACCCTTGGAGCTCCTGCGCTTAATGGTGGGAACCTGGAAGAGTAAACAAATCCCTGGGCAGGTCCTTCCCGTTCCCACCGGCCCTTGGAGTCCGCCAGGGTTTTTCAATCTTTACCCCCTAGAACCAATCGATTTCTTGCTAGCCTATAATTTTTTACTGCTGTTGTGGCTGTTTTGGTTAAAGACGACCAGGTGCTGTGAGCGGGGCAGCATCTCCTTCCCGCCCCGGGCGCTCTAAGGGTCCCCGTCAAATGGAGCATTTTGGACACCGGGTCCCTGCCCGTGCTAGGGTACCGAGGTCGTACTGAGACCGGGAAACAAATCCAGACATGGAGCAAGGTCTCTGCTAGGTAATAGCTCTTCCTTTAAAAGCAAAATTGGGAAAGACCGTGGGAAACCCAGACATAATCGCTGCTCACACCACCGCTGCTCTCAACCAAACGATTGCCCGGCAATTTCACTCATCTGCTGCAGTTTTACCCTGCACGTCAAGCAGGAGAACGCAAGGCAGTATCTCAATTCGTTTTTGTTTTCCTGACAGTCCCTTAATTAGCATGAGATTTTATGAAATTCGCCAAGGCAGCCATCCATCTGTTTTGCTGACTTTCAGCAACAATATTTATCATTGTAGAAGTGTCAAAACAATAAAACCATATGACATTTATGCAAAGGACTCCTAACTACTTAAAAAAAAAAAAAAAAGCCCAAACCTTGAAAATCTCCTGCAGGATTTTTCTGGTTCTAGATACAAAGCTTGGAGTAATTCCTTCAGTACCCAGCATAAATATTTTAAATAAGCTATGGAGGAATTTCTCAAGGGTGGTGGACGGATGGCATATGTTTCTCTGTAGCAACTTTCCAAAGGTCAGAGAAAAGAACAGCTCTTGCCCTGATGCAATTTTGTGGTTTCACCCAAAAGAAGAACAATATTAATTATGGTGAATAGTTTCCACATTTCAAAAGAGCATCCTATAAATTAGCTCATGCCAGCAACTCTTCTTAAGAATTTTAACCTGATTTGCCATGCACTAAGGAGGGAGAGTTAAAGAAAAAAAAATCTGCTTATTTAACTTCATGGTATTTAAACCAATATATAAATGAGAATTAATAAATCTGCATTTCCCATTGTCAGCGCTAGTTGATTACCGCACTGTGGAGCCCTATCAAAGGGCGCATACGGCACGCCAAGTTCTGCAGCGTATTTAAATTATCCGTAATAAATTCACCCAACAAACTCGAGTGTGGCTGCATTTTCCCCTCGCTGCAGATTTGCTGGCGGGAGACAACCAGCTGCGACATCCCCGTTTTGTGGGTGGGGAGAGGCGGCTGCATCGGCTGCATTCTGCATCCATGGCCGAGCGCTACTCCTCGCTCTCATTTAATTAATTGCAATTCCCCTCTTTTTATCTGCTCCAGCCTCACGGTACCCGGGGGTGATGGAGCTGAGCATCACAGTGACCAGGCAGGGAAGCCAGTGCGGGAGATCGTGGCTCTTTCCCACCTTCGTGAGCAGCCGCCGGTGCCGCTGGATGTGGGGCGGCTCCGTGGTTTCTCCCTGGAGCTGGCGGAAGGGGCGCGTGGGTCCCGCGGAGCCGCCTGAACTCGGTGCTGATTGCACACATCTGTCTTGCCTGACAGCTCTGCCTGTTAGTGGAGTGAGTCGGCTGTTTAATTTACCTGACTTGTTAACAGCTCCCTGTTTTGAAGTTGTAGGAAGTAGCTGATTTCACATTTACAGTCAGAGCGTCGAATTCCCATTGGGTGGCTAAAATTCACAAATAATCTGGTAATTTGTCCGCTGTCGCGGCGGCCCGTGGGGATGCCGATCAGTATATATCACGGCGCGTATCGCCGCGTTTTGGTGCGAAGATTGATGAGCGAGGAGGACCATAGAGCTCGCTGGTGACTCGCCAGCAAGAGCTGTCGAAGGCTGGAGGAAACCAGGGCCAAAGCGAGCAGGTACAGGGGCTCTCGCAGCCCTGGGGTCAGCGCTGAAGGGCTGGGGTTGGATCCCTGCAAGAAGCCACATTTTGAGCCTGCTTTGGTCCTCGGGGTTGTCCCAGGACACCAAGTCCTGGAGATGAGCTAAGCAAGGAGCTGAGTTTGGTCATCCAAACAGTGAAAAAAACCCTCCATGCCCCATCCTTCCCTCCAAGCGCAGGTTAAGGGGTCAGTTATCACCTCCAAGTTCAAGTCCCAAGGCCAAAGGTCTTCTCCTAGCACACAGAGCCCCACAGACAGGTTTTAAGAAGGGTGCTGTGACCCTCTCAGGCTGCGTTTGTCGGCGTGTTGAGAGTTAGGCAAGGCTGTCTGCAGACATCCTAGCAGAGCAGTAGGTAATCAGGAGGCTGTCCTCTATGGGGAAGGTGTTAAATCCTTCTTGGAGTGCTGACAAAAAGAGTTACAGCCCATATGTTTATTGCCAGAAAAATAATAAAAAAGGGGGTATTGGTTTAACCAAGTCTAACAGCCATCAAAAGGTTTAGACAGGGAGAGGCAGCAGGCAGGGGAAGGAGGCAATGTTTTGTCCTGTGATAAAATGACCCAAGCCAAACCCAGTAGCAGCAGCAAGAACAAAATGCTGCACGATCTCAATGGGAGAAGGATCCAGAACCACTGAATTTGGGGAAAACCCTCTGTAAACTCAGGTGGCTCCTTCCCACGGTTATCCTGTGGGTTTTCCTACTGCAAAGAGTTTGTGTTAACCCCACAGCTCCCAACACCTCTCCATCCCCAACTCCCAACTGCTGTGAAGAAATCTCTGCAGGGCTCTTGGGTCATCTCTGTTGGGACTGGAAGACCCATCTCAAAACCCAGCATTATTAGACTTAATAGACATCCCAAAGAAAGAGTGGAAAGGAATATACCCCAAATTGAAAATGGGCCTGAAATTAGAACAGAGGGGAGGAAAACCAAGCAGAGAAATGAAGGCTATGGAAAGAGAAGAGCTGCAAACAGGAGCTCCCTTGAGCCGAGCAGAACCCATGTGCTCCCAGTGCTGCTCGTGCTGCGCGGGGCCAGCCCGGCTCTGCAGCTCCGGCGCTCGGCTGCAGATCGGGCTTGTTTGCACTAACTAATGCTGCTTGGCATCGTGTCATGCGTTATTGTTTTTATTGTTCTTGTTGTAAATACACCTAGAGGCATCTTATAAATAGAATTAATTATAGTTGTTTAATTCATTAGCTAAGTAAACAGCGCAGGCTTCCTGCTCTTTGGGGAAGTGTGAGGGGCCGCATTCGGGGCTAACGAAAGCACTAACCAATGTACAGGCTTGTTTGACCTTCCTGGGTTTGGGCCAGCAGCCCCAACTCTCCAGCTCCTAAGATCTCGTGTTTTTAGCTTCAATCCCAGTATTTGCCCTTTTTCGTAGAAGTCCTTGAAAAGATTTGCCAATATAAGGACAAAGAGAGCACCAGGACAGCAAGTTCAGGTGAAGAGCACCATTCCAGGGTAGTGGGATCTTGGGATGGGTCCATTTGTCCACCCTGAGAATGAGCCTGGTTGGGGTGATCCCTCTTGGGGTCATGGTCAACGATGGGTATTTACCTCCAGCTCTGGCCAGGCCCAGCCATGCCCACCTGCACGCTCAGCTTGGCAAAGGGAAACGCTCTCTGCCTGGGATCTCACGGGCAGCAGGAGATCCCAGGAGGAGCAATCCTGGGCCTGCAAAGAAGACGCCTGCAAAGGGATCACCGGCCACTTCGCGCCTTGTGCCTGTTAAACTTGACAGCGCTGGTAAACAGCTCCGTGCACCACCCTCATCTCTGAGGCTCTCCTCCTCCCTTCCATCTATCACAGCTTGCAGCTGAGTTTTATGAGCTTGCCTGGCCTCGGCTGCCCCAGCCCCGAGCTGCCTCGTTCGTATAGGAGCAGGGCTGTTTTTCTCCAAACCGCAACACAACTGAAAAAACACAGCGGGTCAATACATCACAGGGCACACACATGAAAGGGAACAGGCATAAAACTCATGTCACTGAGGCAGAGCTAAACTCTGCTCCTTCTCCCCCGAAGCACAGGCCATCGCCATCCTTGGGAACTTTCCCAGGCGAAGCATGTTAATGGCAACTCCAAGCCTCAGCTGAAGCATGGAGCAGCAGCGGAGATTAAAGCTCCATCAGAAAGGTGCTCAAGCCTCGTCCTGGTCATCAGGTTTTGCATTAATCCTGTTTGGAAGGAGTGGCGCTGGGTCGGGTAGCAGAGACCACATTGGCACCAAGCGGTGCATCTAAAGCCCACCCTGCCTCGCACCCTTACGGAGGCCGTCGCGAGCACCTCCGAAAGGTGTTGCTGCATGGTTTTACAGCAGCAGGCATTTAATTAGCTCCGAACGGGAGACATTCACAACAAGATGGAAAAAAAAATAATAATCTAAGAAAAAACCCGGCGAAGCCCCATGTGATAATAAAAACCGACTCTAACTAACAGTTGTTATTCTGACATTGTTAATGATATTATAAGCACTACCATGTGCTAGGCAAGCTGTGACATGCACCCTGGCGGACATATGGATAATAGGATCACATGCCTATTTCAATCAAAGCGATAAGTACGAACTTGATCTGAATCGGAAGAAAGTCCAGGCTATCGGGAGCCAGGGAAGAGCCGTGGGACTGGAAGGGAAAGCAAGTTCCTTGAGTTAAAAGCAAAAATAAATGGGGAAATCAAAGGGATTCAGTTAAGCAACGCTTGGAGACAAGCATCTCAATGGGGCAGGGAGGGGCTGACGCGCAGGCGATGCTTTACCTTGGTTCACCTCTTGCCCACGACGAGCTGTGATGCAGAGATGTGTGGTTCCTTCCCACCCGCACCTGAGCGCGGCTGGGCCAGTCGCAGGCAGCTCGCTGTCATTAGAAACGCTGAACGTAATCACCAAATTTAATGCTTTTATCACTGCTCAATGGATCACTGAGCAGAGGAGCTAAAAGAAAGACAATTAGAAGCGTTAGGTTATGCTAGAATTTTTTCCATTGCCTTGCTTTTGTCGAAAGAGTTATTCATTCCCTAATTGTGAAATGTAATTTTGTTGGGAGGCTTTTGTTATATTTGTTTTGTTGTGTGGCTAATGCAGTTATTTGCCTTGCACAGTCTCTTTTTTTTTTTTTCTTCCCCTTTTCCACTCCAGCCCTTTTAATAGAATTCTTTGGCAGCTTTGATCCAGAATCATTTCGGTTTGGTGACCAGCCACATTTCTGGAAGGGGGAGTCAGCTTCTCTCCTGAATTTCTGAACTTTTGCTCAAAGAGATTGGCTTCTTTAAATTCACTTTTTCACAAAGGCCTTTAATGTGACTTTCTTAGCCTCAAAGGACACGATGTGATGGCCACAGCACAGCCTGCACGCGGCAGGTGGGGACGAACGGACCTCTGGCCTTTGCTTGGTGCTACCAACGGGGACCCTCTTCCAGCTCAGCCCATGGAGACTCTGATGCTTTGCAGCTCCTAAAGAAGGTTTCCCACGTGGCAGGAACGATTCTTGGTACGTCATAAACCACACCTGAAAGTTGTTTTTCCCACTCTAAGTGTTTAACTAGAAGGCCTCCTACTGCTCCAGAGCCCTGCTGAGCTGGGATGGCAATGCAAGGAGTGAGTAAATTGCCCTTTTAGCACGTTTTCTCCAGCAACAGGATTTTCAGCCCCAGCCCCCCCACATGAAATCTGGAGCAAGGGAAGACTGATTTAAAACCAATCACTAACACTTACACGGAGCTTCTTATTCAAGTATCCCAAGCTTCATCACCAACTATTGAATCAATCCTGTCTTCACTTTCGCCTTCCCTAAGTAACAAACCAAATCAGATGATGGCACGGTCCCCTCTAATTGACTGAGCTGAACAAGTGTATCCACGTCTCGGGATGTGGGCATCAGCCGTGCTACGCTGGGGGAAGGCAACACATGTGGAGCCGTCAATAAATCCCAGGCCAAGAGAGGGAGGATGGAGGAGCAGGCCCAGGAACCAGGATCTGTGACTGCTGCACTAACGAGGCTGGGAGCTTCAATGCAGGGAACGGGGCTTGTGGGGACACCCAGCTTCAGGCGTATGAGAGTTGGGGTTGCCTTCATGCCCAGGTTCACGGAGAGTTGACCTACCAGGGAGTGACCCAGACGGTGCAGATATAAGATATCGCCCCCAGGACAGACCAGCGTTCCTTTTGCAAGCACCTGTTTCACTGTAAGTGTTGGGATACAACTGGTTTTAACAGATATTCACTCAAAACAAAGTCACAGATTCCATGATTTTTCTGCAGGATGGAATTTCTGACATAATTCTGATGGGGTTGCTTAAAACGCTTTCACCTGTCTGTCACCCTTGCTTTCCATGCCCACCCACATGAAATCTGGAGCAAAGGAAGGCTGATTTAAAACCAATAACTAACATGCAGAGAGCCTTATTCAAGCATCCTAAGCTTCATCACTGACTATTGAATCATTCCTGTCCTTATTTTCTCCTTTCATAAGTAACAAACCAAATCAGAAGACGGCACGATCTCCTCTAATTGACTGAGCTGAACATCTCCTGTGCCTTCTCCCCAGAACTGGTACTCCATCTGCTTTGAATCACATCATATCCAGGGTTGACAAACCCAAGACATTTCCGTATCAATCCCAGCACTAGCAGGGCTCAGCTCTTGGGCTCCAGTAACACAGTCGTCTGGGGACCTCCACGCTCCTTGACCCTTCCCACCACTCTCATGGATGTCATGGTGAGTTGCTGCCTCCCTCTTGCATCAGCCCCTCCAAGGCTGTGTTTGAGGCTGGCGGCTGATATATGGGATGTTGCTTTTGGGCAGCAAGTGTGGGTGGCTTCCCAGCTGGCAAAACCACCCATGAGAAGCTTCTGCCGAAATCTGTCCCAAAACCAAGAAGACTGAGGCCCCCTGGCCCCGCTCCTGGAATCGGGCGTCATTAATGGTTACACAGAGGCTCCCTACACACCTGACCTACCACACGTCTCTCCCACCCCTCTCTCCAGCTCCTGCCCCTTTCTGCTTTTGAAGACCGGCTTGAAAGCCCCTAAACATGTGTTGAAGACATGCCTGTCAACAGGAGCCTTCAGAAAGAGGAGACAGGGGACAAGGGGCGTTGATAACGTGGAGGGAGGAGGAGCAGCTAAACAGAGCGGGTGTCCTTGCAGATGAATTTCCCTGGCACAACCTAAATTACGCAGCAACCGCTGCAGTCACGAGACGAAGGTGAAGCAGGGCGCTGCTTCCCGCGTTCCTCGATGGGAAGACGGGCTGTACGGGGCTGGGAGGGGAGGCCGTGCTGGTGCTGCCGGGCTGCTCCGTGCATGCAGAACGGCTTTGGGGAAGGGGCAACGGGGCCAGGTGTGAGCACACACAGGTCTGGCTGCAAATCCCGGCTAAAAACCACCTCCCCGATGAACCAAAATGTTTCCAGCTACTTTCTGCTCTCCGGGTTGTTGCAACAGCCCCAGCCAAGCCAGGAGGGGAAACCTGCCTGGCAAAGGAGGTACCAGGCTCTGCAATGGCAGGACACAGATTGGCAGCACTTGTGGACAGAGCTCCTTGCAGTGATGTCCCAGCAAAGAGAAGCCACCACCCAGGGGCAGCCACCAGCTCCAAACTTCTCTCCGAGCCAAATGCCCTGGATCCCCAAGGCACAGCCATGCTGTCCCATGCACCCATCCCACCGGCAGCCCCGGCGTGCTGGAAAATCTCCAGTGCAGGAGACCCCACCAGAGAAGTGAAATCACTTACTGGAGTGGCCCAACCGGGAACAGGTGTGTGAAAATCAGCACCCAGACACCCGCTAGAACAACGTTGTTTTTAACTTGTGTTCCATAAATCAGCGCTCTAATCTTTCACTGTCCAGCAAGATCTCTCACCGGGAGAGTGATAAATTGCCCTCCAGCCCCTGACAGCTGCTGGGAAATCACTCACAGCCCGAGACAAACCTCTAAATCTGACATTACAGAGTGTTGAAAGGAAGAATGTCTGTTTTTATAACCTACCTCAGTTATAATAAATATTTAAAATCCACATTAACATCCTCTTATAGTTACAATCTGCCCTCTATGGAACAGTGTCCAACTTAGATTTAATTAGCAACTGAACCTTTCCAGCCCAGCCTCCTAGTTATGCTGAAGATCCAAATCTCCAGTGAAATGCCTCTGTTTTCTTAAACTACCTGCACTGTAATAAATATTAGCCATGTCGCCAGGCAGCCCTGTTGGAGACAGTGCTCTTTTTGTCTTCTCAAAGGCTAACATTTAATTTAAATGATAGGGTCTTTCCAGACTCCGAGGGGAATTTCTTTCCTGCTCTCCCAAAACTTTGTCATACTTCACTTCCAAACACCGGGCAGGCGGCGCGGGACCAGAAAAATACGCGAATGGAAACACCTTGGTGCAGGTAAGGAGTTGGGAGCAGGCAGAGCGACAACAAAATGATCAAGTGCACTCAGGATCGTGCTTGGGGTGCGAGGGCTCGGGGGGCTTCAGGCTCATACGGAGGGCAGGAGGGCTCTGACACACGTCGTCCTGCCCCTCTGTTTCATATCTGGGCACCCTGTGTCCAGCCCTGTTATTGAATCAATAACAGTGGGTCAGTGGCAGCATCCCAAAGGAAACTCGCTCCTTGAGAGGAAAGAAATCTGCGTTTTCCTTCTGAATGCCAAAGAATGCCGTGAACATCTCCTGGTGAAGGGTAAACGGGGCATGTTGCCTTCGGCAGCACCGTCGGAGCACAATTTACGGAAACCTGAGTTTATGTTAAATGCATTTGATTTGACTGCAGACACAACTTGGATTACTGCAGACAGACACGGACTTTTATTTCATTTCTGTTTCCCTGATTACAGCATATGCCCCAAATAACGCACGGCTTTTAAAAAGCAACCTCCAAGCCCCAATATGCTGCCTGCTGCGTAAACCCCACGCTGGGAGTTTAATCCAGATTACTGCAGTAAATGCGATCGTTGTGAAAGCAAAACCTGGTGGCGTTTTCCTGAGCCGTTGCCCCATCTAGGGACTTCTCACTGCAAAGTACATTGGTAAAAAGCGCATTGCACCCTCTTCCCTTCCACTCTGTTTCTGGTCATGTCCAAAGGAACCTCATGGGAAGGGTCACGGCAGAGCCCGTGGCCAGTTGGTGATGGCAGGAGGCAAAGGGTGGTTGGTCACCTCCCCATCACCCCGAGCCACTGCCCTCCTGGCAGCTCTTTGTGTACCCTGTGCCCCACGAATCTCTCCTGGGTTTGCAGAGACCGTGGCAACACCTCTGGGAAACAGCTCGTGGGTTTTACAAAGAAACCTGCTGTTTTACGAAGGATTTACAGCCAGCGTGCCCTGCCGCGGAGAGAAGTGACATTCCTGGGCGTTCGGAGTTTGTTTTTTGATGACGTGGGCAGCAGTGTGAACGGGACGCAGAGTCCTCCGCTGAGAGAAGTAACCCGAATCCCCAGCAGCTTTCTTAACCTTTGCTTTTGCAGATGTTCACGGCTTTGCACGAGGCGCTCCTGGGAAGCGTCAGATGGGGAGCACATGGGATGAAAGATGCGGAGATGCCCACTCCTCACTCAATGTCCACGCTTGGCCTAGATGGCAAAGACATTAAGGTCTTCCTTGTGAAGGAGCGGGACACACAGAGATCCTGGGTGAGCTCAGAAGCAGGTCTAGAAGAAACTGCTCTCCAGACTGCTCTTAATCTGTAGGCAGAGAAGGATTGCCAGCTCTTTCTAGACACCAAACCACTATTTCATGGAAAAAATTGTAATTTGAGGACTTCTATCACAGCCTAATCGCAGTTCTCCCACTAACAAGACCAGGTCAATATCAGAGAACAAGTGGAAAGACACATATTCCCTACACAAGCAGCACAGCATGGTGTAGACCTTCCCTCCATGCACACACCAGTGGGTGAGAAAATAGACTCCTAGATTCTTCTGGGAGAGGATAAGGAAGGAAGACGGAAGGACTGCGTCTGGGCAACCTGAAATCCACCTAAACCACCGTTCAGATGTGCCCAGCTCTCTGCTGAGGAGAGAGCAGTGGTCTTTGGGTCACATTTGGACAGTATTAAGATGCCAGTTATGAATGGTGAGATCCCACAAAGAATCGGGTCTGACAACCTCTGCATCGACCTCCTTGTTAGCGTGGCGAAAGCCGCCTCTCCACCACCATGGCTGGTACTGATGGACGAGATCTTGAAACAGTTGGTCTCTTCTGGCCTCAAACATCGCCTGTGGAAAGTCCAGGGAAGAGGTAAAACAACAAAGAGAAGGAAAAACAGCTCTTCTGGCAGAAGCACCACTCCAGATCCCGAGGATCCAAAACCCGAGCCAGAAAGAGGTCATCCTCCAAGGAGGGAGGTGCCCAGGGAGTCTGTCCAGGGCCTGAAGCTAAGTCAGAGCCAAACTGCCAGGTGACGACAGGTGAGCGTGTGACGAGAGAAGGCAGAGATGGGCTCTGGGCTTGAAACTGTTACAAGCCGCTTGCCAATTTTATGTCTGAAAGCATCTTGCGGACAGTGGGTGATTTGCTCATTGTGAACACTAGTGCTCAGTTCCTTTATATACCGCTATTCCCCGCAGATTGCATGGAGCAAGCTGCTTGCCAGCAGGACGTGGCTGTGCGCTGTCATTAATCAACGTCGCGCTTCGCGAGAAACGCTGAGTTCATTCTCATGTGTCTCCTCAGACCTCCGGGGACCGAGTTGTCTCTAGCTGGGGCTGGTAGTCACCTGGAACAGTTTTCCAGCCCCCCTAAGCAGCAGGAGTGTCCATTAACTACCACGGATCGGTGGGGATGGTTTGTAAACTCCGGATACATACGGAGGGGCCTGGGCGCTTATTGGCTGGTGCTTTCCGCTCTCAGAAATGGGTCATTTAAACAGAAAACTGTGAAGTGTTCATGCCTCTGAATGCAGAGAAACTATCAAAACAAGCTGCTGTCTCCATGCCACAGACTCTGCATTCAAATAGAGACTCGAGCCATGTTGCACGGGAATGAACCAAGTGCTCCCAGCAGATTCCTTTCCTTTTTCTGATGTTTCACACAATAAACATCTCTACTCTCTGGTGCAGGAGCAGACCTACCCCAATTACCAGGGCAGCTTGTTTTGTTTGGAGTAATAGTTAAGGGTCCCATCCTGCCTCACTGGAGACAGTGAGAAAACTCTCATTGTCCCTAGTGGGACTGAATCCGAGACAGCCCAACAGCACATTGGAGACATCGCTGTTACCAGGAGAGTATTTGGCCTGGGAGAGCAGTGGGAGATGGAGCTTTCCTTATAGAAGTAAAACCAGCTCAAGCAGCATGTTCTCCCCTGGCTCCACCTCCACAAAGGTGGAGACATCAGAGCTTCCCAATGAAATGCAAGGCAGGGGCTGCCATCACCTGCCCACGTTGCTATAGGCTGGTCGGTGACGGCAGCCCATTACAGGCTTGCAGTGTCCTACAGCTGAGTGACCTTCTGTCCATGTCACTTCTACATCTGCAAGCCAGAGAGCAGGACTATGGTCCCTGGGGTCTCGGAAATCTCAGCTCTGCAGTGCTGTATTTCAGAAGGCTAGAGAGGAGTGGAGATAGAAGGAAGCTGGAAAACTTTGGATTTGGAAGATCTGGAAATTTTGGAAAACAATGCATGCTAAGAGAAACAAAATTCAATTTAGTAAGTGAGATCTAAATAACAACAGCTCATCACTAATTGTTAGGTTCAATATGTGCCTTATGCAAAGTTGGGTTGTTTTTTTGCAGCATTATTCATGGTCTAAGTCTGAAGTTAGTGACATAGAGGCTAAGTGACTTGCAAAAGTGCCACCAAACAAGGGATCAATGGGTCGATGAACTTGATATGCTGGTCCAGGACTCACTGGCAGCTGTAGAAATAGGGAGCCTGGAGCATGAAGGTTGTGCAGGCAATCAAATGGTCAAACAGGAGCCCAGCAATGAAACTAGCCTTCATGAACCATCACCTAGCCCTCTCGGGGCCCAGGGTAATAGAGATACTACTTTTGAAGGCACATGCCTCGAGCTACCACGACTGAAGTAGCTCTTTGAACCTCTGGTTTCAAAAACTGAAGTAATTCAGACATTACTTTTCTTCAGCTACTGATTATGCGATAATTGCATTTAGCATCTGAACACTACTGCAGTTAAACAAGCCAGAAGTCAGGGGCACAGAGGACAGCCAAGCAGATCTTACCTATCGCCATTATATTGTGGAAGCAGCAGCAGAGGATGGATCTGCAGCTGGAGTTGGGTCAAGGAGCACTGAGATGGCTACCACAGTGCCATAGAGTGAAAAGTCTTGGAGAAGCCCCTCTCTGTGGCTGATCTCTGTGGCTGCTTTGCTTTATTTTGTCTTGGGAGCTCTGGGTTTGACATAAAACTGTCCTGCAGCAGATGCTGCTCATGGGATTTAACCGGCACATGGTGGCCACCCTCACTCCCTTGGCATGATGTCAAGCTGCTTGCATGTATTGTTTGTGTCCTGAAAATGTCCAAAAAATCAAAAACGAAGGTGTCTTAAACTAGCTATGAAACACTCACATGCACAGAACTAGCTATGAAACACTCACGTGCACACTACGGACCTGTATCTATCTATCTTCCATTGCAAAGCACCCTCTGCACCATCCCGCTTGCTCACCCCTGCACCTCTGCTGCTCCCTCACCACGTACCACGCGGCCGGGATGTCGGCACTTTGATGTGCGCTGCCTTTGCAGCCCTCGTGGCCGCAGCGAGCAGGAAAGAGGCAGGCAGGGCTGACAGACGGTGTCTGGATGGAGCCCCTCACCTGCCCGGGCAGCGGCTCCGCACCCTTCCCCGTCCGCAAGGCGGGCAGCCGCGGGCTGCGCTCCCGGCCACGCTGTCAGTCCTGCTGTCCGCCCGGATCCGTCTGCCTTTGTGCACCTTTCCTTGCAAGCCGTGGTTTCTGACAGCTAATATTTCACAGAAACTGGAGCCAGCTCTCTGCCTCCCTCCTTCTCTCCTCTCTCTCTCTCCTGTTTATGAAGCTGAGGGTAAGTGTTTAATTAGTTGCCTAATTGCCTGGGTAATTGGTAGACATACTCAGCTCTCCAAGTAATCAGTCTGAACAGGCCTTGAAAATATCTGGCCCAATATTCATTAGCGCAGTTAAATCGTTAAACAGTTACTGTGTTTGCTTCCTGACAAAGCCCAGCGAGCGGCTGCGCTCGCGGCATCGCGGGACGGGGCAGACGGAGCCACGGACATGGGGGACAGAGGCGGAGGGGCTGAGCCTTGTAGGAAACATCTCTGGCCATGCACGCGTTGGGACGGCGGCTGCTGGAGCCCTCCCAGCCCGGCCGCAGTTGGAAGGGGCTGGGGAGCAGCCGGCAGCAGCTCAACCCAGGGGGAAAAGAAACAGCAAATGCAAAAAGAAAATATCAAATGCAAAAGCTGGTGAAAACAGGCAGCTTGTCCCCCTTGCAGAGGACATCGTGCAGGGGATCCTCCATCTAAGTGTGCCGAGATACCTCCCTTCCCTGCTTCTCTTCTTGCTCCAGCCTCCCCTTTGCCGGCTGCTCCTGTCCTGCAGCCACCGCTCCCAGCACTGGCCCCTTCTCCCTCCCTCAACCAGCCGCTGGCTCCGAAGCCGGTTTTGCCATTAGCTGGAGTATCAATGTGAATATTGTCTTGGCGGGCTACAGGCCCTGACCAGAATAATTCCTTGGAGGGGGCTCGGGCGATCCCTCCCCAGCTTGGCACAAAGGGGCCGTTCTACTGAGCACGGCCCCCAGCCCCACGGAGGAGGAAGGGGGCCAGGGACGGCAAGGAGCCCCAGAGAGGCTCCCTGCGCACGGCCTGAGCCCAAAGTGCAGATGCTTCTACCATGCGCTGCAGCACGGAGCAACACAGTGCCCCTCTAAACCCCGTGCACAGCTCAGCAGAAGGCCAGCCTGGATATATAACCTTAAAGCCGGTTCTAGCAGTGACTCAAGAAAAATGCACGTGTTATGACTTGGAGCCTTGCTAGAAGATGCTTGGCTGTGGAGCCTTGTGCTATTAAGTGCAGGGGGACAAGGATCTGTGCTGCCTTCCCAACCCGAAGGCTGGAGCCAGTGCCCCCCTGCTCACTTGCGGATGCTGCCAGAAGACCGTGTCAAGCAATTCCATACACCTAGTTTTCCATAGTTTTCGCCTCTTGCCTCTTTTTCCAGAACTACTTTGAGTTCACCTGTGACCCAGGACCTCCGTGCTGCTTCTCCAGCCCTGGAAGCTCCCCAGAGACCTCCTGGTGGGACAACCTGGCCAGGGGGCCGTGGTCTGGGGGCCGCAGTAGGCAAGGGGGAGGCAGGTCCAGGGAAGCGAGTTCCTAATCAGATCTGCACCTCGGTTTCTGCCAGATGAACAGTTGGGTTCCTGGCAGACAGACCCATCAACCTGCAAACGAGCACAGGACACGCTCTGCAAGGCCCCTGGGTGGCCCCGTGCCAGCACCACCAATTACCCACCGCGCCAGGCAGAAGGCAGGGCGGGAATTTGGGGCAGGACAGGAAGGAAATTGGATGAAGCTGCGGAAAAGATCAGGAGGCTGTGAAAGGGAAAGAAGGGGGGATTTGGGTGTAGGCTTTGGGTTGGAGCAGGCGGGGGGAAATCAGAGATGATGAATTATAAAAGGGGCAGATGGGGAGCGGGAGAGATTGGAGATGCTCTCTGGTCCCATGCAGGAGATATCACCAACTGGAGGAGCATCACTGCAGCAAGACACCTTTGGGGGCAGGTTGGTGGATACTCGCTGGAGCATCCCTGAAATCTGTGGGGACGAGGCCAAGCCTGAGGGAACATTTCTAGGCACTGGGAGCACCAGGTGGCCCCTGATGGGCCTCCCAGGGAGGGGCGAGTGTGGGCAGGGCAGGAATGTCAGAGGTGATTAAGAAAGAGGTTTCCATCCATTACTTTGCCGAGTGGTTCCTCCGAGTCACTGGCTGGCTTTGTTCTCTCCAACATCTGTAAGAGATTACGGATGCCTTCGCAGCCGAGGACATGGACGGGATCTATAAATACCGCGCGCTGGGGGGTGCTGCTGTCAGGGGCGAGCTCTGCCTGGGTGGCCTCGAGGCGGCCGCCAGTCATGGGCAACAAGCGCGGGCAACGCGGCGTGGGGGACACGCGACCAGCCGTGAGATGGTGGCATAAAGGCAGGACCTTCCCAAGCTGAGGGGTTTTTGTCCAAGGACCTTAAATAGGAATACTGTCTAAAACTGAGTTAACACATGCCCAGATACCATGGTGATGGGCACCACGTAAGAAACAAGGACAGAGCGGGAGGGCTATTAATACTTGGTTCAACTTGCCTCGTCAACACCATTCCCCCAAGACCGGGTGCACTCTAATTCCTGACTCCATCCTCCACATCCTCCTCCCAAATATCGCGGGAGTTTTTGTGGTTCACACAATTTAAAGCAGTACGAGCTGAATTCTCAGGAGACTTAATTGCTTCTGCATGTCTTTGTTAGCGCAGCTTTTCCCAATGAAAAAGGATCCTGATTTTATAAGCTGCAAGAAGCCTAAAGATCCAGCGCTATGCTTACATGCTGTTAGCCACAATTATCCCCTCCCTGACGAAGGATTCCTGATTAGGGCTGTTGCATATTCATCTGCAGACTACGCCAAGCCTGGCTTTGTTTTTCAAGGTCGAGGATTGTATTCTGTTGGATTCAATTCCCATCCTAGACCAAGATTACAAGGCAGAAGAGGAGGAGGCAGCTGAGGCTGCTGGAAGCACTGATTCCTCCTAGTATTGCTCACAGCATCCACCAGATGTGTGCCAAACATGCCATGCAAACCAGAGATCCTCCCAGCCTTCGTGGGCTTGGCTCAGTGAGCCTGGTGGCTTCAAAACCTGTCACAGATTGCAGTGACGTTCGAAGAGTGGGGAGCTCGTGAGTGGCTCTGCAGAACGGTGGGTGCTGGGTAGGGTCTGAACTCAAAATCTATGTCCGGTAGTTGGGATTTAATGAGTTCCTGGTCCAAACCTTTCCTGGGGACCTGTCCCATGTGCCACCACAGGAGACGAGGTGAGAGGGGGATCTGGCCAAGAGGAAACATTTCACAGAGGAACTTCAGCTGCTGCTCTCCCTTGCTGATTCCTTCACTTAAAAAAAAAAGGAAGTATAAGAAAAAATAATTACTTCTCAGCCTCTAACCTTTCCAGCAAGCGACTTTGTAATAAATAATCCACATGTCTCTCCAGTGCAATCCATCAGCAGGAGCACCTAATTACTTTAGACTCACTTTGAAAACCCTTCCAGTGCCACTTTCAGATAAATAAAAAATTAATGTGGAACTAAAGCAGTAAACCAAAGGAAGTTTCTCCATCCTCCCTTGGTTGTCTCCAGTTCTGAACTGATGCCTGGAAGACTCTGATGCCCAAAGATGCTTCCTCCTGTTGTGCTCAAAGGTGGGCATGGAAAAGATGCTTAAAATACCTAGTTGTGCAAAGAGGTTTAGGAGCTGCAGGTGCTCCTAGCACCCAAAAGCACCAGGGCTCTGCCTCTGCACTGCACAATCTGGATTTGTCGGTGCTTTCGTCCTATATCTATTTGTCATTCTTTTTATCTGGAAGTAGCAAAGCTACCAATTTCTTGATACTGTTTAGCAATAAGAGGAATGTTCAAAACACTGTGCCAGAACTTCATTTTGTAAAGAGGAAAAGCATTTCATACTTTTAGTAGCTGAAAGTTGGAGCCTTCTAAGAAGGCTTCGTCCACCTCTTCCTCCTCTCTTCACCCTACTTCTCCATTCTCTTCTTTCTCTTTGCTTTGCTTGCTGTGCTTGGGGCCCTCAGCTATACTCAGCAAGCACTCAGAAGCTAAAAAAAAAAAAAAAAAAAAAAAAAAAAAGCAAAATTAAATATCTGAGAAAAACAGGCCCAGAACCAATAAGGCCTGATTTCACTGTAGGTAACCACAGCCGAGGCAGCAGTGTGTCAGGGGAGGAAGATGCTTGAAAAACCTCCACAAGAGAATTAATTAAACGAATTTCACTCTGCCAATTGTTTGTTATTTTTGCTGACCTCACCAAGTGGATTAATATTTAATTAGCCTTTAGGAGAAGTGGAAAGCACTTATTAACCTGTTATGTCAATCTGTCAGGCCTGGGGTCTCAGGACAGGCGCTGTTACCATGAAACAATAGAAATATCAAGGTCTGTTCCTCGCCGGCTGTGGCAGTTATCCCTGCTGGAGAGCAGGTCCAGAGGGGATGGAGGGAGAGGATCCGGTCAGTCTGAGCTGGGGCGGGTCCTGGTGGTGGGTGCCCCGAATTTAATTTAGTTGTGTGAGCAAGAGCCAGGGAAGCCACACACCAGGTCCCAAGTGCGGGAAGGAAGCAAGAACACAATTATTTTGGGATGGAGACTAGGTCTCTTATGGTGTGATGCTGTGACTAGGAAGGGTTGAGGGTTTGCTTCATTTTCACTGTTCAAAAACACTGCTTCTTTTATACTGTGGTTATAGCTACCATGTTTCAAAACACTAAACCTGGTGCTGACAGTTCCCAATGTATGTGGACACGTAGAGGGTTCTGGCAAGGTGCCTGCTCTGAAGAATTGCTCTAAACCAGAGGACAGGATGATCACAGGCGGCAGAAGGAGAACCCCAGTCCTGCTGGTGACAGAAGTTGAGAACGTGCCCAGTTGGCACCAAGCGTGTGTAAAGCCAGGGAGCCTCTCCCAGGACCATGGCTGCAGTGCTGGGTCTCATCCCAGAGAAATAAAAGCTCGGGCATCATTAAACCCTTAAGAAACATCCTCAGCCAAGCACTGTGATGGATGCTGCGAACCAGTTAAGGAGCCTAGGAGGGGTTTAGAGAGAGAGAGTTCCTAAAAATCTTCTTTTGTGGGAATTCTGGCAGACTCTCGGCATGTCCACGAGTTAACATCCCAACTTACTGTCCTTGTTATCTCTCTCTTTTAAGAGTGACCACAGGAGGAGAACTGCTGGGTCAGGTAAAAATGAGAGTAGAGTCATAGCAAATATCCAGCTCCAAACTTCCGCCACTCCCAGTGTCACCCAGCTCGATATCTGCATTTTGAATTTGGCTTAAGGAGTCAAGACTAAAGCTCAGGTAAAAATAACCACCGAGCTCTCCCTGGGATATTCAAGATCAGCATTCCCATCCTGGTTTTGCAGGATAACAAGAACAGCAGAGAGATGCCAAGCACCACAAGAGCCAACCTCCCAGCATGAGGAGAAACCTTCAGCAGAAAGTGAACGCAACAAACCACATTCAGCAGAATATGGGGTTTCTGGCAGCAGGTGAGGGCTTACAAGTGCCCTTCAATCTCCACACAGGAGAGACAAAACGAGCAAATGGAGCAGGAGAGGGAAGCTGGGAGGTCAGGCTTGGGGTCGCCTCCCGCTTCTGCAATCAGCCCTGTGCAGCAGCACCCTCAGGCCGGGCTGTCCATTCCACGGTGACACGATCCAGCCCTTCACCCAGCTGCCTCCTCTGCGAGGGCACGAGCTCTACCCCAAGGCTGCCCAGGCCGGGCGCCCGCACCGGGTGCCACCGCTGCTGCTTTGTGACAGGCCATGTCATTTATTATTATTATTATTTTTAAATTAAAAACCTCCTGAGCTTTATTAAATAGGGATGCTGATAGGTAATTAAATCGCAACTTAATTAAATCTGCCTGCTCAATCCAACCGCGGCACGCTGGCTACTCTGCAATCCCTGGGAGAGGCGTTGTCAGCGGAGAGCAGCTACATGGATTAAATGCGACCTCGTGCCTGGCGCTGCCACTGCCTCTCTACCTGAGTCCATGGTGCTGTGACCACGTGGCACCAGGCTGGCCAGGTTTTGTGACCAAGGTGGCCCAGAAACTGCAGTAATGCAAAGAGGAGAAAGGTCCAGTGAACCTGGTGGTGACTTTATAGCAAGACCCACATGGCTCCAGGAGATGCTCTTGGAAGATGTGTGCAAGCCTGCAGCAGGTTGGCTGCTCAAGGGTGCTGCTGAGGGCTGGGTGATGCGGGGCTGTGGGAACACAACTCTCTGGACCTGGCATCAATGTATTTGAGCCCAGGTCCCCTCCCCAACCATCCTCCAGAAAGTGAAGGAAGAAAACCTCACAAAAAGACCCGAGGGTAACAGCATCTGACAAAAGGCAAAAGCCCAAATAGGTGGCCAAGCCATGGGGAGCGAGCTCAAGGGCCTGATTTTTATACAGTCAGCTTGAGAGCGCACAAACACCTAATCTTACATGGCCTCACAGGTGGAGGAGTGAGCGTCCTACCAAGATTAATGTTTAATGCTCGAGTTGGCAGGCAATGCCCCGGGTCGGGATGCTTGGATTCCCCACAGCTCGGTTGAAAGAGACTGGTACACGAGCTCAGCCAGCACCTCTACCGGATATTGGGGATGACCCTACATGCAGGAGAAGGTCAAGGAGAGGTTGTCAAGTTCATGACTCCCACATCATTTGCCGGGTATTACAAAGTGCTGTGCACTGGGGCTGCAATAACAGATGAGTTGTCCTGTCTGTATCTGCTGGGGCGTGTGAAACTTCAAACTTCCTAATTGTTTTAGGGCCACTGAGGTGGGCTGCTGGGACACGGCACCAGGCAGAGCAGTCGAGAGAAAAGGCAGCTCATTCCCACTGCTGGGTTTGTGTTTCTGTTCCTGTTTCTGTTCTGTGAGTATGGATCCGTCCTGCTGCAGTCCCACACATGGCACCTCCCTGATGGGAAGAGATGGACATGAAAGGAGAGAGGGGGTCAGCGGCCGAGATGGATGGAGATGCAGCCTGGGAGACGAGAAAGGACCTTTATGGAAAGAGAGACACAGACAGACCCCAGGACACACAGACAAGCGCTTACAGACACTGACTCACTCTCTGGAACAAAGATCATGTGGACATTGCCTACCATGGAGAAGGACTTCATCTCTTCTGCTACCAGAGGTCTTATCGGAATGCTTTAACCATTGAGAGTTCATGGTCTCACAACTGAAGGGCTACTTTGAAGACCAGGCAAGGCCAGACTGGGAGGGAAGTATCTATGACCAATAAAGGCTCTTTTTCTCTCAAATTTAAAGTGGCATGTAAAGGGAAGACAAAAATGAATGGATTATACTCTGGGTTTCCTTCATGTGCGCTGGGACATCATCTTAGCAGGCACTTAACGAATGTTCTGGTCATACTTGTTCTTCAGAGAGATCTGTTGCATGTAAAATAATGCAGTCATGTATGGTAATTCACATTTGCAGTAGATTGCCTCTTCTGCTGCACACGTGTCTCCTCCCCTTCTAAGAGCTTCCTAGATCTCTCCATGTTCTCTGAAACTAGCCTGTCTGCAGCTGCCTTTTGGGTTTTCCCTAGATAGCTCTGTAAAAGCCACCCAAGCTTCCAGACATCCCCTGAATATGGCCAGGTTTGCAAAAATATTTCTTATAGGTTTCCAAACCCATGACACTGGTGCAGCTTCTCACCTCCAACTAATCAGTGGCAGATAGTTTCTCAGCAGAAGTTTTATTAGGAACGCTATGTTTTATAATTTCATTTTTTCCCAAGAAAGCAGTGGGAAGTATGAGAAGGACAGCTCTGATCATGTGGCCCTCCTGTGCTTTGAAACTTAGAGAGGGATTGCTGATGAACCTACCTCTTCTATCCCTTGAGAACAGATGTGTGCAGAATGCCTCTGTCCTCTAAGAGGCAATCAGAGAGATTAAGTGACTATAGATGTTTGCTGAACACCACAGCCAAAATCTGCCAGATAACTAGGTAACCAAATCACACTTTTGGATCTCTGAGAAAGTTCTGTTTTGTTTCTAAATGTCACTATTGTCCCATAACAGAGAACAATTCTATCACATTCTGACCCAAGAGTAGGGAGAACTAAGGTTTACATCCAGAAAAAAAAATACATTTTGCACTGAAGCCCTTCTTTTCTTTGAAATTTTGACACATTGCTTGTTTTTTATTTTTTCATGTGTCCCAGGTGGTGGTGGGACCCATCAGACCACAGGGCAGTTTGAAGTTATGAGACAAACCATAGGTAATTTGGCAGGAGAACATTAAAAATCAAGAGGAGGAAACTATAAATTCAAAGTGTAACCACCATAAAGTATTCTCTTAATTCCCAGCCAACCTCTAAAATCAGATAGTTCTTCCCCCTGCCCACAGGATTCCTTTCCTTCCCCATAGGGTGTCGTGTTATGGCTCAGACAACCGAATGCCCCAGGAACTGTGACCATGATGGATTTCACATGTGTTGAAAGAGCTGGTGGACATTCTGCCCTTTCACACGCTGGACTTCTCTGCACCCTGTCAGAGATTTGGTGTCTCATGGCTCAATTTCATTCCTCACCGGTTACTGAAGGACTTCATCTCTTCCTCTCTGCCTGGTGAAGATGAGCCATCTACCTTTATAGGTGGATATGAAACATAACCCTGAGTCCATGCATCTGTCAGTGCTTGTAGAGAGTCAGAAATTGACTGCAAGAAACTTGCATGGTGACATACAAGAATATTTAACAACAGGGTTATTTCTGGGAAATAATAGGCACTAGCAACAAAAAACTCTCTCTTTCTTATCTCTTTCCAAGGTAACAGAGCTTGGAGAAGATACATGTGGGGATGGGATCTCTTTTCCAGGAAGTTGCAGCTGACAGACAAAGATTCTCAAACTTGTCTTTGCTCCACTGCACCTTGCTCATGGAATAGCTACATTGCTGTGCTCCTTGCTCTACGAAAGCAATGAGGTTGTATCTATAGCTAAAAAGTGCTAAGGGGACTCAATCTCAATTTCAGGAGTCAAGCACAGTTATGAATCTAAATCTCATAGTTTTTTCTTCCATCTTGTTGCCCTAACAATACCCTTTTCTCCCAGCTAGGGCAGTATCTTCTCATTTGCACTTCACATTCTGCCCATTTACCCCCTTTCTGGTTAGCTTTTAACTACAGATCGCTGCCCAATTCTCATTCCTGGTCATGCTTTAAAGGCTGGTGTTTGCTCTGCCAGACACAAACAGGAAACACTCAGTTCTTGTCCCCATTTAGCTGTTCACAGCCCTGTCCCCTGCTGAGCCCAAGCAGGGCTCTCCCAGCCCGGCGGCACATCTGCCTGCTCCCGTGACCGCGGGGTCAAGCGCACTGTAAGCTGAAGATGGGAAATCAGGCCTATTTCTTGTGAACCTTGGAGTAAGGAACATTTTTTTTTTTTTTTAGGGGAATGACTCACAAAAATCAGTTTCTCATTTTGCTTCAAAAAGAAAAGATGCAGGGCAAGGTACAAATGAAATGAAAGTAAATGCAGTGGGATTTATTAAAGATGTCTTTTCAGGGAAAAAAAAAAAAGATTTTTACAAGAAGACACTCCAGTGGCTATCCTATCTCACTTACAGAACGTTACCTGTAATATTCCTGTTTCTGTTTCTGGACTATTTATCTCCCCTGTTTCTCTTATAGGCCAGCATCTCTGAGAAGGCTTTAGTTCTAGTTTACCCATTGTGGCAGTGGAAAACTCAAATTCAAAGTTTTCTTGTAAATGTACACTTATTTAAAGCCTACTCATACAGCTGAGGGGAAAGTCTTTTATGTTATCAAATACTAGCTAACATTACCGAGTTGAGCATCTGCACAGCGAACATCACAATACTGAACAAAGTCAGGGAAGATTAAATTGAAAGACACAATCTGGAAGGCCAGAAACAGAGTCAAGCATAAAAGAGTAGGATACTGGTGTTGGGAAAACAGAGCACTAAGTGAGAAACAGTGATGAGAAGTGGAAAAGAGAGAATGGCAGACTGAGGGAAGGATAGAGCAGAAGAAAGAGAGAGAGAGAACACACAAACTGGTAGAGTAGCCAGTAACAGGAAAATAAAGAGTAAACAAAGACTTGGCTTTCTGCAAAGTTTTTTCTGAATTTGGACATATCACAGAAGACTGTAAGAGAACACAGGCTGCCTGAACATCACCAGGAAAGTAAGGGAACTGTAGATGGATGTTATCCATCTACATCCAGGGATGGCTAGACCTTGAACACAAACACGTGGTTTCTCAATGAACGAGGCCTGAATGAGCATACGACATACACCGAGTACTCACTGGCATGTCCCAACACATACTGGCACCCCATATCTCCCCTTATCTGTCAATGATGCAGCAGTTGCTGGCAGTAGAGACTGATGCGTGTGCAGAGCACGATGTCTCAAAGTCTGGAAAAGCACAGAGGCCTCCCTGCTGCCCGTGAGCACGGAGCATGCTCCTGCTCCAACACCAATCCCCAGGGAAACAACTGAGAGGAACACCGGAAGGTCAAAAAGCAATTAAAACCAATGAGATTTTCTACTCCTTAACGGGTGGAGGTGGCTCTGCCACCTGGGTCATGCCTCTCCCACCCATTCTGCCCACTGACTTTCTCCTCAGTCCTGCTCTCCTTCCCTGTCACAGCTTTGGCGGCCCTCCTTTTTTGTAACATCAGACCCTCTGATGTCCAGGTCCAGCAGTTGGGGGATAGTTAGGTAAATGTGTAAGTTTGGAGGGGATTTACACCTCCTGTTGCCCTTGCAATGAATTACCATGGCTGTTAATGGGCTGGTGCCCCAGTGCCTCGTAAATCGTGCAACTGAGGCTGAGCAGTGACGGGCGCCTTTGATCTGGACACGCTGCCCTGCCATGGACAGGAAAAGGAAGAGGTAATTTTTCATGGGTTACTACTCACTCCAGCCTCCAAGTTTTCCACTCTGCTGAAACTTTGACAGTGCCTAATAATCCATCAGCAAGGCTTTCCTTGCTCTGCTTCCACTCCATTACCACCTTCACGTTCCCACTGAGCTTCTTTCACACGGACCCTGGAAAGGTTGACCATCTCCCACCACACCAAGACCAGCCTGGAGGGTGGCAGCAAGGACTGTGGTCATCCCATGCATTTCCAGCTCATGTCTGCAATGACGGAAAGAAACTTTCACCTGGGATCAAATGCCTTGTTACCTGCAAGGAATAAAGGTATTACCTTGAACATCCAAGCTAAGCTGGTTCTTCAGCAGGTGGTGGAGTGCTATTTTCCCTGCCTTTAACAAAGCATCTTCACATCAGCAGCCCTTTGGGTGGCGATGGTCTCTTCCCCATGGCTGGAGTCAAAGTCAGTGGGTTCTTGCTGCGTCACTCATCATATCAGGCTGCTGCTGAGAGGAAAAGGCATCTTGAAGGTTGGCTTGAAGCTCTCCTCTGACATGTGTATGGACAGAGCTGAAAGGCTTCCTCTCTCCAAGGAGCTCCAAAACCTACTGCAAGGAGCTCTGCACTCCCAAGCAGCATTTCCCAGCATATGTGAATGTCCCTCATTTGCTGGAGAGAGCTCTCCTCCCTTGTTGGGTCTTGCCACTTTGGGATAACTACTTAGTTCAATTAAAAAAAATGTCAGCCAGCCATCCCAGAAACCCCCTCACAGTGTAAATATAAGAACTGGAGTGGGAATATAGCAGAGAAAAAATAGCTTCACTGATTTACTGAGTGACAGTGGGTATTTCTCTAAATCTTCATACCTGGGGTGAAGCTCATACCTACCACCATATAGGGACCAGTTGGAACAGATATCACCTAATCCAAGAGAGAACAACAACAACAAAACAGATTTTGGTGAGGGAATTTAGATCTGCCAAGCCCCTCTTTTAGTGCATTTGAGATGCACTAGAGTATCTGCCACCCTGGAAGAGGATGTTTCCTGTATGTCTCTTGTCACATCTGCCAGCCAACCCTTATGTCTTGGCTACCTTAAGATACCTCAAATAGGGCAGTNCAAGAGAGAACAACAACAACAAAACAGATTTTGGTGAGGGAATTTAGATCTGCCAAGCCCCTCTTTATTGCATTCAAGATGCACTAGAGTATCTGCCACTCTGGAAGAGGATGTATCCTGTATATCTCTTGACACATCTGCCAGCCAACCCTTGTGTCTTGACTATCTTAGGATATCTCAAGTAGGGCAGTACATTTGGGTACCTGCGCAGAGTCTTTTGCCACCGCATGTTTCTTTGCAAAAGGTTGCTGCTTAGATTTATTCCCTGAGCTCATCCTTCCTCACGACAGCTCTTCTTGTAGGTCCTATATATTAGGACCAATACACTGTGTGTGTTCCACTTTACACACTTTCCTTTCTGAGTGGAACAAAATCCCTGAAAGAGCACTGTTTTCTTAGACTAATGAATTCTTTGAGAGGAGTAAAAATCACCTCAGTAATAAATTCAAACTGTGAAGGCTTGATGTATCTGTTTTTCTGTTCGCCTCTACTGCTACTAGACAAAATTAGCCCTCACCTAATACAGAGCGCAGACTTGATACAACCTTGTTTAGCACAATTGGTTTGAATCCATTATATTGACAATATCAATTTGTGTAATTCCTGCATTAGGATTTTGTACTAAACTGTATTTGAAAGGAGCTGTTGACCTTGATTAGCTCTTTAATTGTGGTTAAAATCCAAAGTAATTCAGATACCAGACTTGACTGTGGAAGGAAAGGACCATGCCATGTGACAGTGTAGTCAATAATTGCTAAGTTCCCCACGGACAGAGTTCCCATGTTTTATAGGCTCTGGGTCTCACCACTGTCTTAGTGCATCCATTTCCATTTACTTTGACTGGACCCTGTGGGTTTTACCTGGTGGGGTGTATTGCAAGAGCAGACACTCTAGATACAGTCTCCTGGATATATTCCAGCTGGAGCCATCCTTCCAGTTCACAACAGCCCCTACCTTTGCACGCAGGTAGGATTGGTCTTTGTTTCGCATCTATAGATGGCATTTTTCATCCAGAGAGTGCTGGTACTACCCAATGGTCGCTCAGAAATGGGTAGGATGAGGTGTTCTCCATCTACAAAGCTAAATCTTAGTTCCAAATATTGCCTTACTCTGTGGTCCCTCAGCAGCAGAAAGAAAATAAGAATGTTATTAGAATATGTTAAGAACCCACCTGCATGTCAGGACCCAAATATCTGCAGAGGATGCTTAACAGAGTTGTGGGCAGCCAGGAGGAGATGGACAGGTTGCTAGTATTTCCTCAGGAGCAAAACTCTCACTGGAACTCAACAGGAGCTGAGTGTCAAATGCCCTTAGGTCCAAAAGCCACATGCCTTGAGGTCTGCATACATGGAAGTATTGCGGGAGAAAAAAGCCAGGCATGAGAAAAGGTCGTTTCCAGGACTTCCACTTGTCGAAAGGGAAACTGGGTGGGAGGAAACCCAAGGGGGACCCTTTTTGAGTCATTGAGGAATTGTGCCAGAGAACAGCAGAAGGAGCAGTTCAGCAGGAATTATAGAGAAGAAAAAAAAATCTGGCAAGCGATACGGCTGCAGAGATGGAGCACTTCACTTTGGGGAAACGGAACGTTTCAATTAAAAATGACAGAGCCACGATCCTTTAAGAGCAGTTGGATTTTAATAAATATTTCATGAAAGGAGGCAGCTCATATCCTCAAGACCTGACAAAATCTCTGCTCTTTGGAGATCGTGTGTTCTCCTGGATCTATGTCTTTCTGGCATCAGATGGGATTGTTAGCCACGGATCAAAGAGAGACAGCACAAAAAGGCCTGTCAGGCATCTTGTGCTACATATGTGTGCACAAAACAACATAATGACGAAGTATACGCAGGGTCTGTCCAAGACACACTTGCAACACCAGCTGGGGGTAGGGTTAATAGACTGGAATGGGGAGAGAATGGAGTCATGGCAAAAAGAGAGGACAGAGAGCAGAATGAAATGACTGTAATATGTAGAGAAAACAAGACAAATAGCTAGAGCTAAGGCCAGGGAAGGAGACGGTTCACGGAAAGGAAGAGTAAACTAGCAGAGAAGAAGAGATCAAGATGAAAGAAGAGGCCCCGAAGAAGATGAATGTCAAAGAGAGGAGGGGATGCAGAAGGCGAGTGGAGAGGAGTTTGTGAAAGACAGAAGGGTAAAGCAGGGAAAGTAGAGACAGACAGAGAGGAAGGGAGAGGGGGAGGGAGAAACCCACCCTTCGCGCCTGGGAAAAAGACAATAAAAGCCGCGGACTCCTGTCACGCAGGACAAGCCCAGCACTATTTACTGTTTGCTCATTTAACCTGGTTAATTTTTAATAGTGTTGAAATTTTCATTTTAATAATTTAAGTAAATTATTTATTAAACCACAGGATAAAGGGATCATAGCAATTATGAATTGACAGTGTTACCTGAGGCTCATGAAAAGGTAAGGGGTTTTGCAAAGTCCTTGTTATTGGATAAACATTAAATTAGTAACAACTTCACATCCAATTCAAATTACCTTCCCCCAAGCCTAAGATCACTGTCCCTCAGCCTCTCCTGGAAAAGAGCACAGTGGGCAAAGGGGGCCAGGGCTACGCAAAGCTGGGTCTGAGGATGTTTCTTCCAGATATCATTAAGGCAAGGGCTGAAGCAACAAGGTAAGACTCATGGCTCTGCTAATGCAGAAAATAATTTTAAAAGGCAAAAAAAATAGTAAGAAAAGACAACAGGATGAATCTTACCTGGACCCAACTATCAGAGTGGTGATGGCTTTCCCATTCTCCAAGAAATATCATCAGGAGTTTACTACTCCTCCTTACCTAGTGCATGATTCTGCAAGGCATGGACTTCCCAACCAGCTCGCTGAGCACAGGAACTTCCAGCTGCCTTGTGGAGGGTTCCCGAGGAGCTGAAGATGTGGTCCAGAAAGATCCTCAGGACGTGCTGCTTCCAGAGACTTGAAGTTCAGTTGTCCCCAGGGAGAAGTCTACATAGAAACATACAGGTTGCACCCAGAATAAAGCAATGNAGAAAGATCCTCAGGACGTGCTGCTTCCAGAGACTTGAAGTTCAGTTGTCCCCAGGGAGAAGTCTAATAGAAACACAGGTTGCATCCAGAAGAAAGCAATGTTTGTGAAGTAAAACCTATGGCATACATCAAGACATAGCTCTTCCCCTTTAAAATCTTTATCAAGAATACAAAATAAAATAATAAATATTTAAAAGAGTAGAAATGTAAAGCATAAAATCATCTAGGGAATACACTATCCAGATATTCTCTGAGAAAACAAGATTTTTTTTCTTTGAAAATGAAGGATGGTGAGAGTTGGGAAAAAAGAGAAGAGGGCTGGATTTGAAACCTGAAGGTCCCCATCAGCTAAGCACTGCAGCATTTGTCCAACTTCCACAACAGTGCAGACCCACAGAACTCAAAACAACCATCTGTAACTTTAATAGCAGTCCCAGGTTTTAAGTGTCATAATGAATCAGAGCCAAGTTTGCATTTTCATATTTTGTGATGTTTAATTTTCAAGCATTTTGTTTTAATTACCAGTTTCCAATCATTTTTATGTTAGCTCTGAGTGTCTTTCCTGCATTTTCTTCTCAATAATTAAAACTTTTTAATAACATTACTTTCAATCAAAGGATTTCAATTTATCTTCTAACTTAGCTCTATCCTTACAAGTTTTTTTTTCCCTGGGAATTTCCTAACTTTCAATAAAGGAAATAAGTACTTCTAAAGATGGTTTTTTTTTTCTTTCAGACATTTTGAGAACTCTGTTTTCCTGCAAACGTTTTTTTGAAAAGCATCAAGACAAGTTTAGTACATAAGATGTCTTAGATATAAATCTGTTCTCCCTTCATTTTCATCTAAATATCCATAATCACTGATCAATCTGTGAAACCAGTTGATAACTGAACGCCCCACAGACTTGAAAAAACTCAGTTTTGAAATTTGCTTAATCATATTTTTGTATCATGCCAAATAGGTAAGCAAATAGAACAAATTATCTGGAAAACAATATTTACAATATGTTCACAACAGTGAACAAATACTTAATTAAACTGCGAGGCCTATCTGTTTCATAATAAAATAAAACAGTCCCATTTACAACAAAGTGAAAACAAGTGAAAATACAATTCTTTGGAGTGTCTAAACCCCATGTGTATCTAAACTTGCCAATCTCCAGAGTTTATAAATTGTTAAGAGTTTATAAACTCTGGAGAGTTTACAGCACTCTCTCCAAGGGACGTGCATACTTTAAAAATAAAGTCAGAGAGAGAAGCCTTATGAACTTATAAGTACCAAAAGACAGAGCATATAAATATGAAACACTAAGATCTCACTAATATGCTAAAGCACTAGTCAGCAATGTAGACAGTCCATTATAACGGGATCAACATATTCCCGAGAATATCGTATTAACTAAAAACAAACAAAATCATCAAAGCGCCCCCCTAGGTACCTCAGCTCACCTTGTTCCTCTGCCCTCCATCTTCTCTCAGATTCTCCCGTCAGGGGATCAAGTAATAAATTTCCAGTGCAAAAACTTTTAGTTGTTGGGAGCTGATGGCTGAGGAAAAAGTATCAGAGCTGATATCACAGAAATGGGGCAGTTTTTCACCAGAAAATGCTAACTCCTAGTGTTTGCTAGGAATTCATCAGTGCTGAATTTTTCAAAGAAAATCTATGAGACTCTTTAATTCTGGTAAGGCCCAGGAGTGTGTTTCAAATTACGCTTATCTTTCTTCTTCTTTTTTTGTTTTGTTTTGTGCAGAAAATCATAACACTGTAAGATATTTTACATCTGTTCCAAGATCATCATAAGACAGAATATTTTAACTCTCTTCTTTTTATAGTCTGTTTTAAAATACTGGTTTTCAATTCCAATTTAGGGCAATGGGAAATTTGGGAATATGGAAATTTCTCACAGGAAGCCCAAGCTAGTTCAAAACCCAAAGAAATGGGAGCTGCAGTGGCAGCTGCAGTTACAACCTGAAGTGGCTGCTGTCAAGTCGCAGTCCTGGGAACCAACTATTTCTCTCAAGAAAAAAAAAAAAACAAAAAAACAACCCCAAAACAACGCTCTGAAACCTAAACAGATGAGATGTATGGTTATTTACAGTCTCTAACTTCCTTTCTCCAAAACTTCTCTTCCATCTAAATTAAGATAATTTGGTTCTTTCAAGTATTCCCCAGGGCCAACTCTAATTACATCCTGGGCAGCTAATCAGCCACCGTGGAACACATTTCCCAGGGGGTGGCGGGTCCATCAGCCCCTCAGGAGTCCTTGGAGGATGAAGGAGATCCTCATCCTGGAAAGTACCTCTATCTCGAGCCTCTTTTTCACAATGACTGTTTTATTTGCAGGAACTTTATTTACAGACCGAGGAAGGTTTTTGCAGACTCACGGCTCTGACTGAGTACATAATATTAGCTGACATCTTTCCCGCTGCAGAGCAGAGGCCACCAGCTGTATTTTGAAGCCCAAAGTAGGATGACAACACCAGGGCAGGCAGCAATCACTAACCAAGCACGATTACTTAGAAAAACTCTTCCCAAACTCCTCACTTGCTGGGTAGCAATAACAGGAGCCACTGCTTGTGCTCTTCCATCTCCCATCACGTCTTGAGCCCTCTCTAATACCTAAGCTAAGTTGTTATTTTTCAAGGACAGGGTCTGATCCCAAGCCTAAGTGAAGATGAGAAGGAGCCTGCTATGGACATGCATTAGCTTTGGCTCGATCACGTGGAAAGATAAATGGATGCACAAATAAAATGCAACATATCATTGATCATTGACCCCACCTGCAGGACCATGTAGCCCAGGTAGCACACTCAGGGTCTTTAATGAAGTGGTTTCTTTGCTGTCCAGTGCTGTGGAAGAGCCTTGTTTGGCAGCACCCAGCACACGATCTCCTACTTCATGGCTCTATAAATGGTGCTCTCCTCCCCCAGCTTCCCTCTTGTCCCTGGCTCAGGCCAGAGGCAGCTACAGAGGGTTTGTCTTTATTTTAAGCTGCCAGCCTTTTCCTTCCCTCATTTTTTTCCCCTTTTTAAAAAATTTTATTATGAAAATTAAAAATAATCCCTCCCCCTTTGCTGTCCCTCCCTGCCATGTTCCCAAGGTGCCAACTAATCTCCGATGCCCAGCTTGTACACAGCCACCTCTAATTGCTCCTGCATTTTCATCTGGTGTAAGTTCAGCCATAGCTACAGCTGCCCCTCTTCCCCCCGGGAATTCACACCTTCATTATCACTCTTTACTGCAGAGCCGTCCGCAGGCTCTCGGCTCCTAACAGCAGCTCCGATAAAAAATAGAGCAGCTTTTCAGTGGTTTCAATTTTAATTACCAGCATCAAGGCAGCTCGCATTCTCACCAGGCTGTTTCGCACTAATTAAAGTGAGGAGGAGTTTATGGAAGGGACACCAACTCCACTTCACTCCCTCATCTATTATTTACAGACAGTAATACAAATAATTTCCAATTTAAACAGTCTGAGCTGGCCAGCAAAGAGGAGGGAGAGGTGGGGAGAACACTAGGCAAGGAGAAACTCAAATAAAGAGCAGAAACTAAGAGGATGGGAAGGAAAATCAACTCTCAGTGCCCTCTAGTGGGATGATTTCTTGAGGGGTCCCAAGGTCAGAGGTGTGAATGTGGCCAGGAGACCCACGGAGGGGTCGGACACTGGTTTCTCCAAGCGTGGTGATCTTTGATGACAGGAGTGACCCTTTTGGAAAAGGGTCCAGTTTGCTTGGGGTGCTGCAGCTCCTTCCCCCGGGACGGGGATGATCCCCATCATCATCACCAGAGCTTTCTCTTTCCCAGGCATTACAAGATATTGGCCTACAAGATATTGGTGCAACAAGCCCTGAAACTCCAGCCCTGAGGGACCGGTGCTCTGTACACAGCACAAAGCTTCCTGAGAGGGCACTGATCCTTCAGGCTATGCCAGGGTTGACCTTCCAGCCAAACAGAGGCATTGCCTCAGCCTAACGGAAGGTGAAATGATGGAAATGCTGAGCTGCAGACCCAGAAATCATGGATTTCAGGATGCTCAGGAGCATGTCCCTGTCTAGCAGATGGGCTGCCTACAGAGGTGGCCCTGCAATTCACCAGAGCATCTACAGAGTTTTCCAAGGCCCAGATTATTTTTTTGCCCTGCTCCTCTCTAGAGAGGAAATGATCAGCATTTCTCAGACTGCTTTCAGTCCATCTCTTGACTGGGTCAGTGACACAATGTAACACATGGCAAGTCTGGAAGTTTTATGGATTTGTAGTGGAATAGAAGCACCCAGGATGGGCCAGTGTGGATGAAGGAGGTACTCCCCAATAAAACAATTCCTATAAACACAATTTTTGAGGCCCCAGTGCACAACAGATTTTACCATGTCAAGGAATTAGAGCACAGCAGCGTCTCAGACACGTTGCTTTGTTTGCTCTTGTTGGCACAGATGAGGCAATCAATATTACCAAACTTCTGCTACAGCTCTGATCTTTACAGGGCTCTGAAATGATGTCATCTGTGGGTCATATTCAGACTTCATTTAAACCAGTGCTGATCAGGAATAACTCCAATAAGAACAGGGTTACCCTGGATTTACACCAGGCTAAGAAAGATAAGCCTGAAGATCAGTGCCTGAAGGAGAAGAAGTTTCAGCATAAATGATATTGCTATAGAAAAGTAGCTTGATTGAAGCTCAGGTTTTGAATGTTAATCACTGAAGGCTTCATCCAGCATCTGTGTTAGTCAAAAGCAATATCCCATTTACTGCAGCATCTCATGATTAGATCAACGGCAGGTAAATACTCAGTGACTAATTCATCTTTCTCTTGTATCTCCTCTAGAGTGTGTAAAGTGCCTGGGACTTGGATGAAGGCATTTCTGATTTAGGCCGAGGTGCAAAGGAGAATCAGGCCCTGTGTTCTGCTTACTGGGAAGTTCCAGGGAATAACAGCAGCATTTGGGGCGCTTTCTCCTCGAGGTCATTGTTTCAGATTTGGGCCAGGTTGGCTGTGAGGGAAAGTCATTACCGAACGACAGCTGGTCGGTGGCCTTGTGAAATGAGTCGAGGTCCTGGGCATGATAAAAACTTCTAGCGGTACAAGAATACCAGCTATTTCACAGATTCGTTTAACAAAAGCTAGCGACAGTTTCCAGCTGAGGGTAAACTGCTGTCTGCCTTTTGTTAAAGAGGGTTTTGGGGGCTGACAATCTGCTTTTCATAGAGATATGTAAGCTTTGCCCCGGTAAAGACTTCCTCTCTTTCTAGGGTTGGGGCTGGGAGATTGTAGCTGCAATCAAAGGCGGGGGTATTGGAAAGAATGAGCACTGAATCAATTTGTTCCAAAGTTTTCAATTTCTTTGTGACAGTGACTTAAAGTGTCATTGTTGTTGGCCTCAGCTAATAGTCTTACTTGCATCACAAGGGAGAAGCCAAGGTCTGTACTGACACAGATACAAAAAACCTCCTCTACTCTGAGTGGTGATTTCCAGGAGCTGGAACTGCACCACAGTGACGGAGAAGAGTCAAAATATGCCCAGAATCTGGGAAAAGACTGTGCTTTCCACCCCTTCCTGCTCCTCAGGACTCATATCCATTAAAGTCTTGCTTTTCAGTGAGTATGAGCACATCGACAGCTTGCACCAGACACTAACTCAAGCCGTCATCACCCTGTGGCTGTTACTGCAGTGTCCACAGTCAGGCACTGGCACAAAGGCATCCAACACGGGGCAAAACTGGATCTCTCCACATGTCTGTACGACATGGAGATGACCAGGGAGCTCATGGTTACAAGTCTGAGCAGCCTTCGTGCTAACAAGTGCCCTTGTCCCTTGGTGGGTGGGTGTCCCTGGGGTCCCCAGGTCACTCTGTATCTATCCTTTTCTCTCCATATGACTGGACCTGTCTAAGAAGAGGGAAATAGGCTTGTTCTTGTGCCGTAAATGGCCAAACCCTAAGCGAGAGGCACTGCACACATGTTGGCAGAGCGCCCAGGGCTCAACTCAGCTCTAACACTTGCCAAATCCATCTGGAAACACAAATCATTTCATATCTGCTGGTGTTTGTATGGATACGTCTGGGTGCTCCTGTGACCAGTCCTCTACATCTTTGTTATGAGTAACTATTTACATTTTAAAAATATACAATGTCATATTTGCTCTCATCCGGATTCATGAGATGGATTTTGTTACATTTCCCGTGGTGAAAACTGGTCGTTCATGCCTGCAAATAAGCGTCACGATTTTGCCCTCAAACAGTTCATATCCAACAGCATTAGTTAATTGTACTTTAAAACCCATTTTTCTGTCCTAAAATGTGCCTTCTGATCATCCTCTCTGCGCAAGTACGGTAAATAACTAACCAATACGAGCAGCCACAAAGCCATAAACATTTTACAGCTGTTAAACCAGCGTCCATGAATGCAGACAAAATACATCCTCTGTTCTCAAACTCCAGCCCAGTGCCATGTGCCCGGCCAGGCTCGGAGGGGAAAGACGAGTCGGTGGCTGTTGAAGTGTAGGTCTCATGGAGAAAAAATAAATGTGCCCGGTTAGTAAGAAAGGGCTTTTTCATGGAGATCGCAGGGAGCCCCTTCGTGGTGCTGCAGTGCCTTTGCACCAGGCCTCTCGCACACAGCCACAAAGTCTCTCTCGCTCTGATGAGAAAAGGGGTTTTCTAATTTATTGCTTTTATGGGATTGTTTCTCCACAGAGGCACAAATAGCAGCATATCAATAAAGCCAGTCGTTTGAAGTTGGATATTTCCACCTCTGTCACAGCAAAATAATTAAAAAAGGATTCACAAGATCATAAATTGCATGTCACCAAGGACGCAGCCTCCTTAACCCTTTAAATGCCAGGCTGTGCCCACTCAAGCCCTGTGTTACTTAAGGCATAAAGACACATCTGTTATTTTTAGCAGCTCAACCACGAGGGTTTTCCTGTCTGGGAAGAGATTCACTAAGGGCCTGTCTGCACTGGGAATGAGCTAGTGGGCTGACAGGATCTTAGCCCAGCTTCAGTATGTAAATGCACATACGGATTTCATTTTCAGCCATGCAAACGAGGAGCCGTGCTGCAGACCTGCCTAGCATTTAGTATCACTGAAGTTAAAACATGTTACAAACGCATCAGGCATCGGGGAAAACATTTGCAAACATGTTTGAAGAGCAGCGGCACAGAAAGGGCCTAAAAACATTTGTTCTCAGAAAAGCTCCTCTGGCTCCTGCTACATAATAGAAAAGGACGGAGCCCATCTGGGTCAGAAAATTCCTATTATCCTGCCGATCCCTCCCCAGCACACACAAAGCCAGAATGTATCACAACTGGTTGAGAAAAAAAAATGTTAATGCAAGGCAAACCAGCGGATGGTGTTTTCTAAGCAGGTTGCAACTTAGCTCCCAATACAACAGCCAGTCAACTTGTGCTCCAGTCTAATTCGATCGCAGTCAAGGTTAACAATCATTATTAAACCCTGCAGGTCAAATCCTGCCCTCTTATAAATCCAGGAGAACTCTGTAGAACGGGTCTGTGATGTAAAATCTCCAGGTCCAAGCCCTGATGGGATGTGGGAGGTTGCCCCTCAGCAAGGGCAGGGCTTGTTAGAGACCCTCAAGACTGAATACAGTGTGTGCCAGGCCATGAGCAGAGGGACAACCTGGGGCTAGAAGTCCATGTTTGCGGCAGGCAAACCCTTCCTGGCATGTGGCAGGTTGTTGGGTTGTTTTTGTTTTCAAAAAGACCATTCTCTGCAGCACTCAGGGGCTTGTAACATTAGAATAAGTCCCACTGGAGATGGATTAGTGGGTAGAACACAGCCGAGATAAGAGTGTGGTTTATCACAGGGTTACGTATTATATTACATGTATCCCATGGCTATATCCACTATAAACAGCACGTGAGGGAGGGGGGGTGCGTGTCTCCTTGCTCATGTACTGCAGGGTTTACTCACACCTTATGCCCTCCTCACCAAGGCAGAAAGCCCACGGTCAAGGGCACTTCTCTCCTCCTTCCTTTTTGCTATCCCAGATTGGTGAGGAGGGTTAGGAAGTGTACGAGAGAGGCGTATTTTGCCCAGCCTGAACCTTCTATCAACTCCTCAGCAAAAGAAGCAAAGAAAAAACCCTCGTGGTTTCCCCCTGGGATAGCACAGCCTAACAGCTTACCTGGGCACATCTCTCCTGGAAGAGTGAGCCTTGGGATGCGTTGCTCCACTTTGAGAAGCTCAGGCAGACGTTACACAACCCCGCACAGTTATACAACTTCCAAATCTCCTAGACTTGAAGCGCTGATAACTGGTGCCATAAGTGGGCCTAGGACTGGAGGGAGAAAATTATTTTGCCTTCTGCCATGCTCGGCACAAGCACAAGTAATAGCAGAATTAGGTGCAGAGGGGAGGCAAAGGAGTATTTATTGTGTCAAAGAGGCAAACACACACAAATGCCCTGCTTAGACATAACAAGGCTTTACCTACCCAGGGAGATAACAAATGCATCATGCACAGGACAGTATGTGCTGCAGAGACCCTAAAGCACATATTAACTGAGTACAGCCCTGGCAAGCTGACTTGAAGACCTTATGCCAAAACGGCATCAATTTGGTAACAATCAGGAACGAATAAAAGTTAAACTCTAAACTTGGATGCGGGGAAGGAGGAAAGCAGAGGATAACAGCTCAGCTGGCAGGTGCCCATTTTTAACCTATTCCAGCCTCTTCTCTCGGCGTCATCTCCCCTGAGCAAGCACCAACCGCAGGGGCAGCCCGCAGCAGCGCAGGGATGTGCAAGGAGCTCACCTGGGGACAGGTCCCATCTGCAGGACATGCTGCAGAGGTGGAGAACAACACTCTTTCTTGCAGCTGATACAGTGCACGGCTCCTTATGCCCCAGGATGTGCTGCAATGGGTTGGGGCAGCCACCTCCCCGCTATGGCGCAGAGCAGAAGGGCCAGGAAGGGAAGGGCCTCATCTGAGCCCACCCTTTTCACCAGTGTAAAATCAGAGGCAGAACCTCCTGAGTTGTGCCCTGTCTCCTGGGCCACTCTGTACATGACACCAAATTAGGCCCCTTCAGTTGCAGAGATCACAAACCAGGCAGACAGGACTAAACAGCCCCTCGGTGAAGGATTAAGAGGGCTTTGCAGGGGGACAGGATGGCACAGGGAATTGCAGCTCCGCTCCAATCAACCACAGGCAGAAAGTTCCCGAGGAAGAGGGAATACATATGGAGAAGGGCAGCAGCTGAGCCCCAGCCCCGAGCTCCCCGGAGGGTCATGCCAGAGGGGAAGAAGGAAAAGGCACAGACTGAACAGCAGTTCCCAAAGTAGGACAAATAAATGTATGCGTGTCGGGAGGGAGAAGGGACAGCCATGTGGCCCCGGCAAACAGAAAGAATAAAGGAGACAGAAGAGTGATCTTAGGACTGACCCCAAACCTCCAGCATGTTACCACCGGGTGTTTCAAGACTATTTCTGCTCTCTCAGTCCTGGGCCACCATAACTGAGTGGTGGCCGAAGTCCTGCGGGTGCATTGAAGCATCAGGAGTTCTACAGAGCCATCATACCCCTTTCCTTACCCAGGTCCTGTGGTTTTCAAACTGCGGCCCCTCCAAGCTCTTGTGGGCTGTGAACTCAGGTCTGTAGAAGGCTAAGAAGAAAAGCAAGTTCTTTCAGCAATCTGCATTATGTGAACTGTGAAGGGCTCTGTGTCCTCACTGGAAAGCTGCTCACTGCTCTGTTCCTCAATGCTAGCAAAAATCACTGCCTTTCTAGATAATTTTTCTATTATCTGTCAAAAAATGAAGCACATAAGCAAACTGAGATCTTATAGTACTGGGTATAATAAACATTTTAAGCGGGGTATTGTGGGATGAAATACCATCCTATAAGGAAAGCTGCAGGTGTAAAGTCAGCCAGCAGTTCCTAGATGCAGAGATGCTCATAATGGCATCTGTCTCTTAATACTCTTTAGTAAAAGGAAGGCTAATGAAACAGGAACCATTGCATTATCATTAATCTATCACTGGTCCTCGTGTGGCTCCCATCACCATAGTATCCGTGTGCCTCAAGCTCTAACGTCCCTGCAGCATGCCTGTGAGGAACACAAACACGACTGCCCCTGGAGAACCAATATAATCCATACCTGAGCCTGCTAAGCAAGTGGTGAGGAGGGCATGAGCGAGGGGAAAATCCTTCTCGGCCATGCAGAGCACAGCTGTGATGAGAGCAGTTGGCCTGAGGGCTCCGTGACCATCGACTTGAAGAGCTGGATCCCACAGAATCCCACAGAAATGGGCTGTTCCAGGGGATGGTTGTCTGCCACAAACACCAACATCCAGCCTGTTTTGAGGAAGAAGGGTTTGACAAAATCTGCAGGGACATAATGAAAAGAAACTGGAGTGCATCTGTCTCCCCACCAGTTTCACCGAGAAGGGTGAGGCATCGGCCTGGGCTGAGGGCATCTAGCTATGGAAATATATGCGTTAATTCCATGCTTTCATCTCCTTTGCCTCCCGACTTTCCTGATCTTCTCGATGTTGGGTTCACAATGACACTCCAGGAGGGCTAGTGGAGCACCACCAGCTTTGAGAGGTCTGTTTGCCACTGCCTGTTGGGCCTGGAAATCCCAAAGATGTTAAAGCAGAAGTGGAGGAACTGCATTATCCTTGGGATCAGCTGAATCCTTTGCTGCGACCTCAAGAGCTGTGGAGTCCCCAGCTACACGCTCCAGGCTGTGTGGACCCCTTCTCGTGGTCATGGTCAAGGTCAGGATGTGAGAAGCAGGACCAGGACAGGGCCTAGAGCATTGCCCTTGTCTGGTGACAGGGCGATGCCCCTTTCCTCCCCTCCCAGCACACCACAAGCAAGGGCAGATCACAATCTCTCTTATAATATCCGCTGGATAATTAGCGTCATTAGCAAATCCCATTATACTGCAGCAAGGATCAACCAGAGTCTTCCAGCACTCTCCCTTCTAGAAGCAAAGTGAGGGCAATGCATTAAGGCTTTATAAAATAATTCCAATAATTCCTAGCGCATAGAGCATACCATTTCCCTAACTTTGTCCCAAGGACCCTGGGGAAGCAGCATCCTGGTCCCGAGGGAGCCAACAGCAGAGCTTCCCTCGCCTTGCCTAGACCCAAGAGGAGGCAGTGAAACATCATTCCCCCTCCTCCAACCCTTTGAACTGTGCTCCTGAGCAGGGAGGAAAACAAAGGAAAGGGAAAAAAGAGAAATTAATTCCAGGCAATTGAGTCTATTGCCTGCTCTAGCTCAGTTTGGAGTAGGTACACATAATAATAACTTTTTAATAATAATTTAATTTATAATGTGCCCCCCTGCCAATGCACTCAAGGCGCTACAAAAACAATTAAAATATGATTATAATAAATAAACAACAATAATTAAAACATCATAAAACAGACAATATTAGAGCCAAATCAAATGCTAAAAAGCAAAACAAAGCAGCCTCTTTGGAGGAAGGAGATCCTTGCACAATTCATCTTCCAAATCTCCTGTTGATGTTAGATTGAATTTCTCCTATGAAGCTGTTTCTGCATGTGCAAAGATTTTGGCAGTGTCACAGTCATTTAAAAAATGGATTTTACACCACCATAAATTAACTGGAGTTTTGCAAGAATGTAATAATGCAACGTTCACTTTCATTTGAATAAATTCAAAACTCAGTTTACTCAGGAACTCAGTTTATGGCACTGACTTTGTGTTGACTGCCCTGAGTTTGGAAAAAAGGCACATTCATTTTGTTCTTAGTTTGTAAAATGTGCCTCATTACAGAAACAAGACACAAGAATGACGTTTTAAAGATTTAAAACCAAAACAACAAACTCAATAGCAGACCAGACTTATCCTGGGTGTAAGCTCCTTGGAGCCAATGGGATTGGCTTGTCCTGGTTTATACAACTGGAAAAACAGACCTAAAATAACAAAAGAAGCAATCTTCCTCCAAAACAAATGAAATTCCGACTTGTGCCAGGCAAAAGCCGTGCATTGAACTCTAATGATTAAAAGAGACAGGCTCCGTCAAGGCAGAGGTGGAACTGAAACCCAGCCAGTGGGACCCTCTTCTGAAAAATCCTGGCCACCAGCCCTCAGACAATTACATCCAGGATCCGTTCACTCGAGTGCCTCAGCTGATCTCAATTGTTGTGGCAGCGCATGAAGGGAAAATCCTTCCTGCAAACCCAAACCACACAGGGATTTCTCCATATTAGAAAAAAAAAAGCCCAAGCCAAAACAAAACGTTTTAGTAAGACGAAGCCAATGGTTTTCTTCCAGCACGCGGAACCAGAAGAACGTTTTCCATTTGGACACATCTGAGATTTTGTTCTCGCAATTTTTACTCTGAGCTTTGAATTTAAGTGAATCTTAAAAACGTAAGGAGTGTAAAGACGAGAGCATGTGGTTTGCACAAGCACAGCCATCTTTTGGCCTGGGTTCATTGAAAATGATCTCTAAAAGGGTCCATGATGTAATTCAAAATTTGCAATGGAAATCCAAACAAGGTGAGATGTCTGCAGCTTGAGAAATTATTGCAAACTCTGCACAGAAACAATGTTCTAATTTGAATCTATTTGCTGCTTTGGGGACTCTTTTACTAAAAAATGCAGTGAACCACAGACCCTTTGTTTTCTGCAGAGCCACCTCTGGGAACAGCCTGAAAATTTGCTCCAAGTGTAGGCTGTAATGGGACCTCTTCATGTCTGCAGGGGAAAAAAAAGAGGTGCTTTCAAGGAAAGGACTTTATTACTACACTTTGAATTATATTTTTTTAACCTTCATTGAATGCAACTTCCTCTCTTCGTGAATCTCATCTCTGCATTAAGACTTCATTGCCTTTCTTAGAGTGATTCCTTCGTGGATGTTCTCTTGCAAAGGAATTTCTAGGAGCAAGAAATCCTCTTCATGACCTCACGTTCTGGCAGCTCTATATGTCTGAGCAGCAAGGAGCATTTCCTAAGCAGGATTCCTATAGCTCTACTAAACCCTCAGCTCTGGATAAAAGTTGCTAAGGAAGTTTCCACTGCACAGAGGTTAAATGGACATTCCTGATCTCCAGGCTACCGAATGGAGGTGATAGACCTGCCTTCTCCTCCAGGAAACTTAATGACACACAACACTGTTTGGAGTCCAGCTTCCAATGGAAAATTTGATACCTATTGCCCATGGAATTTAAAGAGAGCCAAGCATCTAAACACCTTGGAAACTGAGGATTAGAGACTTGTGCCTCAGTTTCTCCAGGTGTTTTTCTATCTTCCAGCGCTTACTAGACAGTGAAAAAATGAGAAATACATCAATATGGCTATGATGGACCATATAAGTATGTCAGCAGACTTGGTCCGCACCTTCCTCATTCATGTAGTCACTTGTATTTTTAACTCAGATTTGGGCAAGGCCTCGATTCTGCACATGCCAGAATTTTGTCACAGCAAAATATCTGTTCAGAGGTTAGCCCTGAAGATATAATCATTACCTCAGTCCAGACTTCACCCAGGAATGGTCCTTCTGAAACCAGGACACCTTCCAGCAGCTCTCCAAATCCTCCAAGATTGGAGTCGGCACAGCAAAAGGGCTTGGAAGCCGTCAGGAATAACTGCAGCAGAGCACACATTTACACTTGAGAGCAGAAACGAGAAGACAGAGGTGGCAGAATTTATTTTATGACAAATCCTAAAAGGAAATTATGCAAAGTAATAAAATAAAGAAGAATTATAAATGAGGACAAGAAATGGGTGAAATATGGAATAAATTACGGGAAGGCAGGAAGGTGCAGGAGGAGAACTGAAGGCAGAAGTGCTGAGTTAAAGGATAATTATTAGAAATTGGCTGGTAGACCGAAGGGAATTGAAGGCAAGCGGGAGTCTGGGCTGGAGGAACCAGCAGCACGAGGGGACCTGCTGCCTGGGAGCTGCCTGCTCTTGTGTGCGGTGACACTGCTCATCATCGAACGGGTCCTGGCGATGGTGTGGGGCAATGGCCACTGCCCATTATTGGGGTGAGAGGCCAGAAATCTGGGGAAAAGAGCACTCCTTTTGTGGCCTGTGGTCAAAATAAGTCTAAAACTGGGAATAAGAAGCTTTGGCAGCAGTGTATGCAGAGGGGACCTCCCTGCCCATCCTCAGCAGCGGCCCTTCCTTGCAGCCCCTCCACCCTTTGCTCCTCCGTCTCCCCCAGTCCCGCTTCTCCGTAGGCGGCTGTTCCCGGTGCTGCTGGTCCTTCCCCTGCCCTCAGGCTTCTCCTTCTGGCCCGAGCAAAGCGCGCAAGAGCGATGTCCGTGGAAGACACGGCACCGTCGCCAGCCCAGGGAGAGAGGGAGGAAGAAAGAGCCAGGCTGCTCCCAGTTTTGTCTCCGGAGAATCCTTTGGAGAGTTCATTAGCCTCAGGTGCAGGGGAGGAGGACGAGGGAAACCCCTTGCTCAGGCCAGGGACCCTCTCCGGGTGCCGCCGATGGCAGGAGAAGCTGGTCCCAGGCCCATGGCCCCAGCTGTCAGTCTGAGCGATGAATTACATGCTATAAGAAGGTGTTGACAGGAGCAGCTGGACATCAGAGAGTGATGAAAAGGGAACAAAATTCATTCCGAGTTCAGACAGACTGGCTCGTTAGGGGCACCGTCGGCAGAGGCCACAGAAACACTGCTCCATCTTCTGGACATCCACAGAACGAGCTCCCGAAAACGCCAAGAGCCCCTAAAATGCTTCCCCGTGCGGGCTGAGCATCCCCGTGCCGGTCCCCTGGCACCCAGCACCCATAAAAGCCAGAGCCAGGGAGACACATCATGCTAATCCCTGCACGGGCCGGGAGAAAACCTGCTTCACCCAGCCCGGTCTGAGGTGTCCCCCACCACAGAGCGGGATTCAATTTAGGTATCTTCAAAAGAAACCAAATCAAAGGACTTTTTGTCCCTCTTGTTCAGGGATGTAATTTGTATAAATTGTATGAAGAGGAATGGGGAGGGGGAAAGGGGAGCACCATTTGGCATGAAAACAATTATCTCCATTTTAATGCAAACTAAACGACATGCTAAAAGAGAATTGTTTCGTACATATGTACAGCAAGCGAACATTAAACCATACAGCTAATAATTAACCAGCTCGGCATTACCCTTGCTGCGTTAACTAGAAGGGTGTCCCCTTACGTTGAGTGTATGGAGAAGTTTGAGGACATGGAGGTCCCATATTAGATTATACATAAAACTGTGAAAATAACAAAAAGATTTTTTTTTTAAGCCGAGCTACTTCTTGGCATTCAGAGAAGTTGGCAGAGAGAAAAAAGTGTGGGTCCTCCCACCCCCTTCCTCCTGCTCTCCTCCCTTTCCTTACTTCCACTTCCTTCTGCTGCTGGAGAAAAAGAATAGCAAATTCAGAGAAAATTTCATTGAGGTTATTCAAAGAGTTTTTTTCATGGATTATTTACACAAGTGCTGTTCAAACAGCCTTTGTCTGAACATCCCTTGAAATCTGCACCCAATCCTTTCAGATTCAAAGCAATAGCTCAGGAGAGACAAAGGGGAGAGGCTGACAGGGGTTTCCTCTGCAAGTGAGTAAGAGATCTCTGACTAAATACAGGAGGGCTCGGGGATCACAAGCTTCCTTTCAGCCTCAAAAATAAACACTGAGCGGCCGCCGGGCAGCTGTGTGCCCGTCCTGCCGGCCCCGGGTGTGAGCGGGGCACGCACCTGGCTGCTGCACCTGCTTTGTGCCACCGCTGCCACCAAGCCCCAGCGCCAAGGACACCTTCCCGCTAGCCCCTGGGGTGTGGAGAGCTGCCACGCAGGGAGCAGCGATGATGGAGGGAAAGGAAAGCCAAGCAAGGAGGAGAAAGCAACTCTAGGTGCAGTTACAAGAAGTCCCCATGCTCAACACGGCCGTTCAAGGCCCTCTCTATATCCCGAACCTTGTGCCCGTTCCACGCTCCCTTCCCCTCTGCCAGAGGAGCCGCGCTCATCTCCCTCTGACCTGGGAAACGCGGCACCGTGAGCTGACGAAATGGTTTTAATGCACACAATGGGATCAATTAAAATCAAGGGAGTAGGTGAAATATGGAAGAAAGGTCAAACTCTGCCTTAAATTATCTGCCTGACAATGACTAGCTGCAAGATGGGAAGGGCAGAACTAGGCCGGTTATTCAGGAATGACATCCCCAGCCCTGCCACATGTTTCCTCCCTTTCTGTGCTCCAAGAGAACACACCAGCACATAGGCACTCTTTCGAGTTTCCACAGCCTTTGGTTGTCGTCGACTTGTGAAAAACATTCTAGACACATAATCTGGTGAGTCCCCTAAGGGCTCTGTACCCCTCTCTTTTGCTTACATAAAATTTTTCTTCAATCCATTTCCCATATCTCTTATCTCTATATCTAATATATTCTTATTGTTGCTTTCAGATGATCCCTTTTCCCTCCTAGAGGAATGGATACGTCTGCTGCTACCCCTCCATGCCCATTCCATGCTTCCCTAAGGTATCATTCCCAGCAGGGTCCCTCTGTCCCTGTGCTTTCAGGTGTCCAGGCAGTTCAGCCAACACACGGTTCTTTCCAACACCCAGCACCAGAGGACTCAAGAGCTGGCCCAAGAGCTGCTCTGGGAGTAACTTACCATTGCAGGAAGTTTTCTTCCTAACTTTGGATAGTTCAGGCTTAGTCAAGTGCTGGTTCAGGCTCCAAAGGTGTTCTCCAGACCTCTTCAGGGGGCATTGCTGATTTTCTTGTTCTTTTTAAGATTCCTACAATTTTGGATATAGTCATCCATACAAATATTGAAGGTCCTTTTGAACTCTGTTCAGCTCTCAGTCTTAGTGAGATCCAGGAGCAGTGACTTCCAGGCTACCTGGGTATTTCACAAAGATATAATCATGTTTTAATTTTATTAGCTCTGAACTGACCAGGTTTTCCAGGTTCATTCATCACTATGAGACAGAACCTCATGCAAGGTTGTTTTATCCCTCTTTGAGTTCCACACGATCCTCGAGTCTTACTAAATTATCACTTCTAACTTTCCCAGAGTGATGCTGTTTGTGAGTCACCTTTAGTGATGAAGAAGTAGCCTCTCCTAGCAAGAAGATTAAAATCCCATTACTTGTTATTCATGTGTTATTTAATGATATTTTTCCATTATGTATTTATTTATTTTTAAGTTGCTTGCTTTGAATCTCGAGTTGGTGTTTTTAATATTAAGTGTAGTTTCTAGTTTGTTTTTCTAATTGGAATGAAATAAAAATAGAATGGAATTTTTTAGTGGGTATTTTCATATGTATTAAAGGAATGACAAAAAAGATCCAACAACTGAACTCCAATGCCAATAGTGCAGCTGCACAGAACAACGGGGAAGAAAAAATAAAAGGGTTTTGACTGCAAGGAGTAGGAGAAAGGGAACTAAAGATAGCCCTACTGTTCAACACAAAACCTGAGCCTCCAAAATGTCCCTTGCAGGGCCTATTACCTCTGTTGTAATGATCTGATATCCAAGTTGTAGCCACACTGACTCTGTCTCAAGGACAAAATCATCTTCTTATAGAGGAATCTCATCATCCAAGAGGTGAGTGGGATGAGAGGACTGCTACAAGGAGCCTTGAATGTTCCGTGAGTTTTTTCAGGGATGGCCATCTCCACTCTGGCAAAGGATGTAACTTCTCAGCGACTGGACAGCTCTGAAGGTGCATTACCATGTTCTTACCCAACAAGGATCTCAGGCTAGTGAGGAAACTCCTCTAACACAACGGTTAGAGAGACTGAAGGAAACCTGAGGGGAAAAAAAAAAGTGTTACTGGTGAGATGAAAAAAAAATAATAATAAAAAACAGAAAATGGAAGAAAGTTTTTTGTTTTTTTTTTTTTTTTTTTTNTTTTTTTTTTTTTTTTTTTTTTTTTTTAAGAGGAGAAAAAGAGGGGAAGAGATAAAAGAAGGTGGAAATTTTCCACCTGGGAAAGGTGGGCATTTTCCAGGAGGAAAATTAATAATGGAGGTAGCCATAAGGATAGATACAGGTGGAGGTGGAGAAGCAGCAGGAGTCATATGAGGAGTCAGAAGGGAAGTACTGCAAAACAGAGAAGACTGGATCATGAGGAGAAGGAAGAGACTGATGAGGAGGGAGAAACAAGAGATATGGATAGGACAGAAAAGAGGCTTGGAGAGAAGAAAGAAGCACTGAGAGGAGAAAGAAGAGGAACAAAACTTGCCCCAGACTGTAGAGCAGCACACCTGCATCTTTTAGATGCATTTAACAGGGACCTGGTAGAATCTTAATTTATCAAGAATTCAATTAAGTGGAATAGTCGTTATTAATTTCATAGGAATTATTTGTAGGCAGGGGGAGGCTGGAGTGAGGAAAGGCCTCTTGGAGCCATTTCTTCTGTCAACACCCCGGGTCAGGTGGGCACTGGCAGTGCAGTCGCACCAGTTGAGATATTAATGAGATGCCTCTAGGTGCAAATGATGGTTTAATGGGTGTTACTCAACAGGAGCCCCTCGCCTGCGCACAAGGCTCCTGACGAGGCTGCCTCCTTGTTAGAATAAGTAATTAGAATGTAGGAACACTCACTTTGACACTTTAATAAAGTGTCAGCCATCATCAATTTAGTATTTAATAAAAATAAAATTAAACATTTATTGCATTTTTATAGCATCATATTTAAAATACATATTCCTCAAATTTGGGGGATTTAAAATGAGTTTCCGTGAAGACCCTGCTCCCAGAACATAAGGCCCACAATTTTTTCTTTAGCTTTGTATTCCACTGAGTGGAAGGGCCTTATTCATGACACCATAACCTAGGAGCACACAGAGTGAAGTGTTCTTTTATGGGACACATAGGGGTTTTTTGCCTCCACTTTTGGACTTTTTGGAGACTCTGTGGACAAATTGAACAAATCTACTCACATGTGTGACAGCACATGCAGCACAGCAACGTGTGACGGTGCTGGGATTAATGCCCGTTCCCCTGTCCTTGGGATGAAAAACAAAGCCAGCCAGCAGGTTGGGTTGAATGACAAGGTGGTGACCATGCCTCAAAGCAGCTCCTCTTTATCTGCACAAGAGGCTGCAACGCATCTGAACCCAACTGGGAGCAACGTGGACCTGGGTGAGGAGACGCAAGGCCCAGGGAACACTGAGCAGGAACCATGAGCTGAGATGGCCAAGGGAAGAGAGACCCGGAGAGGAAAGCCACGCTCTAATCTTGACCAATACAACCAGGAGCAGAGCACACTGGGCACAAGTGGGGTCCTAGTGGTAATACTGGGCAGAAGTCAAGAGCACCAGCTGATGGGAGACCATGGAGAACGTCTATCAACACAAATGACCCCTAGATCCAAAGGCAGCAAGTACGAGACTGGGTGGTGCTAACGCAGCAATCACCGGCGTCACGTCCATGGGGTCAGCAAGTGGGAGGCCATGCCCAAAGTGTCCCACCACCCTGAGAAGGGAGCCCCAAAATTCAGGGCATCATCGATGCTGCCCTGGCACATGGAAGCACCTGGCTCTGGGATGAGAAGCTGCAGGTGTGTGGTAGAGACTGCTTGGCACAGAGAAGGGATGAACCACATGCAGTAAAACTTGCCATACCTCCCTGTGAAACACAGCCTCATCTTTGGCAGCCCTTCCCTTGGAAGCAGAGAGGGAAAAGGAAAGCTGCCCCTGTCAATGGCAGGAAGCCACTGCCAAGGAATAGGAGGAAGCACAACGTTGTTATTATTTCACTGGTGGAAGATTCTTCTAGGCTAGATGATGGAAGGAAGACAGAAGAAAATCCTGAAGATTATTGCTTCTTTTAAGCCCCAAGAGAATTTAAAAGCTAAAATAGCCAATTGAGTTCATTCCGCTCCTTTCTCACCATCCCGACTTTGTTCTTCACTGATATTTCTTCTCTGGCTCAGGAAAGCCCAGACCTTGACTCAGGTGCCTGTACCTGAAGGTTCAACACCAGATGACATCCTAGTGACAAAAAGCCACAGATTCGCCCACAACACGCTCTATGGTCCAGTGAAACAGCTGAGTGGAGCTCTCCCTCTCAGCCCAGCTTTGACAAAGCAGGAGGAGGGTGAAGCCCCCAACATACTGCACAGGAGGGAGGCCCTTGGTGAGTACACGGGCTCTGCTCTGCCTTTGCCTGTTTTGCAAAAAAACAGGCGAGAGGAAGGAGCAGAAAGAGGTGCAAAGAGTCCCTCTGGTTTGGGTGCCTTGGCAACACATGGGAGGGGGATGCTCCCTGGATAGTCCCCCCTGCTAACAAGGGACTCCGGTCTTGCAGACTAATGAGTTGCCACTGAAACCCTGGCAACAATTATTTAAATTGAAGCTCCAACCCTCTTGCTCAGGGCCGCCTTGCAGGGAGCACCCAGCCCATGGAGGCGGCAGGGGAGCGAGGGGCGAGAGGGACGGGCCTGGTGTCGGTGCAGGGAAGCCCTGGTCTGGAGGATGCTAAGTAAGCGCTGAGAAAGCAGATGACAACACCGAGGTGATAGTAGGACACGGATGTTATTAGTTACCACGTGTGCTCTGCTCCAGTTGTCCCTGTGCCACCACCACAGTGTGGATGCCGTCTGCAAGGGCTCTGCCAGCACTGCAATTCCCATGGCACATACCTGCTGCTGCTCCTCTAACTTCCCATCCCGAGATAGTGCAGGGCTCCACCACCTGTAACAAGCTCCATCCTCATCCTATCCTGCCGGTCCTTAGCCCATGGACCTTAGGACCATATGAAGGCACTTAGACCATCCTATGATCCTTGAACTGCAGATGGTCTACAGCTCAAATCCAAGGTGTTTAATTCAAGACAACGTTAAGTGGGTCCTGTTATCTGTTTAGATGCTGAACTATTTTCCAAGCTTTGTGCCCAGGATTGTCTAGGTGCCTGCAGAGACTGCCACACTCTGATGGGTGCCCCGTGGCGACCACAAGGTGCTCAGCACAGGGGCGATGGGGAGGGAAGGCCCAGGGTCCCGTCATGAGCACCGTCCCCATGTCCTGCAGAGCCACCGGAGCAGCTGGTCCGTCCATGAGGCCAGCAGCAGGGTCAGGCATTGGGACAGGTTCCCAGAGGCGTGGGAGCGAGGCCGGTGCACTTGGAAAGACTGCCCCGCTGCGTCTGCGCGGGGCCTTACAGCAGGAGCCTCCCTGCAGCCCTTCCCTTGGCCCCCGGCCCTGAGCTCGCAGCCTCCCTGGCCCGATGCTCCGTGCCGCCTGCTGCGGGGATGGAGCAGACACCCTCCTCCTCCTCACTCCTCCGCTCTGCTGCGGGGCAGCTGCCGCTTTCCAGCAGCCCTTCTGCGGAAGGAGGTCGTGACTCCTCCTCTCCTAGCGCTCCTCTGGATTTTGCAGTCACCAGGACTTTGATTTATGGTAATGTTGCAATGAGAGGCCCTGCGTTTCTGCACAGCATTGGTAGCCACATGAGGAAGAAGCAGAAGCGATGTCCTACCGAGAAAACAACTCACACTGTAATCAAAGCAAGAGGGAATCTTCCCGTGCTCCCAGCAAGAGCGAGCCAGCCTACAGCGATCCCTGTGGCTACAGCAAGACCCCTGTGCTGCTGCCTCAGGAAAAGGAGCCGGGAGCCTCGCATGGCTCCAGGCATCACTGTGGGAAGGGGCTGGAAGCTGCAGCTGCCCCGGGGTATCAAGGAGACGTCCACCTGCAGTAACTGGCAGCTCTCACGGGGAATGGAGCTATCACCTAGAGTCTCACTCGTGCCCATATCCAGGTCTGGATGGGGACAACACACGTGCAGAGCAACCTGCTGCTTCTCTTCCTCTGAAAGGTGAATGCAAGAATGGCAAAAGGCACAAAAACAAATGAAATTCTCATCAGGTCCCTGGAAGAAGCTTCAAACCACTGCCAGTAAAGTTGGCTATGGCAGAAAAACAGAGCTGAAAAGTGCAACTTACACCACTTGGTTACATGGGCTCATTTCAGCAAAAGGCATTAATATGGCCAAAGGTAAGGCCATGCACATCAGAAGGAAGATTGTAGTGAATGACTAAAGAAGGGAGGGATGTATTTGGAAAAGCAATAGCTCTGGAGGGACCAGGAACTGCTGTGAACAAGCAACTCAGCATTAGCTCCCAGTGTGTTGCTGTGACCAAAGAATAAATAGGATCCCTGGATGTATGAACACAGGAGCTGCAAGTAAAATTGATATCTTTCTGCTCCAACACATGAGCACTAAAATGAATAATAAAATTGAATAAAGATGGTAGTGACTGTGGATCAACAATAAATTCTCCTGTTATCTTGTTCTCCCTGTCATGGACAGGTTTAAGCTGACTTCCACCTTCACTGTTCCCCTCTCGAGGCTCCCTACAGTGAATTTATTTTCAACCTGCCTGCCTAATGCAGCCCACGCAAGCACTCATATGAGCCCTGTTTCATATTATTCCTTTGCACAGGGGATACCTGTTGCTTTCTCAAGTCTTAATGGCCACAGCCTGCCTTCCCCAAATTAAAATAAAATAGCTTTGAGAAATCTAACATGCCTTGTTTCACTAGCAACACAATGCTAATAGCAGATGATACTACTTCATTCCTTTGCACAACTTCATTAAAGTGCATTCAGTAGGCCCNATGGTCACAGTCTGCCTTTTCCCAAATTAAAATAAAATAGCTTTGAGAAATCTAACATGCCTTGTTCCACCAGTAACACAACACTAATAGCAGATGAGGCTACTCCATTCCTTTGCACAACTTCATTAAAGCGCACCCAGAAGTAGGCCCTTCTTGGGGTCTCCTAGATGGAAAGCATTTAGGGAATAGCTGGGGTCAGGGTGATCTTTTACTCCAACAGGGCTTCCTGAGAAGCTTAGACCAGGTAGCAAATCCCAGATCCTGTCAGGAAATTGAATCTGCAACTTGCCAACAAACCCTTACTGGAAATCTCACTTCCCATCTATGAAGCGAGATTCATGGTGCTCCCTGTCCCTGAGGAACACTGCCATCTCATGCAGAGCAACTCAGACACAAGTAGACCATGCCTGCAAGGTGCTATCACGATGCAGAAGAAAAGGCAGGGAGTGGTAAAGCAGCAGCAGTGTTGCCCAGTGCTGTGACAGAGCAATGCGGGAGCACTATGGACTTACAAGAACTTCATGCAGATGATCTTATGACGATCTGGTTGTGGAATTTCCTTCTCTGGAGATCTTCAAAACCCACTTGGACACAACCCTGTGTAACCTGCTGTAGGTGACCCTGTGTGTACAGTGGGATTGGACTAGATGATCTCCAAAGGTCCCTTCCAACCTTAATGATTCTGTGATCTGCACTGGGAGAAGGTGCTATCCTGGAGAGGAGCTCTGTGCCAAAACAGTTCAGCAACTGCCCACACTTGATTCACAAACTAACACCACGTCATTTGTCACTGAGAAAAGCACCCGGTTCTTGAATGGTTGATGCTGGCAGCCTAACATCAATGTTTTCACAGGCAAATTCATATACTGACCTCCTGAGTGAAAAACATTGCAAATGCCTAGAGTCTGGTTTCCATCTGCCATGGGATCCTGTTACATTCAGAACAACCCCTGTCAACGCTGAATCTGTAACAATCAATAAAGAGAGAGGGTTTGTTTGTTCAGGTTTTTAATGTTTTCTCCTTCCTAATTGTGTTATTTTGCTACCCCAAGTTTTGCAAGTTTTGTGATTCCTTCCCCCACCTTTTTGTTTTCTTTTAGGACAAGCTGTCATCTTTTCGCATCTTTTCACCAGGCCACTGCAAATGTAAAACTGTAAATTGCAGGATTGTGCAAATAGCACTAATATAATTTGCATAAAAATTGGTTGCAAAGAGCAATTAGCACTTCATTAATAATCAATGAAGGGCCAATTTACACATTGCCCAAAAGCAAATTGTAAATTCAATTTTGTCTATAATTGAGCATTTGGTGCTGGACAACTATACAATGGTGCCAGAAGAGACAGGCACAGGGGTTTTGGAGTCAAATCTCCAGTGAATTCAGCTTCCAAGTAATTCCTAACATGGCTCTTTCAGAGGCCAAAGCTGGACCTCCTTCACAATGGGATAAAACTCTAGGAGCAACATTCATTTCAGCTTTCACAGAAAACGCACAAATTTCCGCCTGTCCTGTGCTCAGATCCAGCCTTGCTGTGAGGAACACAGCCACTGTTTATATGGCAGGGGCCTCTATCCAAACATCTCCTTGACTACAAAGATCGTCGGATATGGGGGTAGCCATGGTGCAGCTGAGAGCTGTGACACAGAGAACAGGGAGAGACACAAAGGACATCACAGCAGAGAGATCATCATATCGGGACTTGCACACAAACATCCTCCCACTGCAGTGTCAGCTAATGCTCTACAAGTGACAGCAGAGTTCCCTCCTCTACCTCAGTTGGTCTAACATGAGCCTCATGGACTAGATATTCCCACAGAGCAAATTCATCCCCCCCTCTATTGCTTCCATCTGCAAACGGCCTTGTGGGGATACCCCAAAATCACACACAGTCACCAGGATCAAAAAAAAGAAAAAAGAAAAAAAGAGAAATGTCCTATTTTACTTTTCAGATTTCAGTGTTGCCAAAGGGTTTCTGGGTTCTGATTTGGACATAGGAGACAAATTCCCTAGGTTTCTGCTCTAGATGAACAGTAGCATCTAATAAGCCGGGGTAGCAGTAACAACTTCCCAAGTCCCAAATTCTTCACTATCTCATCCTCACTTAAAAGGCACAGCAAGCGCTGCTTCGTGAACACAGTCTGACTCTAAACCACTTGACATCTGAGGTTTTCTTATCGCATTGTACGTGGATCTCATGAATCTTGTGAAAAGCTAGACGATCATTTAGCAGGGGTTGGTTGCTTTATCTATTTTCCATAATAATTTGAATATTATTACAATGGCACCTTTCATCTGGGGATATACATGCACTTTACATATGTTACATTAATTTTACTGATGAGCTGGGGAAGCACTCTTTATCCCTATTGTGCAGATGAGGAAATGGAAGCACAGAGATGATATACCGCTTGCCCAGTATGGCACAGGAAGTCTCTGACAGAGCCAGGAATAGAAATCACATCTCCCATGTCTTATGCATAAAATATCCTTATGTCCCTGCCCAGTAACTGAGCCTTTAATCCAGACTAAAACACCCACACAGGACCCACTTTGCTAAGAATGGCACATGCTGCCGTCGGTCGCCCCAGAAGACTCTGCCAGGCTGCAGCTCAGCACCCAAAGCCTGGTCTGTCCATTGGCTCCTACAGACCTCAGTTTGGAGGTTGCAAATTTGACTCATCCTAAATTCCCCCACCTTGAAGCTTGGAAATGCCCTCTGCAGACAGGTGTTTTGGGTATTTCAGGGGAGGGAGGCTGGCCCTGGGAGCAGTTTCCATCTGAAGTGGATGTTATTACTTGGTATAAGTCTATGTAAGTAGATGCTCAACATGGGATGCCCAGGACTTCTCAGTTTTCACCCAGCACTGTCTGCGCTCCCTTTTTCCTGCCTGTTCAATCCACCTTTACCAAGAGATTGAATTTACAATGGACTCGAACACATTTAAATCCATTTATTGCAAAATTACTTTTCAATAATTACATCACTGTGCTGACTGTGTTGCATAATGAAATTAGCATGAGAGATATTAGAAAGAATATAAAATTATAAGAAATATTGAAATACCTCTTTCCCTGTCTGCTTTAGCACAGCCCATAGCTTAACTGGAAAACGAGCACTGCTCCTGGATGGGATTTAAATGCATCAAATGTAATTTTATAATGTCTTTTATATAAATTAATTATAATGGTTATTGCTGCTTTACATTATTAGATTGAAATTTGCCTCCACTTCAGTGCATTAAAAGAAAGCTGCACCCATTTTGTTCAGCAATGCCCGGAAAGTTCTCGTGGCATGGAGCCATCCTCGCCACACCAGCACCGCCAAGAGCTCAGGAGTTAAAAGCTCTGGATTCACATTGGCATTTCAGTAGCCACCTTTGGGTCTAAAACCCACAATTAAAACCCATGAGGGCAGATTCCGGGGCCTCCATGGAGATCTCTGGCTGTGGTGGGACATTGCACCCTGCCCAAGAGCTGCTTTTCTGCTTAATCTCTCTTTGGAGCCTGATGGAAAAGACAGGGAGGCCTGGGCTGCTTTAACCAATCCCTCCCAACCCCACTCTATCTACAAAAAATTAGAGGTGACAAAGTGAAGCACATTGCAAAAACCAGAGGCAATAATATAGGGAAATGTTCATCTGGGAGCAAGTAGGGTACAACCTATTAGCAGGTCGTAGGCTGTGGTCAACTGATGGTTGCTGGAGCTTTTGCAGAATCAATCTGAGAAGGGAAGGGGCTGTTCGCATGCCAAATTCACCTTTAACAAAGGGGTTTGGACACTACTCGGCCCTAACAAAGAGAGAGATCCATTTTGTGTGTCCTCGGTTTTGTACAAACAGTGGCTGCTTTTTGTGTTTAATAGTTGGACCCTTACATGGGGAAAGAGAAAGGGGAGCTGCCTGGTAGTTAACCAACCTCTTGCTACGCTGGACAAACCACAGTCGTGCAAAGCAAAATGAAGACACAGCAATATGCTTCTGCTGCTGCTTAATCCTCAATAGAAGTCTAATAATATTCAATTTGTGACATTATTTGCACATCGAATTAATCCAGAAACTAAAGGGCTAATGAGTTATGGAATGTAGCACATAGCTTAATTGTAACAACAAGGGCCTTCCAGGCTTCTTTGGGTTAGGAGAGCCTGGTTAAAAATAAAATTTTGCAGCCACTATTATACAACAGGCAAGAAGATCCTAAAGATGCCCAGAGAGTGGAATAGCCAAACAGACAATGCAAACTATTTGAAAGATTTTGCTTATAAATATCCTAAATTTTCCTTTTTTTTTCCTAATTTCCTATTGAAATATCACAACACTGAATAAATCCAGTAGGGCAGATGAAAAAAATGTATGAATTACCTCCAGAATTATTTTCCAAAAGAATATTTCTGTAATTTCCATATACAAAGCCAACAATTCTTCAAGGGAAACAGGTGAAAACAAGAAAAGATTCCTGAAGGACTTTAAAAAGGTGAAGGACAGTAGATCTTTTCACTACCCAATGTAACCCAATCTCTTGGGCAAGGGCTGCTAGTTTTCTCAGAACAGCTTTCATCCTGGGGGAGAACCCAACGTGGGTTCACTCGCATATGAATAAAAAATTAGGATTTAAAAAGTTGAATATAGAAACTATTATCAAACTTTTACTGTCTTCTAGCTCCCTCTCTGCTCTGACAGCAAACATCCAACATTTCTTATCCTTCTGATCGCCTAGGAATACCAGACACAACTTCCAGCCAAAAACAGTGTCTCCACATTTTTATCCATATACCTGTTAATTCCTGCGCCAAATAATCTGTTGACAGAAGAGACTGGAATCAGCAATGAAGCTCAAAGGAAAAAATGAAGAGAAAGAGAGGACTAGCTCTTCATCCTACCCCCTCCTACCCCCTCTTTGTAGTTCTCGGTGAAGGTAACTGGCTGGCAGAACCATCCCACTTGGTTGTCATTTTGGAGGGTGTAAAGATCTCCCTTCAGCTACTGCTGAAGAAACCGGAGTCTCCTGTAACCCCAGGTGCCACATTTGCTTAAGCCGGGCTGCAATAAACGGGCTGAACACGGCCCAGACTGAAAGCAAAATGACGTGTGTCCTGGGATCTGGGCAGTCAGGGCAAAACAAAGAGCATTCCTTACAACAGGAGCCAGTTGGGCTAATACCGGTTGTGCTAGCAGAGCCAAACAGTCACTGCACCAGTGCTCCCCATTCACAGTATCCAAAGCACTGATAACCCTTCCTAATCCAGTGGCAGAAATTCAAGCCCTGCTTTTCTATTATGTTTATGCTGCCAAAAGCTGTTCTTCTCTAAGATCTCCTCTAAATCTGACCTAGGCAGGAGACAACAAACACACAAAGTGGTGTATCAAGCAAACCCATCCCAAATGCCTCCTCTGCCCTTTCAGATTTCTGCCAACAGAGCCAACCCACACAGGAGAGTCCCTGCATCTCCCTTCCACTGCTGCTTAACCCACTCCTGTAATAAGAATAAGATGGAGTTGCCACCAAGGAGGACAAGAGTCCCAAATCTCAGATGGACTTGGGCCTGGAGCTCAGGAGTTTACACCATACAATAGAAAAAGTTAATAAATCTAAGCAACACTTAATTTATTGATGAAGTAAGAAAGACTGTTTAATGTGGAAAACATAAGCAAGATCAATAGCAGAGAACACAAATAACTAAAGCTATTGACACGTAAGTATTTTAAGCCTAATTGCAGGCATATGCACTTTCTAAGGTATCTCACCTTCTAATAGCACCCTAGAGATTATGGGGTTAATTGATGCAGCTGTTTACTCCTGGCTCACGTGGTCCAGATTGGAATTCCCTGGAGCATGCTATTAAACTAAAGTGTTTAATGAAGTGCTAAAGAGTGGAGTTTCTAATATTCTTCCACTGAATACAACTGAATAGAAATTTGGGCAAACTTTCTTCCCAGGTGGAATTTTCAGCCTGGTATTAGAATTAATCACTTCACTCACCTGTGTGGGGAGGCCTTCAGTGCAACGGAATAAGGTCTGTTAGACAGAGACATACAACATTATCGCATAGCTATTGGACAGTGCATCTGGTAAAAGCAAGGTCACTCACTTGTGGCTTTTTCAGGCCCTTATGCAGGTCCTTTGCAGGAATTCAGCCTCCAGATCCTTGGCTAAGCATTTTCCCCAGACAGACGGACTCAGTGTTCAGTAACATTCCCTGTGCTTCTCTCTCTTGGGGTGAGCTGAAAGGAAGATTTGATCTCCATTTGTGAAGCAGGAAAACCCTGACAGCGATGCATTCAGATCAGGTGTGTCAGCTCAGTGGTGGCTGGGGCAAACCAAGACTGCTAGAAAGGGGGCTCTTGAGACCAGCCTGGTGTCCGGCTGAGGAGCTTTCAAGGACTGAGAGCCGAGGCTACAGCCCACAGGTCCCCATACCCATCACATGGTGCATAAAGCTCGGCTACTTTTATTTCTCTACCTTGAAGGTCTCTCCATTCACCACCTTGGGCTTTCTCTTAAGGGAGGTGTGAGCCAAGCAAAAAAAGCCCTGGCGGAGATTTTGCCTCTCTCTTTCCATCTCCTCCTAAATTTTGTCTGCAGGGACCTTCCAGCCTCCACTGCCAGGGCTCAGTGCCCGCTTGGAGTCTTCCCGCTCTTGCCACACAGCCCCCTGTGCTCTCAGCAGGGCTTGTCATTCTTGTGAGGAAGAAATTGCTTTCTCCATGCGACTTTTGCCGTCCGAGAGGGCACGCGGACAAGGAATGCAACGAGGACAGGGATTTCCCTGGAATGAGGGGCTGGGGACGGGCTGCCAGGGCAGGGGCAGCACACGGATGCTTTGCAAACAGCAACCACAGTGTCACCTTCAAGGTCTACCCATAGACTCAGCGGCAGAGCCCCCTTAAACCACCCTCTCCCTCCACAGTGCGTTTTCCTACCACAATTTGAGATTCTGTTTTCTCTTTTGAAATCAGTGATTTTGGAGCCATCTCCCGAAAGCCATTCTGCCAGGACAGCAAGTCCTGCTCTTGCCTCAATCCACGTTGCATCTCCCTGGGGAGGAGTAGGAGGACAGGTGAGAAAGGAGCATTATTTCTCTAGTCTAGATAGCACTACTAACTCCACTGAAAATGCATCTTTCAGTTGCCTCCTCCTTGCCAGTCCTATTTTGTAATCTTTTCCCACATTTCTGCCCATCCTGGCTCCTGTGGATTATGTCCCTGCCTCCGTCCTCAGCTCCCAGTTCACGGTCACCTCTGCACGTCACCGAGGATGGCTTTACACCTCCATGCAGAGCCTGGCCTGGCCTCAAGGATGCTCCCCTGCTACCTATTTGCCCCCACTGGACCCAGCAGCTCCTGGGCAGCGCAGGCAGAGTGAGCTCTGGAGGCTGCTCTCCAGCCAGGCACGCAAGCCAGAACTGCCCCTCGAAGCCATGAAACATCCCTCTTCTGACAGCTCCAATGACACCAAGGCGAGCTTAAGCTAAGCTGTTTTATTTCACAAATGTAACAGGGCCGTCATGCAGCCAGTCACGGCGGCTCCGCTCGTAGTGGTAACTCATTAAACTATGGTAATTTAATTGCTTGCCATTGTCTGTCCATCCCCCAGACGGAGTGCGCGAGGCAGCACGGGGCACAGCCCACGTCCCCGCTCCCTCCAGCCCTGTCCCCTCCCCTGGCAGGAGGGTCACTGTCCTGGCACGCCAGGGACACGTCACAGGCATGGGACGGGGCTCCCGATGCCTCACTGCCACCGATCCCCAATGACCCCAGCACTACGGATAACTCGTGGTGCAAGGACAGTAAAACCAGGCAAACGGACACAACGGAAAAACAGGGAGGGAGGAAAATCAGCCAAGAAATATGCAGCCTTGAGTCTACCCATGGAAGAGTATTTATTGCCCTCTCCTGTGTCTTGCTTACTCTCATAACAAATATAATATTTTCGAAAGAATGAGTCTCCCTCTGCCATGCCTGTCTCTCTCGCGCCCTTTCTCTGTCTCGCTAGTGCTCTCTCTGCCTCCCTGATACCAACTCTGACAAACCATGCGATTCTGATGGAAAATTCATTAGTCGTCCTTTTTTTTTTTTTTTTTTCCCATTTTCCCAGTCAGCTTCGCGCCTGATCTGTCAGCCTCTTCCATCCTGATTATCTGGAGACGCCAATTTCAAAGAGACATCTTAATAGTGATGTCAACGAATTAATTAGATGTGTTAATGAGCTAAAAGCAACCCAAATTAAATTAATGCAGTAATAAGCACAGACAGCAAAATTAGCTCCAATTTCTGTAAATGATTCTGAACTGTACACAACATCTCATCCTGCTAGAACATTACCATCCCCCAAAGCTAATCAAGAACTCCAGTGCAATTAACTGCTTAATTACAAAACACACACACAGCTCATAGATCCAGCAGCAGGAGGGGCGCGCCGGGCTACGGAGCGAGAGGGAAAATCCTCTGAAAGCGGCACCGTGCAGCAGCACCGTGCAGCAGCACCGCACAGCAGCACCGCGCAGCAGCACCGCGTGGCTCCGGAGGCCGTTGGACGTGGGAGAAGGGGCCGCCCGGCACCTGAGCAAGCCCCTGGCTGCTCCCTGAGCCGGGTGGAGTGACGGGCAGCATCGTTCCCGTGTGCCGGTGCTGGGGATGGCCCATGCCGGGCCGCGTGAGGTCCCTGCTGGTGGCGGAGCTGCGTCCGTGTCGCCTATCGCACTCGTGGGCTGCGAGGAAAAGCCTCATTGTCCATCTCTGCTCAGCTCCCACCGGGGGAGGCAAAGCCACTAATAGCTTTGCAGAGCTGCTCAGGTATCTGATTAGCTCTAATTGCAGCAAGGACGGGAGAGGGAAGGAGCGGGATGGAGCTGCAAATGGAGGGAAGAAGGGGAAGAGGATGAGGGAAGCGGGAAGAGTGAAATGGCTGTTGGGGCATGGATGGAAAACCCTGACAAAGGGTGATGGCCTTCAGGAGGAGGGAAAGAGAAGGAGGAGGGGAACAGAGGAGTGATGGAAGCAAACAACAAAAAATGGGAAATCAGGTAAACAAAGGAAAGGGAGAGACCTGGGGCCAGCTCAAAGGGCAGGAAGGGCAGGCAGAGGGCAGCACGTTGGCAGGCCCCATAGGAGCACTCAGGGAAACAGCAGCGAGTCCTGGCTCGGCCCTGTCCCGACCCCACAGAGCCTAGATGTGCTGCGATGGGTAACGCAGCTGCCCTACCACAGGTCACCACTACAGATTTGAAGATTGGAGAGTCATTCGTCCACCCCCTAAATGAGGAATATTTGTGATGAAGACAAGGATTGAATTTCGCTGTGACAAACAGCATCTTTGCGTTTCTCCTTTTTTTTCCCCCCCTCACCTTTTATTGCAATTAGTTCATGCTGATAATAAGCAAAGGATATTTTTAGGTAATTTCAGCTCCAGTTAATTGATTCAAAAGGGAAAAACAAGCAACTGACTTAATCAATCCATGTGTTGTGTGTTGTAATGGTGGGATACGCTCTGGGCAACTGAAATTGCTGGGATCCAGAAAGGCATCAGGAAGGAGGAGAGCGAGGCCATGACACCTGGGAGCAGCTCGGGGACCCCTCCGGGATGGGGTGCAAAAGTGCAGCCGGGATCCTGCTTGCCTCAGCTTTTACAATGCTTTTACATGAGAAGTTTTGGATCTCCTTGCTTGCTACCATGCCGGTCTACATGGCTTGCACAAATGCACACCCTCCCTTGGGGATGGAGCAAACCTGAAGTTGTTTTTGGAAGGAATGCCTTTTATGTAGAAATGTAAAGATAAAAGCTTAAGAAAAGAATGTCTCTTTCTGCTTCAACTCTGAGTCCTCAAGAGTTTGGGGGCAAAACCAAGATCTGATAGTTTTTGATCCATACAAACTTCTCCTTACTGTATTTTCCACATTAGCTCTGCTGCAAACATTGCCAAGCAAAAAAAAAATGTCTTGCAGAGCATCAGGTGATGAAAAGAGCAACTGTCCACAGCAATCAAAGCAAACTAGCAAGTCATGCTCAGAGACATATGATGAAACCTCTTCCAGGAGCTGTCCCTGTAAAGGAGACCAGTGGCCAGCTTGGGATTTCAAACATAACCATGAATCTTAACACAAGTAAGACAGGTTTTCCTATCCTTACCCTGATGGAGATCTGGTGTCCCCAGGTCCAGCTGCAAGCAACCAACATTTAATTCTGATTTAATTTTATAGGACTTGTCCTGAATGTGACAGCTGCTTCTTGGGAAGACCAGTCTCTTCTCTAAAGCCTATGCCTCGTCTCCCACAAGCTGGTATGCTCAGGCCCTTGCAGGAGAGGTCTCCAGAGCTGGCTCTACAGCCACATCCCAAGGTTGGGCACATGGGTGCACTGTGATCACACAGGATCCAGGTTAGGGTCCAGGGACAAGCTAGCTGATGGTTTTGCAGGTTGTTCCTCTAACAAGGGCTGAGAGTAACTCCCAAAACGCCTTTCTGAAATTCCTGTTGATACACGTCCTGTGCTTTCTACAGCCCATTAATGTTCTTGCCTATTCCTCCTGATATCTCTTCATGTCAATCCACAACTACCTACTCATTTCCATGGGAAAGACAAAACTCCCAGGGTAGATAAACCAGAACTGTCAAACACTTGAAGAGCACAAGCCATAAATTGGATCTCATTGTAACAGGCTCTATGCAGCAGCAGAACACCTGGGCTGGGATCTAAGGAACCAGGTTTGAAACAAGATGCAAATTGTGACAATGATGAATGAAGAGGCTCTTGGCTTTATCGTCACAGTCTTGAGGACCAAGGTGCAAATGTACAAGATCCATAATCAGCGCACAGTATGGCAATCCTCCAAGTATGTGGTGGCCTTCCCACATATGGATGCTCCACAACATCCCACTTCAGCAAGGCATGTGCAGACAACTAGAGTGTTTTCCATGTGGAGATGCTGCTGGGCTGTGCACGAGCCCTCTTGAGCTTGCACCTTCCCATGGGAGGTCTGAGAAGTGACCGTGAACTGAAGGAGGCTGCTGCAGGCGACAGGACCATCTCTCTGCTTTATCCTCCCAGCTCTGCTCCGCACGCGTCTCCATCAGCCTCGTCCTGGGCCACGCAGCGTGCCCCCCACTCCACGCTTCAGCACGGCTGCAATCTACTTTCAAGACTCAGAAGCAACTCAAAAGCTGTTGTTTTTCCTGTTGATGAGGAAGGTAAATTTGGGCTAAAGATGTCACACAATTGAGCATTTTCTGAAGACTTTCCTTAAACCTAACAACTTCTGTACTGCTCTCACATTGATTTTAATATTAGGAGTTACAATTTAAGACAAATAACACACTTTCACAGTGATCTTAAGCCATGTTAGACAATATTGTACAGCAATAAGAACTAGTGACAAACAAATTGCTCAATCTTTGCAACTACAGTCTATTTACGGACTTACCTAATGAAAAAGCCTAAGAAAACAAGATTTTTGAGAAAGCACATGCTTAAATGATCTTCTGGAATAGGGCCTAACAGCAAGTCTTCTGTGACAGGAATTCACAGTTGATCTTGATGTAGTTTCCTCTCTTCCTGACTTTAACGGGGTATTATCATGTGCTGTCTACTTAGAAAAATCAATAGATGTGAAGTTCTGCAAAGTGCTGAGCATCTTCAGTGCAGCTGGCTTTGAGAGCGCTCAGCATCTATGAGGACCAAGGCTCACAGTCACAGCAACAAGGACTATTTGCTTTCCTACCTGCTGGGAAAAGTTGAAGGGAAAGGGTATCCTTAAATAATGCCACATACTGTCCACACTTTAGAATGCTGGTCCTTGATTTGTCAGCATATTTTTGAGTAATTTACAGTGGACTTGGCAGGTCGCTATGATATATAGTGTAATATAGATGAAACATTTCTGAAGCAGAAGTTAATACTTTTCAGCAGAGTAAGGAGATAATTGTGTCGAAACAAGCCTTAACCACTTAGGTTTACCTGTTTCTTGATACACAAGAGTTTGCAAACATGATTCCCATTAAAGCAAACGAGAAACACACATATATATCTGCGTGCCTCTAGAAGAAAATATTCTTCACAAGTGCCTTTCTTGGTGTTGTATGATCAATCCACCATCTGGTTTTATTTATTCATGATTTCTCAGACTACTACAACAATATTGACATTAAATACAGCTTTGGCTTATTAATATTTTTTTAATTCATATGTATTTTAAGTCAATTTTATTGACTTCACCTTGGTTTGCTCTTTTATCTTTTTGATCATTTGCCCGGCCTGCTACACTGTGTCTACTCCTACATATATTTTCCATGTTTTCTTTCCAGCTCCTTGCTTCTGTTCTAGTGAGCCACAGCACAGTAATTTTTCTGTTCCATATGCTATGGACTAGCTGTCTTAAGATTGCATTGACCAGACTGAGAATTTGTCTAGCTCAGGATGTAAACAGAGAGCAGCCCTTTTTGTCCCAGGATCACCAATGACTCCCTGAAGTTGGTAAGAGACTCAGCAGCTTTTCCAAGATGATGGAGACAGGACGTCTGCACTTCAAAGAGACCATCAATCTCCTCCATCCTGTGCATATCTAGGTATGTTACTTGTTCATGTGGAACAAGTGGACACACAACTATTAGCCTTACCTTTCTGCTTTTCTGTCTTACTGCCTCCCTAGCAGATCCCAGATNCACACAACTATTAGCCTTACCTTTCTGCCTCCCTAGCAGATCCCAGACGTGTCAGGACTCTACACAGCTGGCACGAAGGGACAGTCACTGTCACTTCTGTGTCCCACATATCTCCTCTAGCTTAGTCCAGTCACTCTGTAAACCTTCCACATCATTAATGCAAAGCCTGCCCTTTCAAAACTTTTCGTGATTTCATAACAGCCTTTTCCCTTCCTTCACTTCTTCCTTGCCATATCCCAGTTTCAAGTGCACAGACTACATGAGCTGGCTAAGTAAAAGACTCTGAACATCAGACAACTTACTGAAGTCTTTGCACAAACCACAGACATCAGTTTAACTGAAAATACTTCCCATAAAAAGATTTCAAGTTTTTGTTCTTATTCATAATATAAGCCCTCCTTAGTAAAGAGAACAAACCTGCCCAGCTCCCCGGCTGTGATTCACAACCCTACGCCCAGCAAAAGCTAGTGTCCATTTCAGCAGTTATTAACTTTCTATAAGGTATTTTTCCTACCTCTCCAGTAATCTTCCTTCTTCTCTGTTTGTGCAGTTTTATCTTCCTGGTAACCCTCCTGAGTTTATATCCCTTCTGCTTTTTGCTCAGTTCTCTGATCATAGCTTCTCTATCCTGTCATATTCTTCACTTGTGGAGTAACAACGTGTCACATTCGTAACCTCTTTGCACCAAAAATGTTCTTTGATCTGTGTAAACTACATTTGATGCTGAAATCCTTGATATTAATATCTTTTGTTTGTGTGTCAATGTTCTCTAGAATCTAATTAAGCAATGTTTTGAGAGCATTATATATGTTTGAACAATTTGGCAGCGCAGACAATACAAGCTATTGACCTGCAAAGATAAATTGTGCTTGCAAATTCTAAGAATTCACATATGCATGTTTCTTTATGCTATTTCTTCTGAAAAATATGCATTCGGAAAGAGGCCTTGTTTTATAATCATCTCTGTGAGGCTTAATCAAGTATCTGTTCATGCTCTTTACTGTAATTGTAGTTATAGTTACAGCAGGGCATAATAGAAGGCGATTTAAACTAACCAACAAAAATACTAATAAAATAAAACAAAGAACAAGTTCTACCCAAACACTAATAACAGAGATTATTCAATCAATAGGCTCTTGTTATGAATGAAAAGGCTCAATTGGCTTTGAATGATGTAAAGATTGACAAGGTATAGGTCAGCCTAATATATCTACTTACCCTAATTTGACTTCAGCAATTTGAAAAGCAGCATCAGATGGCAGCAGGGTCAATACAGCTGTGCGTGGGGTGAAGCTGAGTGCAGCAGCAATGCTGAGCACGGCACAGGAGCGCACTGGATCTCCGCAAGGGAAGAGGCTGCTCAGGACTTTGCAGTCATCTCTGCATACATCTACTGATCTGGACCCCTGCAGACCTTAAAAAAAAGGTGGGGTGAGTGGGGAAAGAATGATGACAAGTTTTAAGACATGACGTGGAGATACCGCAACGTATGACTTGGAGTTGTGGCTCTCCTTGGGTCACAAGGAGACCTGTGAGCAGCAATATTGCCATTGCCAGTCCTACTTTCTAGAAAATGTTTTGTGCCTTTAGACAAGAAAATCAGGTGTCTGAATTTCTATTAGCAGCCTGACACATAAACCTGTTCAGATGCAGCTTCTAGGTAAGACTAGTTCAGTGTTGATCTGGAGTCCAGCTTTCCCCATTGCCTTTACAGATCTCTGCTGCTGAACAGAAGCGTCATCACAGGATGGGGAAGAGATTTTGGGTAGCTCAAGGCCTGGTTCCTCATTCTGGAATGAGAGAGCACAGACATGGTGTCTATAGGAAATACTGACCAGGGCACAGGTCTGGAAACAGTGGCAATAGCTCCATTAGACTTACAAGACTTAGCATTGCAGGACTGAAAATGATTTGAGATGCAATTTGAAAAACAGAGGTGTTTTCAGACGTAGGTATAACTCACCCCAAAGCACGGACCTATTGCTGGAGGCTCTGGAACGTGCTTCCTGTTCTTAGAGCAGCAAAGCTCTAGGACATGTAAAATAAAGGACATTTTTTATGCTGATGAGGCTTGATGAAAAGAACAGGCAGGATTTTACTGCTAGGAACAATCTCTAGCATCGCCCCATCCCTCACCTCTGCTCCGCTGCTCCTGAACAGCAGGAACCCCTGGGGCTAAAGTTAAACTCCAGATGAGGGCAAGCAGCTGAGGCAGCCACCCCTCCCAGGAAGCCTCCGTGATTCCTGCCAAACTAATCAACTCCGTGTGATTGACCGCAATTGATTTCCTCAGCTGGGCACAGAAGCATCACCGAGGGCGTCTGCTGCGCTCGTGGCTGCTTCCACGGAGGATGCAAGGAGCAAAATTACCTTGCTGGGCATTTAAGCGCAGCTTTCCTGGCACTGATGGAGGAAGGTCAAGTCATGTCCGTTGCAGCCCACGTGCCTGGTGCCCTGGGCGGGCTGGGTTTGTGCATGGGGGGAAGAACTTCCACAAAGTGCAAGGATCTTTTCAGCACTGAGTGTTTGGGCATCCCAGGGAGGGATGAGCAACTCGGGCTGGGCTTGGGCTTCCGGCAAGCCGGGTCTCCCTTCGGAAACAGCACAGTGCCATCTGTTGGCTTGCTCACCCAGTGATGGAGGGAAAGCGTCGCCCTGAAAAGTCCTGAGAAGCAGCAGAAAAAGCGGGGAAGAAAAGAGCCACAGGGACCCTGTATCTCTGTGGCCCTTTCTGCAGAAGCCAGAGCTTCCCAGAGCTGCCGGCTGCCGTCCTCTTCGGCTTCTGCAGGCAAAGAGGACAGAGCTACATGCATAAAAATGCTGTTTGCTAGGTGAATGCCTATTCCTTGCTGTGGGTATGCACAGGGCCATGGCACTGCCCTCCTTGTGACTCTATTTCTCCAGATTTGATGGTGATAGTTAAGTCCCACAGGGCTACCTAATAATTAAATACCACCAGTGCCAGGGGGGGCTGCCACCCTCTATGCATCCTCCAGCGCACCTTCCTTCTCTTCCTGGAAATTTTCTCCCAGGTGGAAAAAAAGATTTTTCAGGGATATGTAGACATTGCATGAACCTGTCAGAGCTGTTACACAAATGCGAGACCTCTGACTTCTGCACAGCAAACTGAGGAGATGTGGGCATCTTCCTAAAGGCCTTCCTTAAAGTGCTCCTGGGTGAAGGAGGGAGCACCACCAACAACCTGCCCATGTATCTGTTTTAGCTAGAATTGGCCAGATACCTGGGGTGAGTGGATACCTCGCTCCGCATTGTTGGCCTGTCAGCCTCACTGCTCCGGGTAATTCAGGCCGAATGGCTCTGTACAACTGCAGATTATATTACTGCTGGGGAGGATTAAGGAACATGGCTGTGCTCTGAAAAATTTTCATTGCATTCAAAAAAAAAAGCAGGAAAAGCCAGAATTCCTTGATATGAAAACAAACAAATAAGCTTGGGGGTCGTTCTGATTTCTTTTACCCATTTTTCTTACATGAAAAAGATCATTTCATATGTGAAATGAATTATGTCAGGCGAAGGCAGAAGGACTGAGGGATGATGCTCACCCTCTAGTCTGAGTCTGGCCAGGGAAGCCCAAGTTCTAGTCTTGATCCAGCCCTATCTCCTCTCTTGCCTCAAATTTTCCATCTACAGACACAGACAACACTGCCGTATTCCTCTCCTTCGCTGGAAGGATCCAAGGCATCATTAGTTAACGCCTGCAAATGGACTTCAAAAACACCAAACGCTCTATAAATGTTAAATATTATTATTCTTGCAACAAAGCGATAAATTAAAAAAGGGAGAGAGATAAAGTTCAAATGAAGAACTCCCTCATTACAGGTAAAATCATGTATCAAACAATGTATGCATAAAGTTTACACCATTTCCACAGAAAAAAAATGTAATTACCACCTAGAATAGCTTCATTCTCTGAATTACAATTAATTGACTTCTACCCAAACCCGGAAAAACGACTCTGCTTGTTTTGCATGTGGGCTAAAACAGCAGTGACTGTGAGACCTTGCAGCGTCTCCCGTCCAAGCCTAGCTCATCCAAAGCCTCCAGCTTGGCCATCCCTGGCGAGGTTGTGGTTCTGGCCCCCCGTGATGCGTTCGCAGAGGCAGCTCTGCTGCTGTCTGCTGCTAAGTGACATTTCTCTACTTGGGCTTGGTGAGTTTTGCATGGAGTTAAAGATGGCATGGATCTGACTGCCCAGGACACCCTCCGGCACCCTATGGACCTGACCTGGTTCATGGCCACAGCACAACCTCACCTGAGCAGAGGTATCCTCAGAGAAGCCAGAGGCAGTCATGGGGAGGAGATGGGCGGCTGTTAAATTTCTCCCATACTTTTCTTAAGAGTAAAAGGAGGAACCGCTCCAGTTGCCTCCTCCAAGGCGAGATTTTGTGGTCACTTCTGCGCCATGGCTCCCACAGGATGCTGAGCTGGGACACACAGAAGATCTGGATGTCAGAATTAGTGGTCATAGTACGACAATGGAATTCTTCATGGAATTTTCTTAATAATTTCGTGAGCCAAAGTACAATCTTTTTTTTTTTAATCTCTTATCTGCCCCTTCATTGCCATTAAAACTTCAAATATACTAGAAATCCAGATAGGGCAGCAACATCCAGTGGTTAAAGCTGTGTTATAGAAGAGAGGACACTGGCTGCTTGTGTGAGCCTGAGCAAGGCATGGAAGGCTTCTGTGCCTCAGTTTCCCTTCCCTTGAGATGCAGTATCTATCAACCTTTGTGCAAAACACTTCTAAACCACAAATGGGAGGCCTTATACAAGAAGTTATTAATATTAATAACAATAATTGTTGTTGTTCCTAAGCCAACTATAAAAATAATTTTTCAGAGAAACAAAGTGCCTTGTCTCCCCGTGACAGATTACAGTGATGTTAGAAATTATTCACAGTATGAATCTGATTTCCAGTCTGGTTCCTTTCAATAAATTACAGAAGCTGAGCCTGGAGTGAGTATACAGTTCACCAAAGCAAATTCCACGCAGGCAGAAAGTCTACTCTCCCGTCAATTTTCTTTGTGATCATTTGGGGCTTTCTCCCAACCAAAAGGAAAAGTTAAATATCGCCTTGGAGTCTCCCTTTGCTGACGGCTGGTGCACAGCGGGGCATGCACCGCTGGCCGCCCCGTCCACGCCATGGGTCCTGCGTCCCCATCGTGCTGCACCCTGCGTCACCCTCCCCACGTCACCTCTGCATCGCCACCTTCGTTTTTATTTTAGTTTTCCCTCTGTTTTTGCCACTGTTGTTTATCCATTAAATTCTTTCCAGATGGGGCCGAGCTTTTCCGCTTTCCTCGGCGCCGGGGCCGCGCGCGGAGCCTGCCCGTCGACAGGTGTAGGGCCGAGCGGAGCATATGCCGTGGGTTTGGCAGCGCCGGCTGCGGCGGCAGCTTCTGCGCGCGTCTCGCCGGGCAGCGCTCAGCTGGGACCTGGCGCCGCTCGCAAACACCATCTGCCATCGGCAGGGCTGGCACCGCGGAGCCGCTGCCCGCGCTGGCAGCCCGGCCAGCGGCTTCTCCCCGCGGCCGGGAGCCTCGTGTGCGGATGGGGACGCGGAGAAGGGGAGCCCGGGGCGAGGAGGGGGCTTTGCTGCGGCGCTGGCGACAGCTGGGGTGGGAGCGAGCAGGGCCCATGCTGCTGTCATACCCTCACGCACAGCACGGCAGCCCAGGGCCCTTCTTCAGGCCCTCCTTGCAGCCCCCCAGTTCTTCCAGGACACCTTCCCTTTGACAGCAATAAGTCCCCAAGCCATGGGGACACAGTGGCACATCCCTTTCACACAGCCCTTTGTGCTGGCGCATCCCTTTCACACAGCCCTTGGTGCTGCAGACCATGGTTGGTTGGGCTTGGATCTACCCGGTGTAGCAAACACAGGCCTCAGAAAAGCCACAAATAGTGATTATTGACAGCAGTTTTACCCTCTCTGATGGAGAGATCTCCCCCGGAAAGCTGCTCCTGCACCCCAGTGTGAGGCTGGGCTGCAGCCTGGGTGAGCAGCACAGCACAGCACGCCTGGGGAAGGAGGGTGTTTACACAACACCCTTTTCCCTCCTCCCATGGCAAGTAACAGCTCTTCCATTTCTGTCTTTCTGGAGCAATGTCAGGAAAAAAAAAAAAAAACCCACAACATCTGAGGCCTGAACGGCAATATAGCAAACTCCACCAGGCAGCTCCAGCACTACTGCAGACATCTGCAGGGCACGTCTGTCGGTGCACCGGCCTCCCCGGGTGCAGGCGGGTCTGCTCAGTTTGCTCTCGCTGACGTTGCACGTTTTGTCCGTGCCTTGATCAGAGCCCTGTCTCCCATCCATTCTCTGGAGAGCCCTGCTCCCTGCGCTAGCTCCCAAAGCCCTCTTCTCGGATAACATCCAGGGAAAGGCCAGCATCCCAGTGCTGCCAAACGCACTGCGAGTCCAGCTGGGGTTTGGAAACACCGGGGCTCCAGTTCAAAGCATGCTGAGACATCCAAAGTCCACAGCTTCCTGTCACCGTGTGGTCACTTTTTACAAATACAAGTGTGAAGTAAAGAGACACGGGGAACTTGTGGTGTAAAAGGGCTTCTCCCGCTCTGTGTGAGGCGGGAGCACTGCCACCTATGAGGACTGCCTGCCAAGAGAGTCTTTGCAAAGTGTGACTGTCACAGGAGGGGATGTGTAAGACAAAACTTTCTAGGGCAAACTGGGCTTGCAAACACCTTGTCTTTCCAAGGAAAAATAAAGTTTTTTTTTCCCTTCCCTTATCTATATCAACTTAAGGAACAGCAGCTGTTGAGAGCCAGCAGGGTGAGGTATATTTTGGCTCCCCACAGGACTCTCCACCTCCTCTTACTACACAAGGATCATGACAGCCTCACTCTCTCAGAACTTCTCTTGTGCATTGGTTGCTACCCACCTGCTTGCTGAACAGCACCCCATGCTGCCATGGGGGTGGGATACGAGTACAAACACCCTGCAGTTCGGGCAAGAATTCATCCCAGGCGCCCTGCTTTACATCTGGGGAGACATGGCCATGACATCTCCTTTTTCAGTCTTCATGATGAGTGGTGATTGCCAGGATCTGAGTTTAGCTCTGGGTAGAGAAAGCTTGGATTACAAATCTAGGTCCATACTAACACTAGGAAATAACCCAGCAATGCCTGGTGCCACCACAGTCCCCTTGTCCTGCATTGTAGCCTGTGTCAGATCTGCAGCATACGGGACTGACCCAGCAGACACAGACCGCTCTGTCAGGAGGGCCCTTAAACCCCTCCGTGATCCCTGCTAATGGCAAAAGAGCTAAACTGCCTCTTGTAATATCTCTAACACCTTTTGGAAGATAATGTCATATCCCTGGGAGTTGCATCCAGTTGACAGTAAGAGCACTTGCAGCAGTGTTAAATCTCACATTGGGAACTTCACAGGCAATGATTTCTTAGGGCTTCCCATTTTGCTGCCGTCTTCACACACGTTGCCAGGCTGATAATCTGCCAGATTAACACCAAATCCCTCCAATGGGGCTCAGTGTCCTCGTCACCTTCGGCTTCAGGCCGCAGTCACCCTGGCAATGAGCTTGAGCAAGGGCAGATCAAGCTGCCCTCGCAGGAGCACTGTGGGGAAACACCATCCTGGCTCTGGTGTGTCACTTTTCCTTGACTTTTTGGTTTGGAAAGCCAGTAATGCAACTAAATGGCCTCCAGACCCTGCAACACTGTACAAAGCTCTGCATTATCTGTGCATGCAACTGTGCTAGAAATAAGCAGGCAAAGTTGCTGCTGCAGCAGCACAGAGCAAGGGGGGCAGCTCACAAGGACCCTTTGCTTCTATTTGCCAGCAATTTCTCATTGCAATTTTACCAACATAAATCCACAGTCTGGAAAGTATTGGTGACAGCAGACCAGATCTCATGCGATTATCTGTTGGGATTCATCAAAATAACATATCCAAAGCTAATTTCTTGTATTTTTAAACATATTTTTTATATATCTTATATTTTTTGAGAGGAAATTATCTGACCTCTTCCTTGCCAGATCCTGCACTCCAAACTCAAGCAAAACGAACAGGGTACTGCCCCCAGAGCCCTGTGTGCCAGAGGCACCAAACCCACAACACAAAGGAGCTGCCTGCCCTGAACAGTGCAACCCAAAGCACAGTTGGGTATCACATTTGGCAGCCCGAGCACTGCTGCTACCCTGGTTTTGTACAGATTACACAGCACAACAATACATATTTCGCAGACAATATGAGTGGCTATTTTGTGTGTACAGCAGCCTAAAGATAGACCAGCCCCAAAGTTAACTTCAAGCCCTTTAGCTTGCAGGCCTCTCTAACAGCGCATGACAGTCACTGTATGGTCTGTCTAGGCTGAGAGAGCACTGACAAAGAGGAAGGAGAAGGACAGATGCTCCCCATGCACGGAGGCAAACAGAGACAGGACGAGGGGAGAAGGAGAGCCTAAAGGGAAGGGGCCCGAGCGTGCAAACAGACACACACAAAGGCAGGAAGGACAAAGGGAAGGGAAAGGAGACAAAAGGACCAAGATGAAGAAAATGACCCTACTCACTTAGTGAGAGCTGCTTGCAGCATCATCTCTTAATGCTTCGTGAGGTCTGACTGGGATATATTTGTGTCTGTGAACCAGAATCCTGACACCAGTCCCTTTGATAAATATTTATCGTGCCTGGCTCTCTATCACTTCAGTTTCCACCAAATTAACCTCGATTCTTCCAACAAAAAATGTCCTGATGTTCTGCCTGACACACACATACCACTTTGACCTTCCTTCTCCAGATTCCCCACGGTACTCGTTTCCATTCAGCTAAGGGGAGAATTTTCACTCATCAATCAGAACGGGATTTCTCCCATGCCATGTAAATAATTTAGAAGCACAAGCATCCATGGCACTGCTTATGTGCAACCCAAATCCAGTGCCAGGAATCTTGGGAAAAGGGCCCAATAATATTGTACCAGTCCAAAGTAATTAAAGTGCATCATTACATATAAATTTGTAATTAAACACTTTAACGTAATCATCCCGCACAGCACGATTCCTGATGAATTAATTAAAAGAACTCCAGAAATTAATGTTTTACTTGTCACCATTGTTGTGCTAGCTGTAGCCATCTCCCTGACTATTCCTGCAGCATGTTGTGAAGTAATTATATAATTACTGGGGAACGGAAAGGCCCAGAGTCCCAACAGAGGAGAAACCTGAAATAGAGTGGAAATTGCACACCGCAAAAGATGGGAGAAAAAGTCCTCTTCAACCCCAGGAAAAAGGAGGGTGGGGACAAGATTTCTACCAGCTATGGAGGATGGATGTGTCCTCCCTTGCTCGCCTCCATGTGTGTGCACGCGCGTGTGCACGGCTGCTGTGCTCTCCCCTAGGCATCCTGGCTCTGTGTGAATCCAGCTAGAAATGATCTCGGAGGAGGCTTTGGAGAGCCTCCCGCAGAGCAAAACCCATCTCTGCTCTTGATAGCCCTCAACCTGCTTTGCGTTAAGTCCCAACCCATGAGACCTCTCCAGGCTGCACCTCCCTGCAGCTCCATTCCCCTTCCACCAGTGCAAGGCCAGGGCTTGCGGCCATTCCCCGCTCCTTGGAAGTGGCTCTGCAGTCCTGCAGCGCTCGGAGCAGGGCTGGTTCCCATCACGGGCCACATGGCTTGGTTTTCCTTCATGCATGCTAACATGCAAGTGCCTGTTAGCCCCTCATGCCTTCCTTCCTAGCAGAAACAGGGTGGTCAAATGAGTCACTGCACAACCCCTTCTCCATACATGTTCAGAGTACTTCAAGTCCTGCATTCTCCTCCTGAAACCAACAATTCTTTGGATGGAGTCCTTCCTAATGCACTCACCTGCTCTGGCTTTGGCCAACTCGATGGATAATTCCCCCCAGGAAACCTCCCATGTCCCAAATACCATCCCCAAGCACCTACTTGCCACTTAATCCACTAGGACCTTCTAAGATCCCTCCTTTGCATCACTCTATTACACTGCACTTAGAGTTTTTTTCTTCAGCTCCCACCGTCAGAGTAGAACAATTTAATCCCTCAAGTCCAGCCATATCCTCCCTATTTCAATCGCTTAGTCCACATGTAGTTCTCAGTATGTTCCTTCACCCCGTTGGGTTGGGTATGAGCTACAGGACTTGTCTTCTCAACCTACAAGGGAAGCCAGGAGCTATGAGATCATGGAGGCTATTGGGGCAACCACAGCAGTGACAGGGTTAAGGCTGAATTCAGGCTGAGTTCCTGGATGCAGCTGGCACCTCCATCCATCGTCTGTGTGTGCATGTGCACGTGCATACATCTAGGCACAGCAGGGGCCTCGTACAACCATCAGCTCCTAAAACCATTTCTGGACCTACACAGCATGACGCCCATGGGGAATTTCCCGCAAGACTAGAGCCCGGCGCCTACCTTGCCATGAGGAGAACGTCTGGAGAAATATCCGGGCGCCTGCCCCTCGCCGCGGTGCCCATCAGTCCACACGCAAAGCCGGGCTGCGCAGCGGCTGCCACGGGTCGCTCGGTGGCCTGTGAAGCCGGACAAGTCCTGGCAGGGCCCAGCTGAGGGAAGCTGGTGGAACGGAGCCACATTCATTATTCCTCAGTGGGGTTCCCCTTGTTTTAACATTATTTTCAGCGCTGTCCAGACATGTAGTTTCAAATCCGCCTTTGCCACCTGAACCAGTGTGCACGGCCGGGGCTGATGGCAGCCCAGCGAGTCTGAGGGGTCGCACGAGATGCGACCTCAGGCGTCGTGTTAAACCAATGCCTCCAGCCTCCGCATCTCCAAATGGTGATCTGGAGGGGGACAGCAGTTATTTGCCCATGGGGACAGCTCTAGAGCAGGCATGGGCCCATGCAGCTCTGCTCCATCCCTGGCACCAGCCTGCTTCGTGCCACTCACATAGCCGCGCTCGGCGTTTCGCAAGCCATGGCCGGGCAGTGCTGGAGTAAGTCCTCTCTCAGCTCACTGCCTAGCGCAGAGTAATAATGCCTCCAAGTGAACATTGATAGAGAAAAATGCTCAATAATAGCTCCTTATAAGAGCTTCACTCCTGAAACCGTGGCTGCAGCACTCTCAGTCCTTGTCTGAGAGCTCCCAGTAAGACAGAGACTCTCCTACTATATATTTTCCATAAATTTTATTCCAGCGAAGGCTGCTACTGCTCCTTGTACCCCCAAAAATATTCCTTATTGTCCTAGGCCATCACCCCTGGTTCCATTTGGATGCAGGAGGCATCAAAATGTATTATTTTAACATCCTTGAAATAACAGGGACTCGGTAGGTTCATAAACTTTCTGCTCTACCCAACACCTGCTATAGTTCAACCTGGCTATTTTCTGGCTCTCCAAAAACAGGAAATACCACAACTCAGCACAAATTTACAGCTGCAAGGCCAGGAGACTCAGGAAGATTCAAATTAGATGAAAGTCTCTTTCGGATTAGGCATGGGACAGGGACCCAGAAACTAAAGGAATCATATGAGGTGTGACTGTATCTCCCCATCTAGAGATTATGCTTAACTGGGGCTGTATTAACACTGGTAGAGCTCTTTGAAAAACGAAAGTGTTTGAGGCTTGAAATACTGCCAGCGGGAACAGATCAACAAGATTTCTAACCCTTCTGAAAAATTAAAGCTTTTGCCAATTAAGCTGGCAAACGCATGGATGTGAATCTAAAAACCTCTTCAGCTCAAGACCAAGACCGAAGTCTCCTGAGAGCAGCCTCTCTTGGCCGTTCCTTGTACTCCTCCCATTCACCCATGTCAGAAATATAGCAAGTAACCAAGCTATAAACTGCTTCGGCAGACACACACTTGAAATGTAACTAGGCTACAAATATTACTGCAGTAGAACAACCATTCAGGACATTTAAATGGACAGCATTAATGTGCAGATAACGTCTTCTCCTAGATTGCTTCAACTAGTATTGCGAAAATGTCATTGTAAAGCATAATTTCCTTTAATTTTGCAATTAGCCCTCTAATTTGAGTTGCAGCTTTGATGCCACAAGCTATCAATGATCTCCATATGCACACCCATACAAGCATATGTATTGCCTACATTTTGGGAATGTACGTCGCTTCGGTGATTAAATCACTGCTTCAGATTCTGCTCTGGGCTGCACCTCTGTTACAGCTCTGGGGTTACACTGTCTTCAGTGATGCTGGAATTCAAGTACAAAATTTTATGTGGTATCACGCAATCTACAAACTCCATACACCTTCTCTTTTCAGATTGATTTACACGTTCAAGCAGCAGGTTGAGCTGATGAACAAGAGCAACATTGAGGAAAAGACCTTGCCAACAACCACTGCTCAGCAAAGGGGAAGGACGTTGTCCATTCATTGAACAGGTACTTAAAGGGGGACATGGGTCTCTACAGAGTCACGCAGGCTGTTATGGGCTAAAGGAAAAGCAGTGATATGGTACAACAGCAAAGCAGCCCAGTGAACACACTGATGGATGGTGAAGAAAATCACTTGATAACTGACTATTCTCCTACCTTTCAAGCTAATATCCATCCTGGCACATTTCTGTTGACTTGAAGGGTTCGGGCCTGTACAGTTCCTTGAGTTTCCTCTGCAAAAGAAGAGCAAACACTACTTGTCTGATATGTCCACTTATTTGGTCCCCAGTTATACGCAGTCCCTGCGTAATCAGATGTTTGGAGTTGATACTGCTCTGTTGATCCCATGAGGGAGAACTTCACCCAGCTCTGCAGGATGCTGCGCTCTCAGCCTACGAACAAAAGTGTTAACGAATAATATGCTGGAAAGGACAAAAAACGTGTGAGTGCAAACACAGAGAGCACACATGGCTTCACCCAACCGCCCAGTCCTTGGCTGGAGCTGGACAAAGGGAAATGCCTATGTTATTTCACGAAGTATGAAAACAGGCCAGCCACTAATCATCCACATCTCCAGTTACACACACACAAAAAAAAGTGCGTAGAAGAGTGTGTTTGCCGCAGTGCATACATGGTCAAGCACACGTACCCCAAGCAAAGTTAAGGGGAACTTGGGCACAAGAATCTAGTAAAGCCAGAGCTTTACCAAGGGAATCAAACCTCAGCACAGGTTCAGTGCTGCCTTCCCGGACACCAGGTCTCTCCTGCACGGTCCTCATGGCTTGTGCACGCTCATGGAAGCGCTCATGGCTCCGATGCACCGCCCTGCCAGGCACCCCGGCGCTGCCGCCGTCACTCACACAGCGACGCGGAGCCAAACATGGGAGCGGGGCTGACCCGCGGAGCCAGGGGCCCCTTCCTCACCCTTCCCGGGTCCCCAGTGGAACAATTTACCTTTCGGAGCAAGTCCAAGATATTAATTAAGATAAATCTACCTCAATTCTGAGATTCTCTTATCATGTAATTTATCAAAATTATGTTAATTATTTCTGTAGGGCAGCAAAATTATTACCTCTTCCGTGTCTGATTTGTATTAATATTCATAATTTAATAATTCAGCATCCCAGCCATCTGGTTCGGGGAGCCACGTTCCTTTCCCTCCCTCTGCCAGAGCCAAAACGCTCCAGCCTCTCCGCGCCTGCTCCCGTCCAGGCGGTTCCGATGGCTCCGCACCAAGGAGCAGGCGGCAGTCGGCAGCGCGCGGTGGCCCCGGCTCCTCCGTGGCTCCGCGCGGGAAGGAGGCGCCGGGCTGAGCCTCTGTCACCGGCGCTCGGCTCAGCCCGGCAGGTGAGCGCAGCTGAATTGACATTTTCCACACTTTGTGATTTTTACACTGTAATTTGACATAATTAATGCCTACATTACTGCTGATAATTTAGCTAGTTAATTAAACTCGGAGGAGATAATTAAGGAGAGGCTACTGCTTGGACTGCTAATTGTTTTTGTCATTATTTTAGGGGCCTCGACAGCTGCTGGCTGAGTCATCCCGCCCCGTCAGCTGAGGGGCGCACGTGACGGCGGCGCGCGGGGGCTCGGGGCGCTGCGCGGCGGCGCCCGCGGCTCCAGCGCCTGTGCCGGGCCCGGGGCCGCCTCCATCGCACCCCACACGCACGTCCTGGCAGCGAAGGAGGTTGGGATGTTCCCATGGCCGCACTCGCACCCCTGCGTGCGGCGCAGGTTGGGCCTCCTGAAGGACTCCCCACTTGGGGCCAGATGGTGGCCACAGAGAGGCAGGGAAGCCACTTCCAGAGCTCCCTTTGCCTTCCGTGACCGCCCTTTCCTCAGCGCCATGCCGAGGCAGCACATGCTTTCCTGCTGCTCTGGCTTCCTCTCACTGCGGCTAAATCGAGATGTTCCTGAGAGCAAAAGTGGACGGGCGACGAACTCACCTGGTTTGCGAAGGGAAAAGCGCAGCAGCCCGAGCCGCGTCCCCGCTCCAGGCCGCCTTCCCGCCTCGCGGAGCTCCCTGCCGGCCGCCACGTGCTCCCTGACAGGGCCGAGACACAAGGCCTGGCCCCTCGGAGCACCCAGCGCGGGCACCAAGGTCAGAAAGGACTTTGTGCCTGCCTCGCTGCCACCCTCCATCCATAGCAGGCAGTTTGCTCCCTCATCCTGCTCAGCAAGGACCTAAAATCAGGGTGGGAGCAGGAGATCCCATTCATGGAGCTGGTTGGGACCTTCAGAAGAGCAACACGTCCTGGTCGTTCCCTCTCCCCACAGCCTCGTAGCTGAGGGGCACCCACTTGCTATTCCTGCTCCGAAGCGCCTACAGAAACCAGGTCTGCTCTTCCTACCCGACAGGCAAAGCCCTCATGACACCCAACGCCCCACACAGCGCTACATGGGTCACCCCAATGGTCAGCCACCTTCCCCGCCGCGCACAGCCCGTCTGGGTTGTTTATTGCTGCGGATTTATTTCCACCCTCTGCCTCCTGGCGAGCTCAGTGCGCCGAGCTGGAGGCCAACTTGACATCTCAATCTGAAGATTAGAGGGGAAACTGGTCACTTCCCAGTCCTGGCGAACTGCTTTCAAATAATTTGATTAATCATCTTAGTCCCACTCTGTGCAGTTGGCATCCTCCATAATCAAAGCCTCTCCTGCAATGCTGTGTCAAAAAAACCATAAAGCTGCTGTAAAGGTTCAACCACGCATGGACCAAGGCAGAAGCGTGTACTCTAGAGGCTGTGCACTGGCTTGACTAAATACTCTTTCTAAATATCTCTACAGCTAGCAGTCAGAGGCATATGAGATGTGTAACAAATTGCACAGGGACTGCTTCCCTTCTCTCACTGTTAGGAAGATATTCTTTTTTTCCTTCTGCATTTCTATTTATTACAACATGAAAAAAAGTGCCAAAATGGTTTTATATTTTCACACTAAACAAAGACAATTGGACAGCCCTAAGGATAATAATCACAGTAATTATAATAAAGCAATACTTCGTGCTTCTGTAGTCCCTTTCATCCAGGCATCTCACAGTACTTTGCGAAGATTGGCCCCAATCCTGCAAAAGCTCATGCACATGTATCATCCTATACGGGGATTCATTCCGCTGCTTTCAGCAAATCGCATGCGTAAGGCTCTGCAGGACACGAGCTGCTCCTTGGAGTTGTTCATCTCCACGCCAGCTGAGTCAGGCGCTATGTCTGCACTCACAAGTGCCTCATGAGGCATCTGCTGCTCCTCCGAGTCTCTGCTCCTGGAGCCATGGGATTACGGTTCCCATTTTAAAACAATTCTCTGCCTCGCCACTTCAATGCAATGCCGAAAAGAGGAACCCTAAAAAGCAGAAAGCAATCAAAAAATAAGAGAAACCAAGAATATTTTGTTTTGACCATGGTGTTTTCTTGTAGGCTCACAGTTTTTTGGAGTCATGCTTCAGGATTTCTATATTTATTTTCACCAGAAGAGACCAATTCCATCACTCCAAATGTCATAAAAGAATAAAGCCAGCTGATCCCAAACTACTTAGGAAAAAGCTGTGGCAGAAAGAGCTATTTGCCAAAATCTGTAGCAGTGAAAAGAATAAATCTCAAGTATCCTTAATCCCTGTCCCTCACTCTGCCAGAAAGACAATCACAGTCCAAACAGCTGAGAGTTTGGTTTGCATTTTTGCTTTCATTACTGTTTTCTTGCTTAAAATAAAAAGCTTTTCTTCTCTGTTGTGCTGTAGGCGTGCAGGACACTAACAGTGAAACAAAGGAAACCTCTGCTATTCCAGATTAATTAAATTCTGGTGGCACATAAAGATCCCCACAACTAGGTATTACACAAACGTAACCAGAAAAAGTTTTCATCCCAAAATGACAGTCTAAACAGGCAAAGCACTAAGCAAGGCCCAGGGCAACCAGCCTGATGGCACTTTGGGCTGTGTTCTGCACTCCCACAAAATTGCACAGTCTCTCTGTGCCCCAATCCCTTCTTGCACAAGGGAGGTCTCGCACAATTAGAAATCTATAGCTAAGCAGCAGTCTGTGACTGGAATCCATCAGAAATTTCAGACCACCCTTTAACCTCCCATACCTCTGTGCATCCTCCAGTGAAATGAATATCTCACCTCCGTCTGCTCCAGAATCTTCATCCCAACAGAGGCAGCGTAAGCTTTGCCTTCCGTGACCCCTTTTCCTCAACACACACGTGTGTGCACACGCATGGGAAGAGTGCCCTTAGCGCTGGAGGGGAGCGAGACGCAAAGGAAGAGCATTAGGTGGAATGAGAGATAGGAAAAGCACAGCCATATCAGACGTCTCCAGGCAAGATAACACGATAAATAATCAATCAATCCCTACAAAATCCTTAAGTGCTTGATGTATCCTCCTGCAAATTGAATCACTTCTCCTACCAGGAAGTTCTCTCTTGTAAATAAATGAGAGCAGAAATGGCCCATATTGAAAAATAATGTTGTTAAAACCACTGATTAAGTTTTACACAAGCATATGAGAGCAAACTAAAAGGTTTTAGCTTTTTAATTTAAGAAATGAGGAATATGATATAATTTCAATTTGTGATGAGATAAGATGTTCTCGATATTGTGGCTTCAATTGGATTATATCCTAATGTACTTTTATAAAGTGTCAGGCTAGCTGCAGATTAAGGTATGTGTGTAATATTCTTTATTAACAATTTAATGGACTTGCTTTCACTCTATCCATCTTAATCAGTGTTTCCAGTCCACCTGGGAGATCTAGTTAGTGCAGAACCTGAAACTCCAACCTGATGAAAGAGGGAACTCAGTGATCCATCAGTGTCAAAAAGAAGAGGGAAGCACTGATAAAAGAGTGTCGAGGACCATCTTTAACCTCCTGTCATCAGCACCACTCCAAAGCTCTCAACAGCCGCTCTTGGAGTCACTCAATGAGACATATGCCATCTTCAGATCTGTACCCTTCCACTGCCAAAATATTAAAGGGGCTTTTGGCAATATGTAGGACTTCCCAGATCACAAAACACAGTTGTGTGATCTTGAGAGACCTGCTCCTATAATCCTGTTTCACAGTCAGATGCTACTGTAAGAGCAGCCTGGTTGTGCAGACTCCACACTACCCTTCAGTGTTTGTCCATGGGCTCTGCTCCGGTGGTTAGACACTTCTGCCTGGTTTCCCACAGAAATTTATTCATGATCAGTTTATATCTGCATGTTCTGATATCAAAATTGGCCTTTAGATTAACTAGCTCTTCTCCCTTGTGTTTATCTGCCTGTGCAATCACATCTCCTCTCAGCCTTCATTTTGTTAAGCTAAACAAGCTGTTCTTGTTTAGCCTCCTCTCATGAACAGACTTTCTGGTGCTTTCCCCAGTCCAATGACCCTTCTCTGCATCTCTGCCAGTTTTCCAGACTGTGCGCTATTCAAAGTCCCACTGCATTTTTAGAGCAAATGATTGTCTCCCAGAAATGTCATCTCACCACGTAACTCCTAGGACCACTTTTTCCCATTTTTCTCTCTTGCAGCCAGTGTGGACTATAATGTCATCATTCCATCTTCCTTTTGTCACTGCTGGGATGGGGCCTCCTTCTCCAATTGCCCTCACCTGGGACAGAGGGGAACCTGTTCTGTGCCCTCCATGGGCTCCTCTGGAACCAGAATGGCCAAGTCCTTTCTCTGCCCCAAGTCACACATTGCTCCTGCTCTCCGAGCACCCATGTCTCCCACCCCTTGTTCCTTAGACACCTCAGGAGAGCTAAGTCATCCCTTTCTGACCAAGGCCTCTCATGCAGCTGGTCTGGATGAGAAATTGCTATTTCCCACACAGCCTTCGAGACGCCACAGGGTGACCAGTACTGCTCGCTATGTTCTGCATGAGATCTCACCCCAGCCCAGGCTCTGCCTCCCCTCGCAGCCCAGCTGACAGTGACTACCACTCAGCCAGCCATAGGCACGTGCAAGCAGGGAGTTGAGGCAAGAAACAATGAGCAGCAGCCTTGTAAATAATGGCCAATCATGGAGAGAAAAAATATATATACACACATCTCATTGCCTTTAATTCCCTTGCAATGCAATGGTTCTGCAAGGGTGGGTCGGTCGTAGCTGCAGGTGCTCCCGGACGGGGGAGGAGCGCAAAAATGAAGTTGTTTGCGGCTTTTGATTCCATCCCTGGAATTATTTACAGCTGCAGGCAATATTAAACTATGTAGAGCAAGTGTCCTCATTTACATGCTAATTCATTTATACCCTCTGGATTGATTTCTCCAATTCATTTTCAGCCCACTAACTCTTCTGATATGAATTATATTATCACCTCCAGAACGGCAGCAGGGAAATGTGACGAAGCCACCCCAGTTCTTCTGATCTCTAATTGCCCTCACTGTTCTGAGACTGTGTGGCCCAGTGTTGCCTCCTGGCTAGGAGCACCCATCTTCTCTCCACTCCTGAAGAAAAACCAAACAGAGAGCAAATACTCCCGCACGCAACACTTGGTCTCGTTCTGAGGAAGAACTTAGTGAGAGGGCCTAGGGCTTGCAGTCTTCCGAAATCATTCCCTTGTTCTGCCCAGGAGGAGGAACTACCTAATTGCAGACAGCAAAACTGAAGTCCATCCATGTTCTGCGGTGGCAAGTCCTGGAGCTATAAGGAAATTGAATTAATTCTAGACTTTCCTGAGGGCCTTTCTGAGGCTTCTCAGCTTTCTACAGCAGCCTCACATTGCACCGGGTGAACACAACCCATCTCTGGTTTTTCCTGCCTTGGAAATGAAGTACTTGGTGGTGCAAAGGGTACNACAGCAAAACTGAAGTCCATCCATGTTCTGCGGTGGCAAGTCCTGGAGCTATAAGGAAATTGAATTAATTCTAGACTTTCCTGAGGGCCTTTCTGAGGCTTCTCAGCTTTCTACAACCCATCTCTGTTTTTTTCCTGCCTTGGAAATGAAGTACTCGGTGGTGGAAAGGGTACAATGTCCTGGGGATGGAGAAGAGCAGGGATCTGTATCAACAGGTAGCAGGAACTGGAAAGAGTGGGACTCTTCTTCTATCACTATCACTGAGGGATCAATGGCAATTAGATATCCTTTCAAGAAAGCTATATCCAAACAACTCGACTCATCTCTGGAAGAGCTGATGAGGGATCTTGATGTCTCTTAAGGGTAACAGTGCAGAAAACAAACAAAGTTTTCTGTACTGTTTCTAGTTAAACACAAGGGTTAGTCTCAAGAGTGCCAGCTAGGGATATTTTAGCTACACACAAAAAAAAGAGGTCAGNAGCTATATCCAAACAACTCGACTCGTCTCTGGAAGAGCTGATGAGGGATCTTGATGTCTCTTAAGGTTAACAGTGCAGAAAACAAAGTTTTCTGTACTGTTTCTAGCTAAACACAAGGGTTAGTCTCCAGAGTGCCTGCTAGGGATATTTTAGCTGCACACAAAAAAGAGAGGTCAGTGGCAAATGGCAGAACACACATGGAAAGATGCAGGGCAAAATACAGGGTTGCCAGCCTCTAGGTTTCTCTTAGAATAGTTGCAAAGTTGGGCAGAAGTTTAAACTGCAACTTCCAAAAGCAGAAGGAAAGTGTCACTGACTAACTAGGACATCTTTTTTACTCCCGGACCAAATACGTGGGAGAGATTGTGCTCAGACAGTCCTGTAAAACCCTATTCCTTTGGGAGAACCAGCCTTTCACTGCTGTTCCTTCTGAAGTTTGGTCTGTGCTTTAATACTCTATGAAAAGACTGCACCTAACACAATATATGGGTGCTTTCTGCAACAGGCTTTACCTGCAGTGTTGTCTTGTCTGTTCTTCCTTAGAGAAAGGTGTCAGTGAAAAGCACTAAGCTATGTATAGTTTGAAACAGGGATGTTATCCTCTGCTCATTTCCTAAAAGAGAGAAGAAAGCTGAATCTGAAGATCTCAATTCCAAGGTCAAGAGCATTCAAGGCTTTTGTCTTAAAGTGTTTTCATGGCATCTATTTGACCAAAGTCAGGAAAGCTGCATCTAAAGCAGGGGTTGTGACATGGTCTGCAGATCAATGGACAGCATCTTTTTGACCATTTGTTTTTTAATTTTTTAGAAAGATATTTTATTTACAAATATTGAAACAATACAGAAACATAGGACTGGGTGTAACTTTGTGTTTCAGGATGGTTTGCTCCTTGTGCTGCAGCATGGGTTGATGCCCTCTCATCACAGGACATCTTTTCCTCTTTCAGCACTGTCTTCACTGGAGGTTAAGAGTGAATTCAAAATACAAATTGGTGATGTTTGCATTTTGCAGGGCAGATACACAGTTTCCCTGTAGCTATATTCAGTTTTAAAACATGATTAGTCCTGATGACTAAACATGATTAGGAGGAGAAATGTCACCTTCTCTAGCTTGAGTGAACTATGGTGGAACACCTCTGCCTACATCTCCTAAGTTACTGCTTTATATTCTGGTTAAACACAGTGCACACTTGATTCCAGTAACCATGTAAGTCAGCAGTAAGGAACCTACCAAGAAGAAAACACTCAAAGGGACAATATGTTTGGGCTAGGACTGTGGTTCAGGCTGTCCAGAGGCTTCTCTCTGTCTTTTGCCTAAAGAATCACTCTGCAAAGAAATCCAGCTCACCAGATAATGATGTACGTGTAGACACATCCAAGCTGGTAAACACAAGTCATCTAGAAACCTTCTGTCTACAGCCAAACTCCTTTGCTGTGATACCAAGCGTCCCATTTAAACAGCCTTCCCTTTGTAGCTGTGCAGTCAAGCTACAGGGACCAAAACCAAAAGGTCCAGGCTCCTAGGAAGGACTACTTCCTCTCCAAAATCCGAAGCAAAATGAAAGCCATAGGGAAATTAAGACATTTTACTGAGCGCCAGGCAAAGGACAACTCTTTGTTTCTGATTTACACCATCCGAAACAATTAATTTGTGAAAGCAGAGATACTGTTCCCCTTGGCATCCCCTGTTTATTATGCCTCAGACCATTTCAAATGAGCACTTGAAAAAGGAGAGAGATTCCCTCTGCTTTCTGATCACTTGGGGGAGGGAAAAAGTTGTCCTAAATGGAACAATAGACTGTCCCTTCTTAATACAACTTCAAAGCTGCTTGGACAGGAAAATTGATAATTGCGTCAAGCACAGTTTTTCTAAACTTCATCATTTAGCTCTGAAAACTGGGCTATTGAATTCATATAGTTCTTTGATCAAAACCAGTTAATTAAGTTATTCCCTTGATATGACTCTTATCGTTTTAGTGCCAGACCTACATCACACTTACGCAATTCACATACTGGCTTTGATATGCATCATATAAGCTTCCCAGACCATAATCACTGCATTTCTATAGATTTACTACTAGTCTCACCAGTTTCACCTAGCGCACGGCATGCGCTATTAGAGGTTGGTTTCTGAGATGTCAAAGAACCATTCTGCAGCCCAGAGGGATCCCAAAATTACTTAGCTGTAATAGAGAAAATTATGTATGCAGTGAAACTATACCTATGATTTCTTCCAACACTTGCAATTTCTAGTTAGTAAGTCTGTTTAAAAACCCTCAGCCTTTTCCTTTTCCCCTTTTTGAAAAACATTCAGCAATATTGATAAAAAGTATGCAAATAAATATTTATTCTATCCTCATCAGCAAGGAAACTGAACTTTGGCTATCCTTTTGCCCAAGGAGGAGAGTTCTATTGTTGCAACACCCCACTTGTAAAAAAAAGGATTGTAAAGTTGAGCATGAATTTGGAAACACAGCAAACACTTCAGTAATACTAACAGAAAACTCAAGTGCCTCCACTTAACCATGTTGTTCAGCCACAGGCAACCTTTGCTTAAGCAGATTTCCCCCTGCTTTCCCTCATTACTTCTTTTCTTCTCCTCCCTTAAACAACTTAGTTGCAATACTCTATGCCATTACAGATTCCAAAGTCTCAGCAAGTTATAAGGATATCATTGGGATCTGAGTTGCCAAAACAAGTGTGTGGTCTGCAGGCTGCTGGACACGACGTGCTCCTGGCAAACCAGAGAGTGGGAGCACTTGAGGAGGGATGTGCAGCTCTTCTCCCGCTCTCTCAAGCCCTCAACAAGCTGGGGACATTCAGAAAGCCAAGCTGTGCTTAACCTAGTTTTTCCCTTTCGTTATTCACCAGGAAGACAAGGATAGATTGCGAATAGCAGTGACACGAGTAGAAGCTCATCACAAAGGAGGACACCACGGCAAGGCAGCAGCTAACTATCAGAATGGGAGATATCCTGCTTCTGAGGAGGACGGTCGGCAGCCTGAATTGCATAGGACACTGAATACAACTACGGGGGGGACAGTAGTTTGGTGGTTCTGTTCAGGTAACTGCACCTAGGAACACAAATATTCCTCTGAACCAGTAGTCCTTGTTAGGACTAGGTATTTATGAGAAAAAAAAAGAGGAATTCTTGTATTATTTTGGCACTTTGAGGCACAGAAACCTCTGTGAGCCTCCTGCATTTGCTGCCTTCTAAGCACACTTTCTNTATCAGAATGGGAGATATCCTGCTTCTGAGGAGGACGGTCGGCAGCCTGAATTGCATAGGACACTGAATACAACTACGGGGGGGACAGTAGTTTGGTGGTTCTGTTCAGGTAACTGCACCTAGGAACACAAATATTCCTCTGAACCAGTAGTCCTTGTTAGGACTAGGTATTTATGAGAAAAAAAAGAGGAATTCATGTATTATTTTGGTACTTTGAGGCACAGAAACCTTTGTGAGCCTCCTGCATCTGCTGCCTTTTAAGTACACTTTCTGTTTGTGGTTCACCTGCTCCTTGTAGGCAACCAATACCACTTCAACCCAATTTCTGCCTTGGCAGAGCCCGTGGCCACCACAGTGTCAGCACCCCTAATATTGTCCCACAGGATCTCACAGCCACAGCTGCAGGCCTGTTTCTCTACCCAGACTACAGGACTGGTTCTCAGCAACATCTGTCATTCCTTCTCACTGGATACCTAACCCACTATCCAGGGTCTCTTTCAGCATATCCCCCTCCTCCCCACTTCTGCTTTCCACAGGAGAGTGACAGGCTCCAATTTAGGTCTCTCCAGTTTTTCTTGGGCTTATCCCCTTAAACCGGATTAGCTAACGTCTTAATGCCAGTGACACCAGTCACAGCTCACCATCTGATCCTGCCTTTCAGGATTTGCAGCATCTATGCTCTCCATAGCTAAGCTAGATCCTGTGATCTTTACTCTCAAAGCCTCTAGCTTCTTGTCACCCTGGGCCTCCCACCCTGCCTCCCAGTTATACCCTTCATATCCAGGAGATGTCCCAATCTCATCCTTATGTGGTCACCCAAAACCTCCAGGCTCTGAACACTCTGAACTCCCATCTCAGAGCTCCCTTCCTCACGACCTTTTGCTCATGAACAATCCCTCCACGCTATGCCCCTTGCCGCTTTCATGTGTCCTTTACGGATCTACTTCCTTCTCAAACCTGCTGTTAATATACGTCTAACCTCAGATGATGGAGATGCTGCTGTTGTTGCGTTCTTCATTACAGCACTGAGCATCTGCATCAGGAAGTGGCTTTCCTTCTGCCTCCATCACTTTGGACAAAGTCAGCTCACAAACACCTCGTGAGCAACCCCAGCTCCTCCAAACTGACCATCCAGATCGACTCTGCGCTTCTGACTTTGAGCTGATTCCTTACTACCTAGTCATAAGGATCTTTCCTTAGCCCCGGAATCCAAGTAATACATGGCAAGGACCAGCCTGCACCTTGCTACGCATTGATACATGCCAAGGGAGAAGAGATGTGTTAGCCACCGCTTTTCACTGAGGTCCTTCCTTGCTGGGATGTGGAGGAGGCAGTGGGAAGAGCCACCTACACCAGCCTGGGTGAGATGCACAGGGAACAGTGTGGAGGAAAGGCAGGCAAAGACGGAAGCAGCATGGGGAAAAGACAGGCAGAAACGGTCTCCAGTTCTTGGCTGCTCGTTCCCATCGCACCTGCATCCCAACCATGGCAATCTCTGAATGACACAAAACACCCCATCTTCCCCACGTTCTCTTTATTGACCAGCCTCTCCCACTCCCACTTCCACTCGTTCCCTTTGCCTCTCCCTCTACTCCAAAATACGACCCCAACTGAGAAGAGTCACTGACCAGAGTTTAATTTCAGACTCCAAGGCATATCCAGAGCCAATTTGCAATGTGCTTACTCTGAAAATCGCCCTCCCCTGTGACGCTTGACAGCTCCAGACCACAGTCCTGCTCTCAGCTCCGAAGGAAAAATGTTTTAATTTGTCACAAACCAATTATAGCGTCTCATCTATCCCTGAATTACTCATCTTGGCTACAGCATAGGACAAAGGGCCCCTCTGAGAGGAGATTAGACATGGATATTAACAAGAGAAAAAGTGTCCACTGTCTCACCTTGCTGGGGACGCAGCTTCCAACGCGACAGGAAAAGGAAACCCCTCCTGAGTGACAGCTGGAGGGAGGGCTCCCATCCCACCGCAAATCCCTCGTTTCACGCGGAAGAATAGTCACGACAAACTCTGTATTCAAATAATATTCATGCATGGCAGATAACGGAGCCACGGCTGGCAGAGCCGCGCCATGAATACAAATAACCCGGGCTCCGCCGCCGCTGTCGCCTGGCACAATGCGCGCGAGGCCGCGCGGGCGAGCGGAGGTGTTGGGGGGCTTGGGCTGGTGCAACTGCCTGAGCCCCGTGTGCCACCCCCTGAAGGAAGCCCTTTTCCTCAAGTCCTAGGCTGAAATGCCAATGTCCCACCAGAGAGGTCTTCTCCAGCCATCTCCTGCCACCCCAGCTGCTAAAGGTATTTGCAATGCTCCCCCAGGGCTGCCTCCCTGGGGGCATCTGCATTGCCGGGAGTTCTTGCTTTGGATCCAGTCTATGTCTCAGGGCCTCCACAGCAAGGTCTTCCATGCCAGTCAGGCTTTGTCCTCTCCTGGACCCGGAGTGGCCTCAGATATTCTTCCAGCCTCAAGTCACCAAGAACCAAGACGTCACCCTCCATGCTCAGCCCTCCAAGTGGTTTTGAGAAAGCTGGAAACTGCTCTGGCCACAGTCTCTTCCCATATAACTCAGGTACAGAGTTACCCAGGTGAAAATGGGAGGCAAACTCGGGAAAGCATCACCTGAGGTTTACATACTCAAGAGGCACTTTGCATTTACAGACCCATCTGTTACCAGTCCCTACCACTTAGCTCAGGCATAGGGACACCAAAGGTGCCAGCGCTGCTGCCCTCTCAGCCAGGGTAAGCTGCGCTCCTCGCTTTATCATCTCAAGTTGATCCAAAGTATCCAAGAGCAGCCACGAGGCTCCCTTCCTCCCTGTGCCTATTCAGTATCGGCTTCTTCCTTGGGTGAAGAGGGAGATGATGAAAGCCAATTTCCCTTTGTGCTCATGGCGAATAATTTGGAGAATTCCCCTTGTTTACTCAGAAGTGTTAATGATGCATCAGAAATTACCTCTGAGATTGTAATTAAAGAAAACAGCAGAAGAGAGAGAGAGTGAGAGCAACACGCACAGAGCCCAGTCACGGCTGCAGCTGCAAGCCGTGAAGTGCGGAAGCAGAGAGCAGCCTTCCCTTCATCCCAACCTGCATCCCGGAGGAACCCGGAGTCACTCCTGAAGCAGAGGCCCAGGGAGGCAGCCCTGGAGCTCTGCACAGTGCCTTGCACTGCCCTGCTTCAGCTATGAACTGAGCAACTGCTGCACTCTGGTCACCCCGGAGCTGATGAAGCCACGACCCCTAAGAGAGGCTCATACAATATTAGTAGGTGTCCAGCCTCCTTAAAACCATTTTGAAAGTGCAGCAGCTGACCTAAAACAGGAATTTGAACTCACAGCATGGTCAGAATGCAGGCAAGCACCTGGACATGCAGCATGTCAGTCAACCTGGCTGGGCTGCCCTCAGGGAGCAGCGCCTCAAGAAAGTTGAGCAGACCAGAAATAGTCCTCCCTCATGGAGAAAGAGGAATGTGATTCCTGCCAGGATACAGGAAGGGACTTGGACTGCCCAGCTGCGCAGGGGTGACCACTGTCACAGCTGACAGCAGGTTTCCCAACTTCTCCCTCCTGAATGCTGAGTCTTCCTGCTTTGCCTGCTGGACCACTCCAACAGCAAAAATAGAGCTGCTTCCACCAGGAGAGCAAACACGGGTCAGGTAGAGGAATCAGCTCAGTGTAGAGCAGCCAGCTGGAAAAAAAAGCCATTCCTTTTTCCCACCTTAACCAGCAGCTTAGCTCATCTAGGGCTTGCTTGGAGCCTTGGATTAGAAGAGTGGTGGAAATGCAAATCCCTGTGAATCCAGAATTCAAGATAGAGGAAGGAGGAACGAGCTAGGTTGTCCTCAGGTTCAGAACCAGGTGCTCTGTGAGTGTGCAGGAGTTGTACGGCCAAAGCAGTCTTACCTAATACAGGCAGACCCAGGACACAACCAGACACAGACTCACCTTTGGTGAAGAAATTGTTGGGGACAGTCTAGAAGTCAGCCTCATACAAGCCTGTAACCACCCATTTCCAGGAGCTTGGAAAGAAGGGCTTGGGGGCTTGATTTTCTCCACTCCTGATCTCAGTATTTCTCTATCAAGAGACTACTTAAACCTTTTAAATCCACACAGCATTCCCCAGGTGAGCCTCATGCCTTGGAGCAGCTACCACGTCAAACAGAATACAGATGAGAGGGAGGTGAAATTTTCCCCCAAAAGCTTTTTCTTGAAGGCAGGTAAGCACATCTCTGAGCGGGCATAATGGGTAATAATTGGCCTTCTCAAGAAATGAACACCTGTTATCAGGCCAAGCCATCCAGCCAGTGCTGCTGCAGGGCCCAGGGCAGCAGCTGTAGTTTAAGGAATTTACGATCACATTCTTATCTAGGTGCAGCTCCTGCCTGCCTTCAAGATGGGCAAAGGTTAAATTCGCTCTATCTCCTGGAGAAGGATCAGGCAAGCCTGGACGATGCTGCAGACTTTGTCCACATGGCAGAATTTGGATCTCGATAGATGAAAGTGTGAGGTAGTTGTTCCCATGTTTCCAGTCCAGCTGATAAAACTGGCTCAGCCGGCCTGATCCCTGACACCAAAATACAGCCATGGCAGAACAGGCTTGACCTACCTCTGCCTCCTGCTTTGTCCTTCAAACTGGCAACTGAGTTGGAGTCCTGCAAGCCTTGAGCATGGGTGTGACAGGAAGCCAAGAAGATAAAGCACTTATCTGTTCAAGAGCTGGGTAGAGTTTGACGTGCAAACCAAGCCACTGAGAACCCGCCGGCCCTACAGTTGTCCCAGGACTTGTGGCTGCCCTGCAGGGAAACCCCCATCACACAAGGGCAAAGCAGGGCTCTTCTGATCGTGCACAGCCCAGGTGCCCACATCTCTGGGCAGGGAGCAGCAGTGCCCACAGCACCTGGGTCAAGCTGCACCCAAACTCCTGCTGGCTCCGCTCTCGAGATTGCCCCAGCAGCTCTTTATTAGACATCTGCGGGTACAGGGTGCCCCGCTGCACGTACACGAGGAGCACGCGCGGCAGGAGACTCCTTGGGCCCTTGGTACCTCACTGAGCGCCCCAGCCGTGCCCAAGGTGGGCTGCCTTGGACAGAGAGTCCCACTGCCACCTCGTGGGTAAGGGGCGCATCGTCTCTGCACTGCCACCAGGCACAGCGGGCAGCAGATCACCCTGCAAAATCCCAGGTCCTNAAAAAAAAAAAAAAAAAAAAAAAAGGACCTGGAAAAAAAACAGTGTTCCCTGGCTCAGAGGGAGGAAGGAAGCAAAGGGGAGTC
>VWPW01028083.1:173456-394129 GCA_013389825.1 Crypturellus undulatus | reverse complement strand
GTTACCAATGCGAGGGAGCTGTGGGCCAGCTCACCCAGCCTATGTCTCCATTCCCATTCAAAAGAAGGCTTCTTCCTCCATTCCCAAAGAGATGGGGCTCATTTGTCCTTTCTAGAGACTATACCAGCTCCTGAGTGAGCCCTTTGTGCCATCTCTCTCACTGCTGTGGTCGTGATGGCCAGAAGTTTCATCTTCTGCAGTGTCACGTTCCCCATGTTCTGAGAAACCTCCTTTTCTTTTTCAGAAGCTGTAGCAGCAGGACAGGCCATCGTCTTTAGTCCCAAATTCTTCTTTGGGGAGAAAAGTTGGCGGTAGCAGAACATAAAAATTCCCCTCCTGCTACTGTGCTGTTTCCCTGTGCAGCCTGAAGCCAAGATGTCCAGGGCTGCTGCAGTGAAGGTGGCTCACTAGGCTCAGAGGTGCTTTGGGGGAAATGGATGAGCTAGGATACCTTATTTTTTTTTTAATGTACATTTTAATTCTGCTTGGTGTGCTATGGAACTATCCCTATCTGATTTTCAAACAGCCCTGCAGCCGGCTCGCATGGTACATTGGCTGTTTTGCTGCCTGCCATAGGTTTCGAAAATAGAGTGCTGAATTTTCAAGCAGGAATGTGCTGGGCAAAATAGACTTATGTTTCAAGCAGACACAGAAATAGTGCAGCCAGGCAGAAACACATAAGAGATTCCTGAGGACTTGAAGCTCTCCTCAATAAAAGCCCTTTATGCAGAAGTCATCTGCAAAGGCAGCTTTGCTGTAGAGGTGAGATTAAACCAGACTTTAAAGCAAGCGGAAATCCAAGGCCATATGTGATGTATCCAAAATCTCAGAAGTTGTTCTCACCAGGATGATTTTTCCCCAAATTATGGAAGCAGGTTAATATTAGCCTGTTCTAACAGATTTTCAGACAGGATCTCACTCATAAGCAGCTGGAAGGAGAAGTCAGATTAAAAAATGCATTCTGTTTTTCTAGATTCAACCTAGGGTAGGTTTGGATGCAGCTACTTCAAATCCAGAGTGGAGATGGTTTCCCCTCTGACACTGCCATCCAGTCACCCTCTCTCTTCTTTCTCCATTACACCAACAAGGCAACGTTTGTCTTTGGGTCCATCTCACAGTCTGAGCCTGCAGATCTGAGCCTGCAGATGACACCACTGATCTTTGAGATGTAGAACTGAGATCCCAAGCTGATTTACAAAGCTAGCACTGAGCAGATGAGCAAAATGAAATCATAGCTGCCTGACCTGCTTATACACTAAAAGGCCTTGGGAAAAAAAAAAATCAATTAATCAATTTGTTTATGGAGACAACTTAGCAACAGGGAGCACATGCAGCTGATTGGTTGGGTCTATTAATATGAAACTGAATTGCAAAGAGAGTTGAATCAACTGATTTCAAATTTTGGGGAATTGATTTTTGTTAAGAAGATTCATTCCAGCTGACCCTCCTCTCAAAGAAAGAAACACTTTTCTGTCAAAGGAGTAACATGTTGCAATTAAGAATTATCCACATTACTGTTTCAAGGAGATTTCAGCACACTCAGGGTTTCTATGCCGGGCTAAACAGAACTGCTGCTTGTCTGCTACCTCCGTGTTTTGTGAAGATGCTTTAGTAGAATGCTCGTGAGATCTTGGGAACCAACATTATATCTAAAAGTAGCTGGAATATTTATGAGGTACATATGTGTATAAAATAGTAGGTAATGTTCAAATCCTGTGAAAAGCAAGGAGAGGATTTCTAAAATATTTTAGGTTTGAAAAGTGTGACAATACAATAATAAAGAAATATATAAATGTTAGCCTGTCTATACTTTGATTAAATATTTGAAGCTGTATTTCTAGAGAGATATTTAAGGACCATGATATACGGTTATAGTAGGCAAAGTAATGGGTGTTGCAAGTGGTAAGGAACATTACAGCTGCTCCACCCCAGCACGATTCACCCTCAGGCTGCCCCAGAACAGCCTGGATGTGTCCTGGTGTCCAGCATCCCGCAGCGTCCTCTCTGCAGCCCTCGCAGGGCAGCAGCTTCCTCGTGAAGAACATACCATGAAACAGAGAACCCACGTGAGATGTCAGCCGTGGTGGCAGGAAGTTTCCTTAACAAAACCCCTGCATTCAGAGGCCTGGAACTCATGGCCTAGGAATATCTGGTTTAAGGTATTTGCCCTATTCGTGTTCTCCAAAATCAAGCTGTCATTTCTTTCTTCCTGCCACCACGGCTGACATCTCACGTGGGTTCTCTGTTTCATGGTATGTTCTTCACGAGGAAGCTGCTGCCCTGCGAGGGCTGCAGAGAGGACGCTGCGGGATGCTGGACACCAGGACACATCCAGGCTGTTCTGGGGCAGCCCGAGGGTGAATCGTGCTGGGGTGGAGCAGCCAGCAGAGCAGCGCTGCTCCGTGAAGGGGATGCATTGGGCAGCTTGCCTCCATGGAGACACTTCCACAAGGCTCACACCTCACATACACCATACCTACCCTCAAGACCCACCACAGCCCTTTGACTTGGAATGCCGAAGGGAGGAGCGTCATCATTCAGCCCCACATGCTGCTGGCCAAGATGGGTTTGCAGGGGACAGCAAGGCTCCAACCCACCTAGAAGACAACAGGAACTGTTTGGTTTCTTACTTGCACCTCTCAAAACCTGGTAGGAGACACACATTCCACTGCCACTGAACTAGATTGCCCATGATTATAAATCACCTTGGTGATTTCTTTGGAAATTTTGCCTCATTTATGCTCCTGACCTGGTAACCTCCTGATAACTTTACTTACACCAGATCTTCTTCCATGGCAGTGCCATTTAATGTCATTCTCCTGACACCAAAAGGGTGCAGGGAAATGGACTACAGGCACTTACATCTGAGATGCAAAAAATATGGTTTTGAAAGAAGTATAAACAAATGGGAATGTGAATGCTGAGAGTGCAGGATTGCCCAGTGCTGAGTTTCTGCAGAGGCCCTTTTATTTACTGAACATTTATATGTATACGAATATTCAGCCCTTGATAGAGCAAAGAGCTGGTTTTGATACTAACAGCAAAAATATTTGCTGTAAATGTCATGACACGCCTTGTCCATAATATGATTTTTTCCAGATGGTTATTTTTTTCAAATTACTGAATGGAAAAATATGTCTTAAGACAAGTACACATAAAAATAATTCTTTTTCCTATTATTGCTTTTTTTTTCTTTCTACATTTGTAAACGCTCTACTGCCTGCCGCAGGATGATATGCTGGGAGAGCACATACATCCTGACATCTGATTAATCATGCAAAGCAGTGGATACATAATTCTTAACTGACAGGGTAGCTGACCAGGAACCATTTTATTACACAAAATACAAAGGTGCACAATATTTACACCCTCTTCAAGGTGGTTTTTAGTGCTAAACATTCCACTGAGTGAGCAGGAGGCAGACATTCAAGCTGGCTTTAACTCCAAGTAAACCCATACTCTTTTTTTCAGCTGGGACATGAAGCTGCTTCTGGATCCAAAACGAGCTCAGATGGCAGTCCCACCCAATATATTTGAATGATTATCTTGATCTTAGTCTTATTTTATGAAATTGGGTATTTGTGAGGTTGAACCAGATGTGGGGCACCTCTCCTGTAAAAGAACACCCAACTCTGCCATGAACCTGTGTTGGAATCAGTCTAGTGAAGGAATCAGTCTAGTTTTGCCCACAAATCTAAGTCCTTGAAAGCTCCTCCAAGACCTGATTTTGCTGGAGCAGAAAAGGAGAGACTCCTTCCTACCAGTGGCATGAAATTGGGTAGATTCATCTTGATGAGTGTCACATGGGTGTCCTCCTGCTACCAGTGTGCAGCAGTGCAGCAGTCCCCAACAGCAAGTAAAGGACACGGTAGTCGTTGCTTCCTTGCCCAGTACCCTGTCTACCAGGGCGAGAGGAACAGGTCCCACAAATGGCAAAGCTGCTGCAGGTACAGGGTGTTCCTGTGGATTAGCACCATGTGCCGGGCCAAATATCATCCTTCCCAGGCCAGCAGTGGGGGCGTTGTCTGCAGAGATCAGCTAACGCAAGCCGGAGATTGACTTTCTAACTTACAGCTCAAATCTGAATCTTATGGCTCGGTTCTGGCAAGGTCCCGAGCAACCTTGGCTTGGGCAAGAGTTGAGAACACTTGGCATTTTGCAGAATAGAGGCCTTAATGCAAACCAGCTAGTGAAGCATGAGCCTAGCAAATTCTCTTCTTTAAAAAAGAACTTTGGAAAGGGGATAGAAGGGCAAAGTTCAGAGTGGTTTCAGATTCCCACAATAACAACGAAGCCCAGCTCTTTCCCAAACACTTGCACATTTCCTTAGAAACAGGTGACAGACATCTGCAAGGCTGAGTTCAGCGCTGGAACGGCCTGGCCTCCTTTCCTCGGTTGTGGGTGTTCCGCTCTTACAAGAGTGAGAGAGTTTTAACTTAAATATTTCCAGACAATGCTGCAATTTATTTTCTCTGTAATAGGGGTCATTCTTCACTGAATGAATATAATAATTGTTCTGTGTGAAGGCAAGAGAAATGCAGGAAAGGAGTACATAGCAAGGCTTACACCCACTCGATATAGGGTTAAACAAATTTTGCAGTCTCAGTGTCCTGGCTATCTCCCCCAAGCCAATAGCCCCAGTGCCAGTCATGGAATAACACAAGGTCTTTCCTTGTCTTGTTCTACATTGCCTAGGGGGATGGTTCGTGAGTCAGAAGCTTTTTCTGATCCTGGACAAACTAGGGTTCTTATCAGCTACATTAGGAAAGAAAAACAGAAGAGGCAAATACAATCATCCAGCAGAGCCAAAGGCTATCTGAGATGTGACCATCCTGCCTTGCTGAGGTCCAGTTCAACTAACTATGATGTTGCATTTTCACAGCTCTTTTCTGTACCTTGTGTGGTCCCTTGTCCAGTAGGGTAGCACTCGTCAACCTGCTGTTTTCCCCCCTCCCAAGTAGGCAGCCTGGGCAAGAGAAGAGCGGAGTGATAGAGTCCACCTCGCGCAAGCCACTAGTCATCACAATCTTACACAAGGAGAGAAACACAAAAGACACAGAAAGCACCAAATGCCCTCAGGCAGAACAGAGAATTCTCCAATCACTGAAGANTGAGATGTGACCATCCTGCCTTGCTGAGGTCCAGTTCAACTAACTATGATGTTGCATTTTCACAGCTCTTTTCTGTACCTTGTCTGGTCCCTTGTCTAGTAGGGTAGCACTCGTCAACCTGCTGTTTTCCCCCCTCCCAAGTAGGCAGCCTGGGCAAGAGAAGAGCGGAGTGATAGAGTCCACCTCGCGCAAGCCACTAGTCATCACAATCTTACACAAGGAAACACGAAAGACACAGAAAGCACCAAATGTCCTCAGGCATAACAGAGAATTCTCCAACCACTGAAGAAAAGAGGGAGATTCACCTGTTGGGCAGAACGGCCACTTCCCCTGTGCCTACAAGGACATACTACAAGTTTCCAGTTGGAGCAGTAAAAGGCTTTCCATTGACCTTGCTGGCCGTTGGATGGGGTCCAGGATAAGTAGCACAGTCCATTTGGGCAATGAAGAGTTCTCATGCTTTCCGAGCAACACAGAGGAGTCCTGTGCTATTCTGAGCTTTGCTGCTGACTTGCTGGGTGACCCTGGGCAAGTCACTTTGTCTTTTTGTTCCTGTATTTTCCCCAGCATAAAACGCGGGCAATAATATTGTATGAGGCAAGCCATTGTATGTTAAGAGGTGCTGTTAGTGCTGAAAAGAGCTACATAGCACTAGAGCTTCTCCCTGTCCACCTGGAATGCTAGCACTAAAACTGGGGCTTTAAATCTTGACCAATACCAAAGAAAATAAACCTATTTTCAAATCAAGTGGCAGAAAAAAACAAGACTCAAACACAATGCTTGCCTTCCAATGAACAAGATCTCTGTCTATGAATCCTGTACATATTTAATTGTTTCTAGTGCTTTTATATGGGAAATCTTTCAGTTGGAAAGCATCATCACTTAAAGAGAAAAATAAAAATACCGTAGATGATTTTAAGCTCTACATCTGTGGAAATCTCATTAGATAGTTTTAGATGTACTGGCATCTGGAAAAAATCATTCCTCTAAACAGAAAAATATGTCATAAATGTCATAATGGGGTGTTGGGGAAGCACATGAAATTAGTTTGGTTCTTCAACTCAGCATCTCTGGCCGAAATTGTTGAAAAGAAAATTCTTGTATAAGGCATTAAATAGCTTTTGTCAGCATTTGCCCATAAAGACTAATATGGAGTCTAAAAAGCACTGAGTCTCTGATTGAAAGATATAAAACTCCAGAGAGCTACAAGAGTTTGGCGAGAATCCAAGCATTTAGAGGAGGTGAGTGCAAGTACAGTGAACCCTGCAGCCAGGACAGGTTCCTTTAGCAGCAGACGGCATTTTGCACTGACCAGTGAACTATTCCAAGACTATAAGGGCCACTATGATTCAATCCTATTGACGAGGTGTTTGCAACCATCAAGCATCGCTGAAGTTCTCGGGTGAACTTCACCTTCAGAGCTGCATACTCAGTTGTTGGAAGATTTCGATTCCTCTTGACATGAACAGGGGCTGAAAGCACTAATGACCTTGTGGGTTGCAATTATTTTCCATTCTCAGTCCTTCAAGAACATCCACAGGGTGAAGCAGTCCTCTGCTCTGGGCACTGTGGGATCATGCCTAGTGTTTTTCTGCACTGAGAAAGCAGGTGCTGCACAGGAGGCAGAAGAAAAGCACAGAGGCAACACAGCAAGGTTGCAGATGCCTGCACGCACACACCTCACTCATCTCTGACTCCTGTATGCTTGTGTTCTGCACTCCTTTCAAGGCTCTGTCGAAGTTAAATTGGGAACAGATGTAGCCCTCATGTCAGTGATAAGGTGGGAGAGCAAAGTCTCCTCTGCTGTTCTCCATCAGGCCACTCCTATGCAGCGTCTTCTGCAGTGCTAGCGAGGAAGATGGGACAGAGACTGTACATTTCCACCTTCTACTCTTCTCTACAGCCTCTATGCAGCTTTAGAGGAGAAAGAAAAAGGTCACAACTAGGAGGTCATGGGAATAAAAGCAGCAGATGATAGAGGAGTAGGAGAGGGCCAGTTACCACAATGATAACTTTCAGGTGGGAGCAAACACAAGGCTTCCTCGTGTCAGGTACCACATCCACAGCACCTAGAGACACCACTGTAGTAGCTAGAAACAGGTTAGGTATTTGTTACTGCCCTCTGGAGGTTTCTCACCTTGAGATCACTCACACATGCATCAAGGAAAAGCTCTTAGAACATCCTGAGCCTGCACCCAAGCAGCACCTTCACCCTTTGGTCTGTGAAGCAGCTAGTATTTTTGTAAAGACTGTTGTAGCCATCAAAAGCTGTTATCTGAGGTGGGATACAGAGCTTCTGGGAAGTACCGGCTGCAGTGACCGTTGGATACTGACTGCTGCTTGGTTATTACAGACAATCACATTAAAATTAATGCAAGGGTTAAATACCTGCCACCCAGGTCTTCACAAAGTGCATATCAGGAAAGTATAAAGCAGCTGAAGATGCAGTTTCTCTGAGCAGTATGTAAAAAGCAAGCCATGATCACAAGTGGTCGTTAAAAATCCTGTGGCAATCTCTGTAATAGAACATTCGATCCATTGTCCCAAATCTAATCATTACACTCTGCCCTCTGCCCATTTAGCATCCTTCTAGTGTTTCAATCGAGGATAGTATTGCAGTGCATTTCCTGACCTGAATAGTTTAACGGATCATAATCGTCTCATAGTTACTTCATGCTCCTGCAATCGTTTTGTGGTATCCATCTGTTTTCTTTATTCTTATATGCAAACTGTAAGGTCTTTAGGGCCAAGGACTGCCTCTGAGTTCTGTGTTAATACAGCACCGAGCACAGGGGGGTCTTGATTTTTAGGTTCAACAGCAGAACAACCCACAATTAATAAATGTCGGCTTCTCTGTTCCAAGCAGAAAAGCAGAGCAGCAATCTGTCAGGCTAGAGACGAGGAGCGTGTGACCTCCCCCACCAGGCCTATATCCCTTGGGATTCTCCTGATCATCCTCATTTTGTTTGGAAAAGTTATGGTGCCGATCACTTTTTTGTGCATTCAGTTTCACTCCAGCCCAGGAACAGATGGTGGCACAAAAGAGGAGTGACTTAAAATCACTTTGTCCTGCTCTACCCCTCCACCTGCTCCTCATCACAAGCCATCCATACATTTAAATACCAAACAAGAGGAAGGAAAGAACTTGTGTTCAACAGAAATACTAAACAATGTTTGCATTAGGAAAAAAAATAACTTAGACATGCCTTTCAGCCCCTAGCAGCAGCCCCCATGGAAAATAATGTTAAAATAAACAGAAAGAAACAATTCCTTTCTGACTGATGATTTTATAATACGATCGGTGCTGCTAAATGCAACCAGCCATCCCTCCCACAATTCACCCAGAACTGTCTCCCTACTTTAAGGTTGTCTCCTCATCCATTGACATGTGAATGTGAATTCTCTTTTTTAATGATCTTTAAGCATTATTAAGAACAAAAGAAATCCCAATCATGATATGTCTATTAAAGGATGACAATGATAAATCATAAATAATGATGCAGAATGGGAAGAAATGTGCAGTTAGCACTTCCACTTCCAGACTGATGTGCTTTTATTAAAAGAGGATGATGAACTATCTCCCAGTCCATTAATGATCAAAGAAGATGTTAAACAGTATTTACCGGGAAGTTCTTTTAATCTGGATACCCAGAGAAGAGTCGAGTTCTGCAGGACAGGGCCAAGGTGCTCTCTGGCTTCGTAGTGTCCTTTGTAGTGTAATAAAACAAAAAGCTTAAAGAGTTTTGTCTGTGTGTCTAGATAAGAAAGTGCCATGCTGCTGCATTTGGGCTATTCAGTGGGAAAGTGCCATCATCAGAGACACTTTGATTCATAAGTTGGAATGTAGGGAAGCAGGATTTGCCATAGGCCCACTGCTTCTCGCAGACTGACAGGATCTGTGTAAGCAGAGGAATTTGCCACTGCATTACAGAGCCCCTTTAGCAGCATTGACCCACCTTGAATGAGGCTCAGTGGCCGGCTAGGAAAAGCAGCAATTTCGTCTTCACCAGGGTAAACAGCAAAGTCACTGATATTATTTTAATCAGTCCTAAGTGCATAGGAAGTCTCTGTGCAGATAGGCGTGTGCTAACAAGGAGCACACTCATATCACACTGCTAAGTATTTTTGGGTGGCTGGTCAAGCATAGCTGCCTTTCAAACTGCCTTCGAAGGAGAAATATTAATAAACTCCCTGCAGCATGCAGATTTGATTGAATTTCTCATGGATCATAGCTCGCCTGCAGCAGGGTGGCATACCTGTCAAGCTAAGACATTGTTCCATAATTGTTCCTGATGCATTGTGTGCTAATTACCATTGCTGAAAATAATCTCCAAAGATTATGGCAGGCATCATAAATAACAAGCCAGCGGTTCAACACCGCATTATGACAAGGCCTCAATCGCTCTTATCTTTTACTGGAGTGGAGCCTATGCATTAGCTTTACTAATGAATCTTTTTCATTTGTACAAGTGATGTTTCCATTTGACAATGACATGAACATAAAGTGGAGGTTAATTTACTCTATTCCGAGAGGTTCATTATTTAACCTGACGTTGAGGACAAAACAATGTAGCCTAATAGACGGCAAATAGAAATTAGTTGTGATGAATTTTGCCATTTAACACTCTCGTGTTCAGAGGCAGCACACATACGGCAAGAGGATGAGTTTGTTTCAGCAGCAGAACTACTTTATTTCCATGGTTCTGGGGGCGGGGGGAAAAGATTCCCGGGCTCCCAGAATCCCCTATACCTTGTAAAACACGATGGATTTACACAGACATAAAAACTGCTGGTAACTAATGGCCCAACGTTGTCATTGTGTCAATTTTTATCAGATTAGTTGGCATTAACACTGTATCACCAATTGCCTTACAAGCCAAGCTGCTGCGAATTGAATTGGATTCAGGTAGCTATTAGAATTGCCAATTTAAACACTTGGGGCTTATCTCAGCTTTAAGCCATTGACAAAAAGGTTTGGTCACTTCCCCGACATTTTCTGACATGTGTGCTCTGGGCAAGCAATGCAGCATCCGGTTGCTGGTTACACTCATCCCTCTAGGCCTTCAAAATGTATCTATTCAACATTAATTTAACATCATCCAATGTGTTTTGAATCAAGCAAATATTTTCCTTGTTTATTGCACGCGCTCATTGTGCTGTTTCAAGGAGGTTTATTAATAGTTTGCAATAAATTTGCTAAACAATTTGCAATAAATTATGTAGTCGTATTTATAGCAGTGACACATTTTAGAGGACAAAAGTTGACCTTTCCCATGCCTCAAAGAGAGAAGGGGCAGGGTGTATCCATTATAAACCAGCTTTTCAGAGGCTCATATCCTGGTTTCTTCAGCTCTCAGAGAAGATAAAATGTATCTGCTCAAATGCTTGTTTAATTTGTTTACAAACACTGGGACAAGCTCTCTGGGACTCTGAACACTGCTGGGTTACATCCCTATGTGCCACAGGCACCAAAACCTGTAGGGTCTATTCAAAGGGGCTGCAAAGCAACGAGCCCATCGGATTTCGGGTTTGGCTTGGCTTGGCTTGTTTTGGGAGGGTTTTCTGTTTGTTTTTCCTTCATAGCTCGAGTTCAACACAAAGCAACATCTTGAGAGGAAACACTCCAATTTCAACAGCATTGCATTTTCCAATGACAACAAAAACGCTTCTTTAATTACTTCCAATCGTGGCTCACATTCAGCCATTGCGAGATGCAGCAAGGCGTGCGGGGGGCATCTCCGGTGCTTCCTGACCCCTTCCCGCCTGCTGGGGCTCTCCCGCAGTCTTGGCCAACCTGGCTGCTCTGCTTGTCCACCAAGGACAGGCCCAGTTGCACCTACAGCCACGAACATGCACAAGCAACGACTGCAGCCTCGGGCTGCTCCAGCCCAGAGCCGAAATGCTGCCCCAGAGGAGGCTCACAGCAATCCTCCACCCTCAGCTCGAGGTTCCCAGAGCTTCCCAGCACCTTCCTCCTCCACTTGAGTCTAGCTGAAAAAAATAATAATCCTCCCTATTTTACCAGCTACAAGGGCCGCTCTGGCTCTCCCTGCCCTTCCAAAGAGCATCGCAGGACCCGCAGTGACCATATGTGGCCAGGAACTAGCAGCAGCTATTTCTGAGCAGCAGCTCCTGCTGTCACGCTGGGCTAATTTTCTGCAGGGTGACTCAGAGCGTGCAGGCTGCCTCCCTGCCACCACCGCCCCGCGAGCAGCCCGTAAAAGGTGCCGGTGAGGTAATGGTCTCACTTCTCCGAGCGAGAGCGCGGCGGCGAGAAAGAAAGAGCATCGCTCCAGGAATGAACCGGGCAGCGGTTTGACTATGCCTCTTTTTTACTGCATATTATTACAGCATTACATTCATAGTCAAGGGTCAGCTGCCATTTCCTGGGGTTTATAACTTGCCTGTTTTAATTAACATCAGACTGAAACTTGGTAGGGAGGCGGGGTCAGCCCAGATGTTAATGTTATTCCAAAAGTGCCTTATATCAGTGGTACAATTTAAAACATATTAAAGAGAGAATGTGTAGGGATGTGCTGATTCCAGGCTGGTTCTTTAGATAAATATTAAAGAAAAGGGTTGTTCTCTGAGAGCAGGCAGTCTGCCATAGCCTTCGTGGCATGGCCATGGGCCTCCCTCCAAGGGCCGGGAAGAACCAGCTCTCGGCTGGCCCTGGGGACTCCTCTGCCTTTGCACCAGCCTTGCAGGGGACACAGAAACCCCAGCAGGTTTTAGCTCAGGTGCAGCCGTCTGCAGAGTTGCACCCTTTCACCACCACCCAAAGTCAGAAGCAGGAAAGAGGGGGTTTCTTGGTGCTATCCTGCCTTGGGAGCCCTTGTAGAGCCTGGGGGCTCAGTGCTGAGAAATCCAAGAAAGTCCTCGAGAAACCTCCTCCTCACCTGGAAGCAGTCTCTATTTGTTCTTTTCCATTGCCCCATGATTCCTATTACTCCATATAGCGAAAAATTTTGACAACTAACAGTTGACAGTTATCTAGGCAGACACACAAAAACACTTTAAAGAGCTGCCTTATGCACAGCAATCTCCAATTTTCAGGATGTTTTTGCTGGTATTACAAGACATGAGAATAGTTACAGCTACAGCTAAGTGGTCCCTTGACCACTTCTGCTGTGCTTGTTCAGAGAACCAGCTCCTCCTCGCTTGCTTGCAGGCTGTACAAGGGAGCTGAACTAACCTTACCACGTCACCGTGCCAGTGGCACTGACACAGAGACACTGAGATAAGGCACCATCATTTTAGAAACCTCTCATTTAATTAACAGTTCAATTGGCCACTGTCTAAATAACTTGCTCTCTTCACTATTCTCACAGTGGATAGTACATTGCTGAAGCCCATTTTAGTAAGTTAAAGACCTCTGAATGGTGCTGATGTTGAGTATATATGCTATTTCCTGATTTTTAATCCATATTCCTGGGTTTGCCGAGACAGTGTTGACTTCCCACGGCTTTACCTCAATGAGGCAGAGTAGCAAAGTCTGCCCTTCTCAATACACTTGCCCAAAGACTCAAAAGCCCTCAAAGTAATAGGAGGGATTTCAGTCTAGTCACCTGAAAAGACACCCCCAAATCAGCACATCTGCTTAACCAGCTTCCAATCTTAGATCACATCTCCCTTCCTCATCTAATGAGGTCAGTCTCATGTGTGAGACAGGACCTGGTGCTCTTCTCATGCTCCATGTAGGGAAACAAAACACTAAGGAAACAAGTGGCTTCTCCAAGGTCATACAGGGAATTGGTGGCAGAGCTGGGAATCAAACACAGGTCTCAAGTTCCAAGACCTCAAACAACTGGCCATCCTTTCCCAAAATATAATCTTCTCCTGAGGAGCAACACAGACTTGCTTGGAGCTCTGGAGCTGGTTTGGAGAAAGCATAGGCCTATGGAAATAGGCCTAACTTAAATGCTGCTTGTCATAATAAATAAACAAAAAAAAAAAGTGGATCACATCCTTAGCTTGTGGGGAAAACTCCCAAAGGAGAAAAGACAACTAAGAAAAGCAAATCTATTTCCAGTTGGCTTAAATTCATTCTACAAAGGGCCACCCCTCTACTAGAAAAAAATAGAAATCCATGCATCAAAGACGACTGAAAAGACTAGTGAGCTGCCAGTTATGTTATGCTTCAAGCTAAGAGCTGGCTTGCCCAGTCCCCAGCCTCCTTCCTTTCTGTATACATTAGGAGAGAATTGTCATATCATCAGCACTGCTACATTTGAATGCCCGGGACTAAATGTTTAGGGACATAGCTGGTACAATAGCTTTTCCCTTCTTGGCAAAGTGACCAAAACTGCCCCAGGCAAAAAGTGACATTCTTCCAGCGTTAACAGAGAAAAATGCTAACAAGCTAATTTTGCCTGTTTCCATTTAATTTTGATTAGGACCTCGCTAGCTACAGGTAAATATCTCAGTCTGATGGAGTAGGAAGTGTGCTGTTTGCTTTGTCTTCACTCATTAGCGAACAGCGGGAGCAAATATAGTGGGGGAGCTGATTACAGCTCTGGGCTTCTTTCACGGCCAGCAGTGAATTCCTCGGGACCAAATTCCACCCAGGTGTTACATCCCTCGGTGACTCACACAGCAGTCACACGGCCCAAGAACACAGCCAGAGCGTCACCCTGCAGGTTTTTTTTAGTATACAGAAATCTGATAACTTACCAATTCTTTCCCTCCTGCCTTCTAGCAGAAACACCTTCAGAAAGAAACATTTGATCAAGTGTTGAGAGGCTGCATGTTGCATTGTAAACTCAGAAATTATTTTCTTTTTTCTTTTTTTCCTGGAAACTTAAGATTCCTTTGTAGAAAATCCTGAAGTATAGATATTTATGGAGTGCTTTTCATTTTACTTCTTTTGCTTTTGTTAATACTCATGGNGTATACAGAAATCTGATAACTTACCAATTTTTTCCCTCCTGCCTTCTAGCACGCTTACCTTCAGAAAGAAACATTTGATCAAGTGTTGAGAGGCTGCATGTTGCATTGTAAACTCAGAAATTATTTTCTTTTTTTTCCTGGAAACTATAGATATTTATGGAGTGCTTTTCCTTCTTTTGCTTTTGTTAGTACTCATGGGAATGAGCCAGTAGGGGGAGAAGGAAAAGAAGAGCTGTACAACATCAGGTGGAAAAGAGTTTATTAGCCAAAGGAAGGAGAGGGCATCACTGACTGACACTGTTCCCATTCCCTGCCATCAGGGGATATGGCTGATGCATCAGCGATAGTTAAAATGTACTAAAAGCAAAAGAAAAATGTGATTTATCAGGTCACCACAGTTCCTTTACAGGAGAAAAGGCAGAAGGGCATTAGATTTTATTATAGACCAAGAGCCAGGAAACAAAGACCATCAGTAACATGGGTATTACATAACTACCTAGCAAAGAATTAGAGCACAGCAGTTTGCTGTCTATGTAGGTGAAAAACAGTGAGTAGAAAGATGGAAACTAAATGCATGAAAAATGTCAGGAGTCACTGAAGAAATAGCTTGGTAAAAACGTGGGCACAGCACAGCACACCGCAAAGTGTATTATGTGAACTACCTATGAGCAGGGAGAGGAGACAAAAGAGGAGAAGATTGGGGGCCAGATCAAGTCACACAACAGTCATTCTCTCCTAGTTCCAGGAGGACTTTCTTATCTCTATTGGCCAACGCCGACTCCCTGGACCAGGTCCCTACATTCCCCATCATGACTCTTGACATCCCGCTCCTACCTAGGACAATGCTGGCAAGACCCATCTAGGAGATCCACAGCACTGCTCTGGTGTAACAGAAATGTACTGCTTGGGATAGGGATTCAGAGCACCTGAACTATTTGCTTTGAACTGTTTGCCCAGAGTCTGGATCACTGGGTGTCCTTCAGCCTGGGGCCATGGCTAGTTGCCCGCAAGCAGATGTCCCTTGGTGGTGTGTCCTGGTGACCACTGCTGGTGCCCCCCTCAGCTGCTCAGAGCCTGCAGGAGCCCAGAGTGAGTGATAAGTGATCCAGCCCCTGAATCAGCTTAGGGGAGGACCACGATGCATAAACCAGCACCTCTCTAGAGCACACGAGCGTGGGCTTTGTGAGCCTAAGAAATCTTTGCCTTTTTCTTTAAAGGCAAGGGTTATTTTCTAGCAGGATGAAGTTTAAACAGTTCCCAAGATCCGGGGAAGTGGGGGCTGGGGCAATAAAGGCAGACAAAAGATTTGAGGTTATGTTCTTCAGAAGGGAGACTCTTTGTTTGTTTGTTTTGTTTTTACTCAAAGGGCATTTTTTAATTTGTTCCTTGTTTAGCTGTTTCCAAATATATGTCTTTTCCATCTTACTCCTTTCCTGTCCCTCTCTGGTTCTGATTTTCACAACCATTAGTAAATACATCACTAGTGGGATCTCTTCTCTAGGATTTATGATTACGGTTAAAAATTAATTTCACCCCCAGAAAAAAAAAAGAATGAGGGAGAAAAGTGAGAGAAAAAAAATAATAAAAACAATAAGAGAGAGAAATCAGACAGATGTTTGGACCAGTTTAATTTATGGGGAAAACCTTCATGTCCTACACTGGCTCTTGGTTTCGGTGTTCAAAAGCATATTGTTCTCACTTGGCTATTTAAAATGAAGAGAAGATTAAAAATTAAGACCAATATTAGACTATTAAAAATGTATTCCAGCATGACAAAAAATGACATGTGTGAAATTATAGATGTTTGCTAGAAGCAATAGTGGCACACACACACTGGTGACCAAGTCCTGCAATTGCCTGGTGACATTCATCTCCAGATTGCCAGAGCTCTGTGTGGCCAAACTATGTGTTTAAACTTGGCTTATAGCAGATCTGTTTGCAGTAGCATTTCTCAGGCCATTAAAATGTCGAAACCAAGAAAATTCAAGCAGTTAAAAAATTTAGGTAAACTAGTTCAGATCCTATATGCAACATGGGATGCCGATTTGGGAAGTGATTGCAATACTAGTGCCTTGCCACCACCTCAAGTCTCCTTCACCCTCCCCATTTTGCAAATCTGCCAGCTAGACTGTCTGCCTGATCATGGCAAGCTATGGTATCTTATGCCATTTAGACAATTTTTACTAATACATCTAATTTATTCAGAAACAGGTCAAGAACCTCCCCTCCCCAATAGCTGAACATGCTGCTCAGGAAGGCAGTCAGATCCGGAGAGGGCCAGCAGATCTGCAGACAAAAGAGACTGGGTGATAACAGCCTTCTGCCCTGGGGAAGGAGGGACTTGTCCTCACCCAAACTCTTGATTTTCATCAATATAACTGAACACTGGAAAACTGTAAACTTTCCATCCATTCTCAATTTATTGCATCAGGAGGAAATAAACATCATACATTTTCTACATTAGATCTACCCAGAGCGAAGCAGGATTTATTTTATTCAGACCACACATTGTGTGGCGTATTTATAAAGCAGAGACCTCTGAAATACAGCTCTGCTATGGGAGGTCTCAGTTGAGCCATATATTGAACAATCACACAGTTCAGCAAGCTGGGGAATGTCACTGAAACGGATACCATGGAAGAAGCTGGTCAATATGACAGAAAATTGGTAGAAAGGTGGGTGTGTGGCAGAGCGGGCAGGAGCCTCGACCGGCATTAAACCCAGAGCCTCCTGCAAATCACAGGAGAGCCTTTTCCCGGCATCCTCCGTACCCGCCATGAGTCACTGCTGAGGCTCCACATTGAGTTATCGCCATTTAGAGTGGCATTTCCTTTCAGACTGCACAAAGCAAAGGAGCCATATTAGTAAATCTATTGAGTATTTCATTAGATCAATATGGAGTATGATTTAGGAGCCTCTGCCCAGGCTCTTTAAATCTATTTAATCAAACCAATTAATAAAAAAAAATCCAGAAAGTTGAAACATATCCTGTAAGGTGCATCGTAAATATACTCCCTTACTTATGCTTTTGATCTCAGCCAGGTAATTAACGGCTTTGGTTAAGTTCGAGTCATTCCCTCATGCCTGTTCGTGGTCATAAAGCCCCAGGGCTATGCGTAGCTCATGGATTTATTATGTTTTTTTCCAGTTGCAAAAGCTTCTCCAGCTCAGTTTCCATTTTTTTTCTTGCCTTCTCTAACTCCACCTATGCAGACTCTCCATCCTAGCGACACCAGTAACAACAGCTCTGCCAAGTGCAGCAAATTGTTCCACAGCCCATATCTTTTTACCCCTGGTTATGTAATGCAGTATAGCATTTTGTCTTCCTCTAACTCATAGGATACTGTAAGTACAGTTGGAATTTGGATATCCGAACTGTTTTGCCAGAGCCCTAATCTGACCATTGCATGTGTCAGATTAATGTTCCTCAGCTGCACTTCAAGAGATGAAGAACATAGCAAGATGTTGGACCTTCCTGATCCAAAAGCAAGGGAGTGGGAATATATTACTCTATGGAGTAAAGAAGGTCCTAAATCTTCCCCTGGAAAACCTCTCAACCATCTAGATAAGCATGGAGAAAACTCAAAGGAGAAAAAACTGAACGCTCATCATCAGTGGCAGGGAAAAGATGTGTGCTGAAGAGAGAATGAAAGCACGAGCACATTTCTTCCCAGAGTCTTAACGTCAAGATAGCAGCTTTATCTTGCTTTACAATCAAGGAAATCCGGGCTCTGGGGGAGAGAGACAGGGGACAGATAAATGAGTTTCCTCTAAGCACATATATATCAGTAGCAGAAGAACATTGGTCATAACTCTTGGACAGTGCCCCAGACCAAAATAAATAATGAGGCACGCTGGGCTCACGAGCTGCTTAGAGCAGGAGAGCTGAGCCTGAACACACCATGGACAAGGAGCTTCTCTCTCAATTCTGTTTTTTGGCAACCACTTGTTTTAAATGAATGAACTATGTGAACTGAAGGAAATAAAATCAACTCATTCAATTTTTAAAATGTAAGTCCCGAGACAGGAACCACATATCCTTTCAAATAAGCAGTATAACACTGAAGTCTTCAGCCATGCTAACTTGCCATAGCTGTGTTAATACCACAGCAGCTGAACTAAGGTATTTCAGGGGAGGATTAGGCACGGCATGCCCTTTCCAACCAGACCATGCCAGATGGTATGTGTCATGGCTAAAGGCCCTTCTCCAAGGGAGGATCAGGTTTGTTTGGTAAAATGATGTAAGATAAAGACAGTCTCTCCTCACTGCAGCAACTCTGAGAGGCTGCCTCATGGTACCACTCTACTTCCCAAATAAAATCAGGAACCTATAGAGCTTTTAAAAGGTTCTCATGAAGGTCTTCTGATCTAGACAGTCATACTAGAAAGGCAATGGAAGAGAAAAAAAATCACTGCCCTGTAACTGTGGGGATGGCGCAGCATTTATCACAACAGACATGGATCTAGGAATTGAGCTCAAGTTTCTCAACTCCCAGAGCAGCACGTTGTTACAAGAGCCCTGGTTTGTAGACTTTCAGAAATAAATCCCACCACTGTCTCAGGATAAAGAACACAGTAAACTTGATAGTTTGAGATAATCACATACCTCTTCTGTGCATCGCACCTCAAAACACTCACAACAACCTGGAGCCTCCCAGGAAACACTGACAACCACAAAAGCTGGGATAGTATATGTGTTTACTGAAAGAGATGTTTGCTGCATGATGGGACTACAACTAGAACGCAGTAGTGAGGAGGAAATATCTATTGGTTTCCCAATTTTGCCAACAGCTTCTTGATGTGTAGGTCTAACTTTTAGCTACATGAGGGGGAATCCTTTCAAATGGATCAAACCCTGAACAGAACCCTCATCAGCTGGGCATTGCAGAGGCAGCAGCACAGCGTATCTGGAATGAGCAGTGGGACTCAACCCTTCCTGGAAAGTATTTGTAAGCACAAAAGCCCATTCCCAAATCCTTTGAAGATGGTGAGAGCCCTTCCATTAACTTTAACTGACCTTGGATCTGGCCCAGGGCTTGCAGCAGATGAGTCACTGCTGAGCTTTTTTCTCACCAGGATGGGACAGAAAGACGACGCTGCTCTCAGAGGTCCGTGCAGACGAGCACTTCTTCAGGAAGGAGCAGGCCATGGCAGTCCTGCTTGCTCTAATATCTACTCAAGGCTCTTAAGAATTATGTTTCATTTCCAGAAGGTTTCTAAGCTTGCCAGATCCCAAACTGGGGCTTTTCCTCACTAGCTCCACTACTCTATCCACTGTGCTCTTGGCAAATTGTCCCCATTGTCCCATTCTCACCTAAACTGTGTTCAACCACTGGGGAGAGGGGGCAAAAGGACTTCTGAAAGCAGGAAAACAAATCCATAGCTAGTAAATTATATATAGCTCTTATCCCACAATTAGTTTGTAATTCTGAAGCACTGCAGACAGTCAGACTCCTGTGTAATAATCCTTGAGATCAGATTCACATTGAAGGACTTTGAAGAAAGAGATATGCAACAAAAATTGGGCCAGGAGCTATGCCAGTTTACACTAGTAAAAGAGTCTCTCCCTGTAAAGGTTTTAGCAAAAATGTGAGGCCATTTCCACAGATACTTTTTTCTTTGTACAAGTTGTTTTTCCTCTTTGAATGTTTACCCTGACTCAAACTCTAGGCCTGGCTTTATCTGCGCTTCAACATTGATTATAATAATGCTAACTCCATTGCAGGAAAGAGTCAGAAAACAGACATTACTATAGGTGAAAAGATACACATTTCCAGTTTGGATAATTAGAAATAGATATTGAAAACAAAATGCTTTACATATCACATATTATATATAATATTGCAAAATGGGCGGTATTTATATTTATCCATTCATCATAATGATTGATTACTTGCACAGTAGGTGATAAATCAAAATGCAGTAATCAGTAAATCAAAGATTTATACTAGTAAAGAGCAGCAAAGTAATTAATCAATTTCCTGTATATTCAGTAATTAATTAGGCTCCAATCTGAAACTATAATGGCTGGATAACAATTAAGTCTACTAGAGATATCTATATATATATTTGCATGCCTAAAAGCCTAAATATTTCCCCTAAATATCCTGTTCTTGAGAAAGGGATAAGTTGACCCCAAACAAACAACACTGTGTAAGGATTAGATGATGCACTTTTGTGCTTACATACAAGGCTCCACCTCCTAGAAGAGCAGATCGTAGGAGCTGGAATACACAGGGTATTGCTAAAATCTCACAGTCGTCTCCTTTCTGCATTCTTTCTGCACCAGAGCCACGGATTGACATGAGTCCCTTTTCATGGGGATTTAAAAGCTAAAGCCATCAGAGAGGTCCCAGCATGGGTCCTTGCGGCTGCTTCCCAGAAGCTGCTAACACGCTATTCAGATCAAGCAAGGCTCCAGGTTACTTCTGAGTGCCAAAGTCCATCCCTGCTGCAGAAGAAGGCAGGTGCCACTGAGCTGCAGAGAACAGCAGCATGAACATCTCAGCAGCAGAGCCCTGGTCGCTCCTGTCAATGGTCAGGGGCAGCGGGAGGCTAGGAATACCAGAGGCAAATGAGATGTGCTCTACACACTGCTTATACGGTCATGGTGACCAGGTATGAAGAAGGTTGTCACCATCTCCCTTATCTTGATCATAGTAGACCCTTTTGCTATATCTCACTTGCAGGCTTTGCTGATCAATGTAGGTTTTAATCTAGGCCGGCAGTGCTGCTCCATCCTGAGGAGTCAACATGGGACCAACACAGGACCAGCTGCAAAGCTCAACAGAGCTAGTACAAGACAAATATTTGTTCCCAGATTCTTCTACCAGCAAGAGCTCTTCCTTATGCCAGCCAGCTGCTTGGCAAGAGTTGTTTCCTGCCCTTCTTTGTTATAATGTCTTAGCAAGACCAGTCTTTTTATCTGGCAGAAAGCAGCTCTAGAACCATGAGAGGGCCATTTCACCCCCACTCTCCTGCCAGGGAGCTGCAGAAAAGATCTGAGAGCAACAAGACACATTGCTCTGACATTCCTTGATGCAGCCCTAGTTCAGAAGGATGAAGCTCCACTTCATGTAAAATGCTCTTTTCTGGCTTACTGCAATACTGCTCTCACAAATTTAGTAGCTGCTGGCTGTCAACAGCAACCATCACACATCTGTGTGGCAGATGTGTCAAGCTGCATCTGTGCCACTGATCATGCACCCCAGGTGAGGAGTCAGATCTGATGGGGAAGCTCTCAAGGAAGGAGGAGTGCACCATACCAGATGAACAGTTTTTTTTCCATGTTCCCATGTTTTGTATTCCCTTCTCTTCCGAGTGATTAGCTCTACCTTCCTCCTTTGAGAGGAAAGAGGACTGGGATGCACATAAGCAGGTGTCTCCAAAACTTTTTCGTGCCCTTGCTATACCAATTAAATTGCCTGTTCGTGAAAGTTGATGGGCTATTCAGGGTTATAAGTCAAGATATTAAGAAAGCAGATTGTAATTTCTTTTACTCTCAGACCTTCAGATATACTAGTTACTGTAATACAAATAGGGCAAAATGTCCAAGTGCCAAAAGTTCCCTGAGAAAATGTCCTCCTACATATGGGACTTAACTTCCCAATAAAGGTCCTTTCTGTGTATCACTGCTACCTATCACTGCCGGTGGCTTTGAAGCAAATGCAACACGCCCTTGGTTTATAAAATGGGTAACAGCAGATGTAGCATGGCCATAAATGGGACTGGCTGCACAGCCCCATCACCATGGCCAGGAACATATTCATCCAAAAAAGCAGGTACGAGTTACCCAGAGAGCTCTAGGTAGAAGTGTTAAAGAACAGCATTTTTACTTGAAATATGAACATGCAATGTTTCATTTTGAAACTGTCAACAGGCAGGTTTTGCGATTTGCTCAAACTTGATCTTTTTATATACGTATATATATATTTTTTTCAGACAGAAACAAAACTCTTTGCATAAATCAAAGTGAGAGTTTTCAAAAGAGAAGACAGTGAAATTATTTCAGAAGAAAGCTTGCTTTGTGTCCTCCTGAAATAGTGAGAGAGCTGAAAAATTAATCATTCACACATCTCGGGAGCACATTGTTACAGTTGGGTCCAGACAGAGGTACATCAGAAATCCCTGCAAGTCAGCAACTGATTTGTGATCCTGCTTCACCTCTGCACATCATAACTGGACAAGGCATGAGAGCATCATGCGGCTGTCAGGTGCTTTGCAAAGAGGTTCCAGTGACACATCCTTCCTCTACAGCATTGCCTGCAAGTGCTCGTTTTGACCTCGTTTTGCCTTGATGCCTGCACTGCTCACTCTGAATTTGGCTGCCTAGTTTGCTCTCAAGCCTCATGTCTCCGCTTATTTGTGTTAACGATAGGACACATGGACAAAATAACCAGAGCAATGCCAAAGCTGTAACCCAATACTGTGTGCTCTGGAAACAGCAGAGAAAAGAACAACTTTTTTTTTTTTTTTTTTAAGGGGGGAGAGGGTAAGGGAGGAAGGTGAAAGAGAGGGGAGCAGGGATCTGGGATGAGGAATCAGCTAATTATCCTCATCTACATTTCAGCCACATGGTTCATGAGTACTAAATCATTCCTGACATATTTAGGTTGCCATTTATTACCAAAATTATTCAATGTGAGTTTGCCATTTAGGAAGTGTTAAGAAAAATACTTACGCCTTCAGAGTGACTCCAGCTCTGATCCCTTCTGACATAACAGCACCAGTAGGCCAGCAGTTTAAGGCAGGTCTGCCCACAGCATCAGCTGAAGAGCACAGCTGGACACACAGCTGTGACAGACATGACTGCAGCACTGAGTCCAGGTCTAGAGACCACGGGACCCAGAAACAACTTCTTAGGAAAAAAACACCTCCACTTTTCCCTCTAATGCTATTAACAAATATTTCCTGCTACAATAATCTTAGCATTCAGTTGCAAGTCCCTGAGATACATGGAAAATTTTGCATTCATCAAAACTTTACTTAAAACTTACATGCTTAAAACTACATAATCACAGTGGAAACAGTGTTATGCCAAAGGATCTATGCAAGTATGCAGAGACATCAGGCTTCACTAAGCTGCTAAACTAACTTATATTTTTAGGTAAATATTGGTTGCTCATTGATAGATTAATCAACATTAGTTTAAACCACAGCTCTACATATAGCAAAACATTAAAGCAAAACTTTACATTGCCACGAAGGGAGTTTCAGAGCCACTCAACAAAAGAGATGACTTGAACCACTTCTCTGCAACCTAACCACTCCCGCCGCCAATCTCTGCTGATTCTCTTTTTACCTCTGCATCATCCTTGCTTTGTATTTTTCATTCCAGTCCTGCTCAAGCCTCATGTGCTCTCAGCTGAAACCACTAATTGAGATTCTGACTCCCTCCACAGCAAGCCTGAGCACTTACCTGTCCCTACATCACACGTGCAGGGACACTTAGTTGGGTTTATATGAGCTAACCTGGGAAATTGTTCATCTATAATCTGTATTTTTATGAGGTTTTACTTTGGCTCAGATCACCACCACCAGCCAGGGAACCACTGTCTCCATTTTTTTTTCTTTTCTCACCTGTATCCTCATTGTTCTTCTAATGAAGAAATTAGTTGATTTTTTTGTTTATTTTTTTTCATGCTGTGTGCAATCATGTGTATTTGTATCTGTATGTCCCCATTTAAAGCTTGCAGATGCAATGGCTAATTTCAACCAAATTTGACAGAGAGGCTGAGATCTCTAAGATGTGAAGCACACACAGGTTTTATGAAAATAGATTCTTGGATAGAGGAAACTGCTTTTAGTAATGTCTCACACAGAAAAAATGTTAATAGATTTACCCTTTATTAGTCATTAGAGAGCCAATGTGGAAGAGAAATGTTGAAATTCTACCTCCACCAGTCCTGCTGCTCATGGAGTAAGTTGTATAATCCGGATTTACCTTTATCTGGACCACACCATTTGAAGATCACTCTGAAAATTTAAGAGTTGTTGGTACATTCTGTTATAATTTAAAAGGCAAAAGTACCTCATGTTTGATCCAGAATGCCCCATACTAAGAACAAGCTGAAATGTATTTTTTACTAATAATAATTAATTATGTATTTTTAGTTAAGCACTGAAGATAAGTGGATCAAATCCACAGATTTGATTAAAGCAAAACTGATTTTCACCACTTTACCCATTATTATTATTGGGACTATATCATTCTTCAATCTGTAAGTTCAAGAGGGAAAACAAAAATAGCCTTTTTCACGAGAAAAATCAATGTGGGAGGGGTTAGTTGGCAAGATGCTTCCAGTGAATGGGCCTTGATTTTGCAATTGGCTTCCAACTGCGTCCAGGCAATGCGAATTTGACTTCCAGACTATCTGCTGAGCTGCTTTCCCAGGCATTTGAAACAGATGAGATGTAACAGCAGTTTCCCCCTTAGCCAGGGCCAGTTTCCTATCAGAGGTGCAAATTCAGATTTATCTACTACAAGAAACTTAATAAAAAACACCCTTATTCCCCTCCCCCAGTCACTGGTTATCATAAACAAATCCCTCAGCAGAAGCTAAAAAGAAGATACTTTGAGGTTAAAAGCAGCCTTTAAAAGAAAATGATGTTGTACATCATCCCAAAATTTAATATGACTTTATGCACAATAGTAATGTGCCTGGTAATGCAAAGATTTTTCTAAAGTAGCTTAATAACAATCCAATATTCTCTTTCTTAAAAAATGAAAATGTATGTCAAAAAGGGATCTAATGTAGCTGCATCTTGTATCCATTGATGGAGAGAGCTGATTTACATAGATAGCATTTAACATACTATCATCATTATCCTATCAGTCTTCTGTCTAATCTGGAAGCCTTGAGACAGAGTTCTCAATGTTCTCCGAAAAAAAAAAAAAAAAAAAAAGAAAGAAATACCAACCAAAATGATGGTAAAGAGGGGGGGAAAATCAGCAAGGGACAGATGAATATCAAATCAGATGAGATAAAAATGGGATTTTTTTTTTTAGCCAGCATAGTATGATCTTAAAATGCTGAAGAGTAGATAAAACAAATAATGTTTAAGACTGTAGCATACGGTACCACAATGATGAGGAATAAAAGAGAGAATTATGTTAATGGTTGGGTCTGCGTGTGCTTGTGGAGACTGCTCAGAGGTGGCTTGTGGTGGTTTAAAGGATGCAGAAACATCTCTGAGGATCTTTGAAATACAGGGGGGTGTATAGGATTCATTCCCTTTCCCTCTTAGCCCATTTGACATGAATTTAATCTTGTGGAAGGTGTGAACAACTGAAGGGGGCCTTCTAGCACAGCAGTGACGAGAACCTGTCCTGAGAACCTGGACAGGGATGGGATGTCCCCAGCAGAGTCAGCGAGTTTTTGTGCTTCTCTCTTTCTGGAGCTGGTTTGCATTAAGCTGCTCCCCTCCACCACAAGGCTATGGTTATAGCAGTGCTTCTGCCCCCTGCTCTCCTCTTCCATGTTCACTGGCCTCCCTCAAACTTGACAAAACCACCTGATAATCCTTCACTTTCCCCCATGATTCCCAGTACTAATTTACCCCGGCCGCCACAGGCGTCTTAGCGGCATCGATAAGTGGCTGCGGGGGAACAAGCCTGGCAGCGCTTCCCTGCAGACCACAAAACCACCCGGCAAAGCCCAGGCTGCTCCCGCGGGCAACTTGTGGCCACAGCGTGTTCCTGAGCCAGCCCCAGCCCACCCTCAGCTAAGCCTCACACCCAGGCACCACCCGGGCATAGGACAGGGCTCAGAATAGGAGCTCTGTCCTAACAGGACATGCAGCAGAGCTAGAGGTTTGCAGCTCCCCCAAACCACCCTGCGAACACCAAGGTCCTGCTCAGGGCCCACGACAGAGGCTCAGCTGCGCGGCCACCCACCCTGTGTCAGACTAGATAACCAAACTGCTCCTACACCTGAGATAAAATGATGCACAAGCGAACAGGGGCTTTCTTTGCTCAGGATCATAGAAAGAATCTGTGGCAAATGAAATCGCATGTGTGTCCCAAGGGACCTAGGTGCTCACCAGGCTCATCCTACTGCTCCTACCAGCCCCTTGGCTCATGCCCATTTTTCTGCCTGCTTGAAAGATTGGTTCCCTCAGCCTAAACTAAACATCTTGCATGATGTAAGGATGTGGTCGCCCTCTTTGTCTGAGAAGGCATGACAGGAATTCAGGCAGCGGAAGAGCCCCAGGCGCTGCTCCAAATCCGGCTCAAGTGACGAGAAGCCATTCCACAGATTTCACTGTAGTTTGGATCAGGCCCTCCAGGAGAAGAAGGAGAAAAAGTGATGTTTCCAGCAGAAAACAAGTGTCTACGTTTGCCTGTATCCTCTTTGCCTTATAGGTCTCCCATGGTGCCATGAGCTAGCCTCCCTCACAAGAGGACAAGCAAAAGAAATGGACTGGTGGCTGCTACCTCTTTCCTGGAGGGAGGTAAAGGAAACGTCGCATTTCTCCAGCCCTGTCTGTACCACACATGCTTCCATGTCATGCAGCTGCTCAGCCATTTAGTGCTGCATCTGCCACTGCATAGAAGCAAGCATGATGCAATATAAAGCCTAGTCTAGTCACTGTACATAATTATGGGGAAGAATAGAGCAAATTATATCCTTACATGGACATGGAGTGGCAAAGCCACGCTGCTACTAGCAGAGTTTCCCTGTGGTTGCAACTACAGGGCACCCTGTGGGGATTTAATCCTGTTGCAAGCAGCATTAGCTCAGGTATTTGTTCAAGGTTTCACATGGTTAGCAGTGGGGATCTTTCCTGTCCCCAAACCTAGTGGTTTTCAAGGAGGAATGCGATAGTTTTATAAAAGGGATTATGCAACACCGCTTGCTTGCAGCCACAAAGCCCTGGACTCGGTGACTCAGGAGGTGCTTTCCAGGCTTATGCTGCTCTGCTGCTAATTGAAAGGAAAACTGCTGGTTACCTTGTCCTCAGCATTCATTGTACACAGATGCCTTGGAGATCTCGCAGAAAGTTTCCATGGGAGTCCAAGGATACAGGGACACAACAGCCCTCTTTCCTCATTTCCAGCCTATATTTATTTGTTTTTATTTCCTATTTTTTTCAGAATGAGAGAAGACTGTTGGAACCATAAAAGTGTGAGCTAAATTTTTTTTCCTAAAAACACCTTACTTCCTTCTCAAAGACATGCACTTCCTAGCAGATAGGAGGCAAAATAACAGAGCTCCAAACCAGTAATAGCCACTCTCCCCGTCCCTGATGCACCCAGGCTTTAAGGACCCTGCCCTAGGCAAGAAGTTGCACAGAATAGGTTGCCCCACTGAAGGAAAGGGCAGAAACACAAAAAGTGAAATGCAGAAGCTGTAGCAAATTTTTCCCAACCAACCGTGTAGTTAAATGGGCTTAATGAAACTTTAAAAGAGGAAATTTTAGCAGAGGAGAAACAGAGGGAGCAGATACTGCTGTATTTTGGTAAATATATCTCAGTTTGGTAAATAACTGCCCCAGTTATTTACCTCCACTGTGGTCTGTGGGACCATGAGAGAAATAGTTCAAAGACATCGTGCACACTCATGCCAGTTGGGTTGACTTGACTTAGAAGTAAGATTGAGGCTTCAGCTCATAAATTTTATTCCAGGCAGGAAAAGATCAGATTCTTCCACCCTGAAAACAGGAAGGAAATGGAAAGCAGAGAAACTTTTCTTTAAAGTAGTTCACTTGGAGGAGATCAAAAACAAAGCTTGTTTTTAAATACAATAACTGATAAAGTCCTGATCCTGGAGACAGAAATCTAAGCACATGCAAAGGACTCGCCGAAGACAAGCATTAGTGTTTGTAAGATAAAGCCTTTATTGATACTTAAAGTTCCATCAGTTTAACTAAATGTATTTTTAAAACTCATTTAGTGAAAACATGCAAAACCCTTGGGCAGACACTCTAAAATTGTTTTAATGGTTTTAAATTGAATTGACTTCATGATTCCTTACTAAATTAAACTGTGCTAACTTTAAATTGTTCTGCAAGTAGCCACACAGTAGTATGCGCACGATTAACTGAAGCAAGTTTTAAACCAGTCAAACCACCTTTCATCTAAGTTTATGTGTGGAGAAAGCCTTAAGTACCAGAAGGGCATTAAATATGGGATGATGAACTGCCACCTGGCTAAAGTCACTGAACCTTGCCCAGTGAGATTCTGAATTAGAATAGCAACCAAAAAAATTGATATATTTGCTCCCTGAATTGTTCTGCATAATTTTAAGTATTCATTTAACTCCCGTTAAGCAATTTTCTGGTGTAAATCTCTCCAGCTCTCACTTTCATTGGAGTCTGCTGGGTTTGACACTCCAGGAAACTTGACAAGAACTTTTAAACTCTTTTTTTTTTGGCTCCTCCATGACTTTCTGAAGGGAAAGCAAAGAGGTGACATTAAAATGGCATCACCCAGAGACAGCAATGACAGCTCTACAGACTAAGATACAGAAAGAGTGACAAGTATTTCTAAAAGCTGCTTTGACAACTTATTCCAGAGTTTTCCTTTAAGTTACAATCTCTCTTCTGAGGTGGTAAAATCATTGCCTGAAGGATCTGAAAATGAAGAAGCTAAGTTGTGCAAAGTTGGCAGTATCTTACAGTGTTCATCAAGCATCAGTTTCTAATGCTCTTCGACCCTCCAAAGCTGCCTCAAAGCATTCTGTGGCCCCACCAGGACTTGTTGCACAGCACTGGGCTGCTCCTTTGGGGTAGCAAACAGGGAGCAAGCGCAGGCTCATGGCCCAGGTTGCCACTCTGGCACCTGCCCTGCTCCCTCCTAATACTTGCAACCACCTCCAAGCACTTGTAGGACCTTCCTGCAACATGTTTCTCAGATACAAGGTCTAAGAGAGGACAGTGATTGTAGCACAGTCTACCCCAAGTGTTTAAACCACATGAGGTCCAGATTCAGCAAGGTATGGGTGATATAGAAAGGTACATTATAAAAACAACCGTAACAACCCAACCTATTCATACTCCTTGCCTCAACCTTCCTGAGCTTGCAGTGAGTTGTCTCCCCAATGCCAAGGACTGTGTGGGTCACAAACCTGTCCTTGGGATGCCCCAAGCAGAAACACATTAACTTACCACATACTTTTCAAGCTTTAGCCCAAAGGCTCAGCCTAATCCTCAAAATTTGTTTTCACCTGCCTAGAGAAATGATTGCTTGCCTGAATAATTCAGTTGCTGGCAGCTTTATCAACTGAACATCAGGCTATTATTATTTTCTTTAGAAGGTTACAAATCATCCTATTCAGTAGGGGGAGTCATCCGAGAACTGTAAAAAGTGGCAACTGGAAGAACAGCGAGACATCAGGGAGGATCTTTATCTTGCCCTGCTGCTTGGCCTGACGCCCCTGTCTTGCACATCAGCATCACCCTGGTTGGTGCCTTCTGCGGGCAGACCCACATCCCCTCATATTGACTCTTGCCTGGATTGGAGAAATTCCCTCTTTTCCAAGCCAATCAACAGAAGCTCACTGAGATTTATGGCTTTGATGAGTGAAATTTTCAGCCTTGAATCTACAGACTGCCTCTTTAAATACATTATAGAGATTGTCAGCAATGTATCAAGGTGTCTTTGCAGGATGGTATAAACTTCTACTGCACTACTTATTGCCATAAACTATACTTCCAGGTTTTTATTTATATGCGCATTAGCTCAATATGATTGGATCTGTAGCCAGCCCTGGGGATTGGAGTAATTTATATATATCAATAAAGGTCTCCAGCCAGCCACTGGGTGCTCTAAGGGGAACAGTAGTTCCATTTAAAACATTAGGAACTGGAGAAATTGAAAATAACTCTCTATTTAGAGGCCAAGAAGTAAGACAGCAGGCAACAGAGGTCCCAGCACAGCAAGGCTATACTAAAGAGATTGTTAAAATGTCATTTCGCTTACATATAAGCCACAGAAATAAATTTTAACCCCTTCTCTCCCATAGTAGCTACAAACAATGCTTGGAAAGAAAACATATTCCTCAAACCTAAAGTGTTTTAAATAATCCCAGAGGATATGACCATAAAACTTTGAGTGACATACTCAAAGAATTCAGGAGAGTTTATTTGCAAAATTACTTTCAAATAGAGACAAAAAATCTCATTACTCTTGCATTTGTTAATGTTAGAGCTGAAATGTAAAAGCAGGAAAAAACTGCTTCTGAAGTTGGACTTTACTAGCATCCTAAGGCACAGGGAGCCTGCAGGAAGAAGTGTTTTCTTGTCTACTAAAGTAACCAAAACCAGCATTTTTCAATTTTAATGTTAAAGTGTCTTTAAACTGCTCCTTTCCTTTAACAAGCAAGGGAAGCATTGCACAAGCATCAAGCATAAAAGATCTGCCAAGGTTTACCTGCCTCCACTGTTCCTGATTTTCTAACGGTTCATGGGAAAACTTGGCTGGTATTCTAGGTTTTAATAGTGTTTATATAGTAAAAATTGCATCTTACAGTGAACTTTAATGACCAGTAACTCAAAATTAGTTTAACCGACATACTATAATTTTTTCAAAAAAATCTCTTTAACTTTCTGCAAAAGATAACTAGCAGGTCAGAAGTACATAGAGCAGAGGATAGGGTAAAAATGTTCTAGATCTAAAAAGCGGTATGAAGCTATATGGAAAAAAAATAGGCTGTAGAGATTTGCTGTAGTCTTTAGCATGTTCTTGTATGACAGGACAAAAAAGCGTGAGGGATTGTTAGATAACAGCTAAGATAAGGCCTTCCCTGTTGTGCTGCTCTGCATTTTCTTTACTTTTAAAATCCTTCTCCTCTCCCAGTCCCTCTTTTCTCTTCCTCCTTTGCCAAAGTGAAGTGTCAAAGTTTCATTTTGCTTCCTAAAAATTCAGGATCTGTCTAAGAGCCCGAAATGTCAACTTGCAAAGCAAACCAGATGGGGTTTTGTTTTTCTGTTATTTGCTTATCCTGGAAGGTAGGGGAACAAAAACGATAATCTAGTTCTAACTGGGGGAGTAGTCATTTCTGAGCACACACTGTGTGCCTGATGTGACCACATCCAAGAACGGGGCAGCCTTCCCCACTCCTATCATTCCCCCACATCCATGGGGACAAACACTGCTTAATGCACGACAATGTCACTGTGGGCGATAGAACCGCTGCCTCCAAGGAAGCCTCCTCGCCAAGGTCCCCCGCGCTGCCTGCAGCGCACTGAACGCTCCCGCTGTCCTTGCGCCACGGCCAAGCTGAATCCATCGCTATTGAGAACTCAGATACTGCCCTGCTGGCCCAGGTCTTGTTTTGTTTTGTCTTTAAGGTTTGTTTCTTGTTTCAATCGGTATTTGATTGAAGTGTATTGATTTATGGTTCATGATGGTGTGCTTTTTGGTAAGTATTGCTTTCTGCCCTGGGGAGATGGTGTGGATGAAGGATAAAGCCATCGTACAGAGAGCCAGAAGATGTGAGGTGCGTTTTGGAGCACATCACACTCCATAGCCACATGGGTGAGCACAGGAGCTCATTTCATGACAAAGCGCTCATTTCCAGACAAGTTGGTTTGGGTTCGGTCTCATGCAAAGACAGAAAGGCTCTCTTTGCCTTTCATGTGGCCCCTGCACGTCCCTGGCCACATCCTGGAGCTGACAACAGCGAGGACAAAGAGGAGACAACTCGCAGGCACCAAAAGCCCTGTGTCACCCATGTCTGCCATGTGCTGTGTGTCTAGCCCATACGATTACCCAACCACAGCCACAGTCCTGCAGGGGACAGCCCAAGGGCCACGTGGGATGGCCCCAAGGGCCGCGTGCTCCACAGTATGAGGTAATGCTCTGCTGCCGTGATCCTCTGCGAATGTCACTGTGAGGGCCACTGGAGAGTGGTCCATCTGCCACTGGAGAGAAGCAGGAGCCTCCCAAGAAGGGCCCTTTTGCTCAGCAGACTCATTTGCTCACTGAGCTGACCGCCACCCAGATCCTCACTGGGCTGAGAAGAAGGGAGAGGTCCAAGGGAATCAGAGGAAAGTCCAAGTTTTCTCCTCCTCCCTTCCCTTCCCTTCAGCAAACCACCCACCTCCTGGTTTCATACACGGTTTCATTCCTTGCACTGCAGAAGCGGCTCCCAGTTAATACCACAAAAGTGTCCTATTTAATCGTGACGAAGAGTGGACCTGAGTTGATACCTAGGCCTGGTGGTAGACAATGATATCCGGAGAAAAGCGATCTTGTGATATGCAAGGATGGGGAAAACAGGACAGGAAATATAAATACCAGGATGAGATGTCAGTGGGACAGGGCAAAGCTGAGGGGAAAGCTCACCGAGGACAATTCTGATACGGTAGCTGGTAAAGGTACAAAGTTTGCACTATCTGCTGGTAGCAGAGATCTCTCACACACCNGTACAAAGTTTGCACTATCTGCTGGTAGAGATCTCTCACACACAAGGAACAGAGCCAGCATTGGTGGCACCAGTGGTGTAACGATGCCTTGGGGACCGCTGCCTGTCCTGGCCTGCACAAACAGGCAGGGCAGCCACTGTCCAGCTGGGACCACGTCCCGGCCCTTCCCAAACACGGGGCAGAGATGAACGCCGAATTGCAGTTCCTGAAGTCTTTGCTGTGCGCTCCCTACAGTATTAGTGGTCCTTTCTAGCTGTTGATAATTATGAGATTTTTTTTCCTGACTCATTTGCTCACCGAGCAAATGCATTAGTGCCTCTATAGCCTCACTTTGCTTGGAACTGCAGGCACACAACGCTGCAATGGCTGTGTTATTCTAACATTATTAAATGTGCACTCTTCTTTTATTAGGCTTTTTAATAACATTTAAGCTGTACCCCTGGGAATTTTTGCAGAAAGGGAATGTTGGCCAGCCTAATTTGTACATGAAAATACCCCATAGGCCACGGAAACAAGATTCAGATGAATTTCACGTACAGTATGACTGTGAATACAAGTGCTGAAGGAGCATCTGGGTGTAAAAAGCAGCTAGCAAGGAACATTTGAATCCCATCCGTTGTGCTTCGTAGGCTGTATTGTTTGTGCATCTTATTGCTTACACTTGCTGTGTATATTTGCTTTTTCAGTGAATTCATCCTAATCTTTCCATCCTCTACATAAGTGGTGCTTTGTTACACCCACTGTGGGGCAGCGGTGGCCTTACTGCACTTACCAGGGACCCTGGTGCATGTTTTAGTCCTAAATCATCTAATTCCCAGGCTGCCAGAAGCAGGAAGTCCTTAGAGGTGTCCCAGATGAGTTGTCCAAGCAAGCTCCGGCCAGGAAATCCGTGGGTGTAGAGTGATGCTAGAAGACACGGCAGATGCTAGTGTCACAGGCAGGGACAGACTTTCCTTTCAGAAAAATCACTGGCTCTGGCAAGAACAGGATCGAAACTCTGGAGAGGAACAGGCTGCCAACGCCAACTAATGTCACCAAACTGAATTCATTCCATTTTGCTCTAGGTGACACTGCTGTTAAGATCGTTTAACTATAATCAGCTATTTGTCATCTGCCCTGCTAATTCATTATCCCCTTTTAAAAAGTATTTGCAATAATTTGAGAATAGCAAACAAACAAAGTCACTGTAAAAGGGAGAAAATTGTGCATAATCCTTTTCATCTCACTGTAAAATTCTTTACTTTGACTTAAATGCTTTAATTCCTCTGCTTCTTGGATAGCTAGTGCATGAAGATTCTGCTAAAATGAGCTGCAGGAAATCACAGAACATCACTGTATTTCCGTGCTTGCAGCTATCTTGACTGCTTCAGGGTTATTGTTTTTCTATACTACTACATGGTTTGAAACGTTGAGCTGTTAAGTGATAGACCTGAAAAGGCACAAGCTAAAATGCAGCATTAGAACAGACGGAGAGAGGTTTATGTGGCAAGGTAGAGGGAAGGGACTCTATGGGATGGAGTTTTGGTTTTGCCAAAGCTCCCTAGCTAACCTTATGTGAGTCACTGAATATCTCTGTGTTAATTATTCTGTCTTTCTGTTGTATTTCTTTAGAAGCAGATAGTTAACCTCTTGTCTCCATTAATAGTCAGTTATTTGCGCAAGAAAAGCCAGTGCCTTTTTTGGTGAAGTTATTCAGATAACTGCTTACTCATAAGGAGAAGGGGTATTTAAACTAGAAATTACTTGATGTTTGTAGAGCACTTTTTCCTAAGTAGAGCACCTGCACAAGGGAACTTGGATCTTGATTCAGGGATTGCAGAATTCCCAAAATACAAATAGGGAATGGTTAGAGCACGAAGAACAGATGCGGGAGGTTTGGTGACAGGCTGGGGTGCAGCCAGTGTTCAGTGCTGTAGAACTGCATGGGAATCCTGACTCAGCAATGAAGTTAGTGGCATGGTCACATCTCTCTATAGCTTGAAGGTTACTCTGTGGTTTGTCTCACATAAAGTTTGTGGGAACATTTGGTTCAGTTTCACGACACAAGTTATGGTGTTTCACTTCTCATGTTTCATTTAGGGTATGAAATGATGAACAGAGCCAGAATCTCAAAGCGAAACTCATTGGAAACCACCACATTTCTTTAGCCTTTGTTATAAATCCAGGAAAAATCCACAAAATGCTCACACTTTCAATGCAAATCCATCATCAGCTGGCTTAAAGGAAGGTCCTAAACAACCTGCCCTGCTTTCTGAGGGGAATTCCTGATTTATTCCATAGCAAGCAAAGAAGATTCATGTTAACAGTGTCCAAGAACTTTGCAATGAACCTGGTCTGGGTGTCAGGTTACAGCAAAACAGAGAAGTGAAAGCCCATGAGTGAAATCAAGATCTTTCTAAAACTGGGTGGCTTTCAGGTTTCACAAGGGGCATTTTTCACATACAGGATATTTTCCACTAACCATTTACCTGCATCTCCACAAACCATAGTGGGTGCCAGAGCGTCCACCAGGATATGGAGGTCTAAACTCAGGGGACTGGTAAAACCCTGAAGATGTTCCCAGAGGGCCCAAATATTGGACTTGGTTGATGTTCTTTCAGTCCTCCTTTTTCGAGAAACATGTGTCGGCTCTGGAAACCCATGAACCACAACCGGAAATGTGTATTTGTAAATGCTGTGTTGCATATTGGCAACATAAAAGACGTGGTCCTGCAGAACACCTCCGGGATGGCCGGGAGAGGCAGGATAGGCGTTCTCCTGGCAAGCAGCAGCCGAGCTGCTTTTATCACCATTTGGGAAGCACTTGCAGAGCGGCTGACAATAGTGCTGATATATGAAACACATGTGAGGACACATATGGCCTGGTTTGCACATTGCCTTGTCATTTTCTCTTTTCTGGAAGACAAATGCAAGGAAGATGATAGACTTTTCACAGGCTGGAAAAATTATTTTGGTGTTTTGCAATTCTGTTTTAACTTCTGGTGGGGCTGGCACAGCATGGCAAGTGTGTTGGCATCAAACATAACCTGCTCCTAAATAATGATCTCAGATGCTGATGCTAGTAGCATTAGTCCTAATCTTGCTATATATAGTGACTTATTGAAAAGGTCTTGCTTCAAAACTGCTGCTGCTGCAAAATCACTGATGCTGAGTAATATGACCCATGATATTTTATATTTACTAGAGCAGATCTACCTCATCCCTGCTCCATTTGATACTGCAACAAGAGATATGTGTAATGAGTTAGTCACTGTGACTCACATAACCCCAGTCCCGATAAAGCAGCTGTGTTTCATGCTTTCTGTCTTTTTCTAAAAAGAAAAAAAATCCAAGTAATTCAAGAGTAAAAGGAGGAGATGGTAGTAATCAGTTCCACCTAATGATTGATCAGTTTCTGAGGAATGCTGATCAACTCCAGATGTTGCATTCCAGCTTCAAAATGTGATCATCAATTCAGAATTCCCATCTGGCTCATCTGACACCAATGATACAAGCAGTTTTCCAAGAAACTCTAAAAACAACTGCGGTTGTTGGGAGAATATCTCTGCTCAGACGAGTAGATCTGCCAGTAGGATGTGGTAGAGCTCCCTTTCGTGAGGCTAACTCCTCTTGGCATCCGCGGAGGACTAGTCTAGATTATGCTAGATGGTATCAGTCGGAAAACCTTCAGCTTTTGGAGGCATCCTTAGCCTACAGCCTAGCGTTCAAGGCCAGGGGTTTCATGACCTGCTACCTCTAGTTGTGCTGGAGGAGAACAGGGGATTACACTCTACTGTTAACATCTTAACTCACCCCCCAAAACCAGAAGATAATTTAATTCAGTCCTCCTGCCCACTTGCCAAATAGCAGAGGAAGCAAAGGCAGCCAGCCCTTCATCAGTGTTTTGCATTTGCAAACTCGCTTTTTTTGCTTCCCTTGTTTGTCACCACTCTGCTTCCCCTATTTACTAACCTACCCCATCCGTTCTTGAAAGCCACCATGTCTCTGGGTAACCAGGTGCCCAACTGAATTCTCATCCACCGATTTATTAGTCCTAATGAATTTAACAGGAGTCTTCTCTGTGTAATCACAGGATCAGTCTAGCTCTGACCCAGGTGTCTGTACAAAGGTGCTCACTCCTGTGCAGCAATGAGATCCCCAGGGATTGCACCTGGAGCAATACACATATATATGTGTGTGTGTGAGTGCGAGTGCATATATATATATATACCTGAACCTCAGGCAGGCACTGGAGAGCCAAAATGCCCATTTGAGGTAGAGGCAGAAGGGGAACAGAAAGGGAAGGCAGCTGCTGGACCCCACGCACGTGTTAGCTCCTTGCAGGGTCAGGCAGTGCCCTGCAAATCAGACCTGATTCCGTTTGTAACCACCTGATTACATTTCATACCGCAGGACAGCCACGATCAGGCAACTCGTGCTCTTGGGCTCAGCCGTATGCCCGTGCCACTCACACCGGGAACAACAGCACAGAGGAATCAGGGGAGGCAAGAGCAAAACACAGTCCCTCCGTGGGCTTAGCTGCAGGGAGGGGACTCCATGGGTGCAAACAGGAGCCTTTGTTGCCCAGCAGGGCTGGAGGAGCCCGGGCAGTGCCCAGGCTGGGAGGGCTCTGCTCCTGCAGCCAGGCAGCCCCACGCAGCAAAGGGCCCTGGCGATGCAGCCCGGCTACCGAACAGCCAAGGTAATTATCTGGGGGGACTTTAGCTGCCCACTGGAAAAACAGAAGCCGGGTTGGGAACGGGTTGCATCATGACTGATAATGGTGCTGACAGTTTTAAAAGCACTCAGGGACTTTTTAAAAGGCAGCTAAGCAGGCTGAGAGAACCTTGCGCAGGGCAGGAACCGCCGTCGGGAAGAGCCAGACAGTGCCGAGAAACCGAGCGCTTCTGCTGGGCTGAGCCTCCACAGGCCCCGATTTACTGCTCCTGGGAAAAATACTGTACTGAGATAGTACCCAAGGAGCAGATTCACCTGTAGGTCAAGGGAGGCTCTAAAAATGCAGCAGTCGCTTCCGTCGCTAAAGAGCATCTCTCTGTACCCAAGCGCTAGCGCGTGGCCAGGCAGCGGCAGCACCGAGCGCCCGTGTCGCATGGGCGGCCCCAGCACATTTACACACTTTTCCCCGCTAAACTCCCAACAGTACATTAACTTTTACTGATTGCTAATGGCCACTCGGCCGTCTCGACGGCAACTGGTCCAGTTAATAGTAATTTCCCGCGCAGAAGAACAACAGACACTCATTCATCAGCAAGGTTCCGAGAAACTGCGATTTAGGGTAGTTGTGACAAACTGTTTTTCACCTGTAGAAGTCCCATGCTGTTTGCCTGCGCTTGGAGTCGTTTCTTGACACAGATTGTCTCAGCAGAGCAAACTCGGGGTAGGAATGAGAAAGCGGAATTGAAGCAGCGCTCAGGAGAAATTTCAGTCTCCTCCAACGAACGAAGTGCATGCAATCCTTCAGCTGTCACTGACCTATTTTAGACCCTCTCCCTGCCAAAAAACACTCCCTAGGAAACTCCATTTGCCATAACATGATTTTTCAGGGAGGTTCAGTGAAAAAAAGTCAGAAGGGAAAGTTTAAATATAGCATTTGTGAGCTGTTTTTACTGGGTGCAGGAAGGGGACAAGAAGGATAAATGGCTTTATGTCAGTTCTATAACCATTTCTATCCAGCCCATAGGCCAGTGGGGAGAAGAAGTGACCCTGGCAAAAGTTAGTATGGCCTTAAATCTAAACATGCACTGTCTGATTGGGCATCCTAAAATACACATACCTGGCCAGCTTTAAATGCATTTAAATGCATTTTCTTGCTTATTTTGTAATGGAAATCTGCTGGATTTTGCATGCTACTGATTAGATATATTTGGGGGTACCAAGTGTCCACTGGTGTAACTGCTTTGTATCACTGCATTTATTCCTAAAGTGAGTTCAGTTTGGGATGTTAAATGCATGGCTAGAAGAATATAATTATATGTTAGATTAAATTACTTCATAATGTTATTTCTTACCTTGGAAATGAGAGGAAAAACAATATTTGCTCTGAACATAGTTGGAATGAACAGCATTTGGTGCTAGAAAATTCACTGGCATAAGGCACATTGTTTCTTTTTAAGAGTACTTAACTAAATTTAATTAGCATGTTTGTTTTCTATTACAGTTATTATGTCAGCTGACATACACAGACTAGTTTATAATGAACAATATTCTACAGGATGGTAATATTTTAGCATAGTCAGTCTTTGCTAGGTGCAGTATTTAGCAGTCCATGAGCAAGGCCTCCGTTGCACATCTACACATGATGTTGCAAACTTGCAGAGGCTCCATCACTGCAGGGCAGGAGCAGGAAACACTGGGCGAGCAAGTGCAAAAGGCTGTTGGAGAGCGGCAGGCTGGGCACTGCATTCACTTCCAGAGATCCTAAAATGGGGATTTTTTTAAGATTTTAAATTTTTTTGAAATTGTGACATTTCTGAAACTAAAGGGTAATTTACAGGGAACAGAAATGGCTGTCACTGCTGATACCCAGCAGAAATAACAGTTCTCGATCTGCTTTGAAATAATCTGAAGTATTCCCACATTTGTATTGCATTTCAAAATTCAAGCAAAAATGGTGAAAACAATCATCTACATCGTTTTGTATTTTATCTTTTTTGAAGAAGGGATATTCAGTCTTTAACATCTCACAGTTGCAATGGAATCTAATTTCATCTGTAAGAACATAATTTTTATTTATAAATCTTTCTTCTATTTTTCAGCTACTGACTTCCTTCTTCCTCTGTTTTCTGCTCTATGCACTTCTGTTTATCCACTGTAAAATGGAGTTCATTATATACAGCATGGTTTGTTTCTTTGGCAAATGCTTTGAGGAGGAGAAATTAAACATGTTATATGTGAAATTACTATCATTAACACCGATCTACTGGAGAATTTTGAGAATATTGATTTTGAATTTACATATTTAACTGTAATTTCAGTCTTATTCACAAAGTTCTTTAATGTACATAACTTTGAGCTGTTAATGTCTTGGTTTTCTACCAAGAAGAGACATAGAGGAGAATTACAGATATAAAAGAGTTTTAAACTATGGGGTAATTTAGACTTCTTTTGAAAGCAGTTATAACACTGCAGTGAATATATTAACACCCTCTGTTTGCAAACAGCAGAGCCAATTTGCACAACATCAGGGTAGGGTTCAGTGAAAACCCTTCTATACCGGAGAGTATGTTTATCCCCAGTGAAATTATCACTGGAGTCTAATAGCAAAAAAAAAAAAACACTTTTGATATTACTCAGCATACACACAACGAACAAGTTGGTAGTGGTTGAACCCAATCGTACTGAAATTTAACCTACAGCAACGTGTTTTCTTGCATTAGGCCAAAAGCATAAATACTCAGACCAATTGCAAATGGTCTATTTGATTGTATCACTCAGTTTTTGCACTATGTCAGCCATGCAGGGAAGAGAAGTGATACCCTGCAATTTATTAAACTGACACAACACGGTACATTTTGAAGTTTCAATATTTGCCAGAGCTGTTCATAAGGGTAGAACGTCTCACTGTATAATTTAAACAGACTCCACTATTCTATAAAGAGTATACTTTAATAAACTTGGTCGCACATCCGAGATTATACAAACTGATGACAGAATATCCAGCAGGGCTCCTTAGGTTATTATTATAATATCTGTATTCCCCTCGTGTGATATTTTCTGCTGTGCCGGGCTTCATCCTTTTAATATCTACGAGGGCAAATGCAGACTGCTCAGAGTACAACTATCTCATGCCAAGGATCTGGAAATCTGGATCATTTCAAGAATGGCCTCCCAAACATGGGCAGTTTTGTGGGTTCAGGATGTTTTCTAGGGCTTCTGATAAATGATTTTGTCCCTGTCCTGTAAATTGTTTCTTCTTCCGATTCCAATAGTGAAGGCACCCCCTTATCACTCACTCTTCACCAAACTCCCCATTTTCTGACCAAACAGCTCCCCACAACTTCCTAAACTCCCTCTCCCATCCATAGAAATAAAGTTGGTGCAAAGTCCCATGGGAGACACTTTGTTAGGAAAGGCTTGGCAGGGAAAGGGGAGCTAAATCATTCACACTATTAGCTCCAGTGGCTACTGCAGCTGGCCCAGCACATGCCACCCCTCCCTACCCAAACCTCAGTCATTTTCTCTGTCGCACACGCTCTGAATGCTGAACCGAGAGAGTCTGCAGATTTATTAGCTTGTATATAACACCAAATTGATGAAAACATCCTCTAGGCAACTTCATCTACTTTTCAGTTGCCATGTTCCCATGACAGTGACAACTTGTTGTGTTACAGCTGACCTGTCAGCCTCAGCTACTCCCTGCTCATCGGGGGCTGTCTGTCATGGGAGGGATATGAAATGGGAGGTGAGCAGAATACAACAGGCAGTTGTGCACAAATTCTGTCTGAATAACACGCTTAAAAACTGGCAAGGCTGACAGCGGAGAGATTATTGTTGGACCTTCGTATAGATTCATCCGATAGAAAAGTCTGTTCTGACAGACTAAAGCCATCGCTGCAAACATTTCCACCTAGTTATAAATAAGAAAATTTCTTAAGCTGGTGGTCCAAAAATAGTGGTGCTGGGTGTATTCTGCTTTTGCAGATCCGTAGTGAAAGAGGCATTCATTAGTTCCTCTTTTGCAGTTAGAAAGGTGACCAGCATAAAATCCCGCCTGGCCCAAGGAGAGCAGGTTCCTTTGTTATTGCAGACGTGTCAATCCCTGGAAACAAAAGAATCGGCACCCGCCTTGGAACAAGCTCCTGTTAGTTAGCAATTCAGAATGACTTCCAAAAGCAATCCCTTAGTCTCCAATGATATCTGTCTGACAACTACTTAATCTCGGCAAGAGCTGCGTTAAACCAGCCTGTCATCATTGCTACCTCTCAGGTGTAGCTTGAAGAGAGAGAGAGAGATCTATGAGTTTCAATCACTTAGAAGAAATTATAACTTTTTAGAAGCCTGTATGCAGATAGCATTTACCATATTGAACGGAAGATGACAGTTCCTATATAGACAGAATGGTACAATGCAAAATGCCAGCTTCCAGGTGATTCTATCCCATCTCTGAGGCTGTCGGGAGCTATCAAATTAATGTTGAAATAATTGTCACTTGTGAATACCTGCCAGTGTAACCAAGTCAGGTATTTAAAAAAATCCCAATTGATCAGCCTCGCAAAATGTTCTGAACACTTAAAGAAAAAAAGTTTCTCTGAGGTGTGCCTCTGTTACATATTCATTTCAGCAGAAGGATTTTTTTCAAGAATATAAGCAGAAATGAAAGTGTTTAAGTTTCCCCATTGAAGCAACATTAGTATCATCACTGGTTCCTTGATTATTTTAAGTTCAGCTACTTTTGTGATAAAAGAAGCAAATAAAAATTAGCTAATGCCCGAGCCCCTTGCTACTGGAGACATTTGCAATAAATCTTGATGCCTTCTCTGTCTCATTGCTATAAAACTTCTAGTTTGGTGAAGGTCCCTTTTATCTCTGCATATTTTTACAGGGGGTTTATTGAGGTTAATAGTTTTTCTGGGTCCTATTGCAGCAAACCGTTAAGTGTTCTTAGAGTCTAACCTAATAGAGAGCAGCGATAGACGCACCGTGTCACTCCAGGCCCATTCTTGTTAGCATTTGATAATAAATGACAGTATTGCAAACAGAGTTCTCTATTCATGTAGCACCAGCACTGCACATTTTCTCTCTATTGACTTAGCAAGATACCTACAGGATAGAAGAAAGCGAATCTGTTTCTGTGCTGTATCAGAGTGCTCCCAGCTCCCACTGAAACCTACCTCAGTACTTGGCAGGTTTGAATCTTTGACATTTCTTCTAAATCTCTTTAAGGCTCTTGGTTTCAGCATTCACCAAGCACACCTTTTTACACAGTACATGGCAAATGATTGCATCTTATTTCTCTAAACACCTCTCTCACCCTTGCACTTCTGTCTTCAGCATTTTGCAGTGGGGTAAAAGCAGCGGACCTCGAAGCGACGGCATTTGCAAGCTGCAGCCAGTGGAGGATCCGCAAACAGTTTTTCAGGAGGCAGTTCACCCGCACACGCCGTTCTGCTCCTGCTCTACGGCCTGTGCTGGCCACTGCGCCACTGCCAGAAATGGCTGAAGATCCCGGGACACAACTACTAGCCTTGAAGTCATTTGGTCTCCAATTTCCCAAGGTAACACAGCACCCATAAAGCAGCAGCATGTTCAGTATTATTTTCAACAGCAGGGGCAATCAAAATTGCCTCCCTCCTGCAATGGATATAGGTTCTTCAGATGAGATTTTTGGTGGAACAGGAAATCAGCACTTAAATGTCTTTGTGGACTTGGCTCTTGGCTTAGCATCACATCATGGCAGGGAAGGGTTCAAAGAAGGTCACTTTTTTGCCCTGGGAGCAAATGGAATCTAAGAACAGATCAGAGGGAAGCCAGGTGTTCAGAGAAGTGCTAATTCTCCCTCATGCTCACATTATCCCGTCCATTTGTCCTCTCGCTCCTGTTTTTGACCCGAGCGTTGGCCGGACACATCACATCCTGTGAGCCGCCGGTTGCAGGAGCTTTAGTGGAACATGAATCAAGTTGCCGGATTGCTGGGGTAGACCCCACGTGCCAAATGACGAAACAGGCTGAGATCTCTGCACCGTGCGGACAATCCCAAAGCCTCCCAGTGCTCTAGTCAGGGCACCCCCGTCTCCCTTCACTTCCTACAAGCAGATGCTTAAATTCTGTTTTCTAAGCTGATAAACTGACTTCTCTGTATATTTTAATTCCCAACCACTGGATATTTACAGTAAATGAACTATCACTTCCCAATCTTGTTCTACTATATTAACTAGTACCTAAAGCTATTTTCTCTTTTTGATATGCTTAGACATTTCTTCTAACTCAGGCAACATCCTGCTCTCCCATACACTGAGCAAACGGGTTATTCCACATTTATACTAGTGTAAGGGAAATAACATTTTGATCCTTATGTGTGTATGTATGAGGATGGAAAACAGAAAAGAACATCTGCCTGAGGGCTACAGATTTACGAATTTATATGAAGCACATATGTATGCACACCCACACGCATTCACATGGCTAATACTGGTTCTATTTATTGGTAATATATACAGGCAAGTTTCTATGTCTGTTTACATGTATTTAATAATCTAACAATGAAGCACAATGAGGATACTAAAAGGTGCACTCCACGTTCCCAGTTTCAGGCCACATAGCTCCGAATTTTGGAGTGACCTTTGCCAAGAGATGGGCGTTATGCTTAGGTGCTCTTCCCTCGGAAACCCTCCTCCCTAACGCTGTCAAGACAAAGGCAGCAGCTGTTTTCCCAGGCCTTTGCTGAATTATTCCAGCAGATTAAAATATACATGTATATATTTATGCCGACAAGAAGGAGGGAAAGTGCAACTTCTAGTCAGTGCCTAAATTTCCTGCCTCCGAAGCCCAGCTGGAGAGCAGGAGTTATAACAGAAAACAGCAGCACAATTAGCTGGAGTTCTGTAGCTGTCTGCAGCAGACTGCTTGCTCCTGTCTCTCTATAGGTGGTCTCCCAGTTCATCAGTTCATAAATAAGTAATTTGAAATGTGTTCCTGGGGGAAATTTTCCTCCTTCTCTCCTGAACAGACTGTACTCATCAGTTTTCCTGTTCTCCAGGTACCTGGCGTTCTCATTTATAATGGCCAGAGGAACTATGCTGTTCTAATTCTTGCTTCATTACATTTCCTAATGCTTGTTTTCAGCAGCTTCACAACTCCACATTTCTTTATATATTGATAAAAAAAACTCTTTGCATATATTATTTATTGGCACTTTCATGTTAGCTTTACTGCTGATTTAAATGGAATATTTTTACATACAAAGTAAGACTGTGAAGTTGGTTTCAGTTTGAGGTTTAGATATTTTGATTTAAATTATGTGGGAAAAAGGAAAAAAAAACAATCAGCAAGAGAAATCATTGTCACTGGCTATTTCCCTCCCCTCCTCATCACACAATATCCAGGCAGATAGTTAGCACATACCAACGTGTTAGTAGAAAGGAACATTTTGTACTTGAGAGAAAAACAGAGGCCAGATCAAAGCTTATGGAGCCAGTTTACAGAGGTCTTTCGGTAGTCAAGGATGCAGCAGGACATATCAAAACAACAACAAAGTGCTTAATTCACCTTGCTCTTTTGCATATCCCTATAAGCATTTATTGGCAAGGGTCTTTGAAAAGCCATCTCTGTTGCCACCTAAGGAAAAAGCACTATCTACCCACTGGCGGGAGGGATAAAGATGTTAATATAATCACCCATGTAAAACCAAGCAGTCTGAACACAAAAAAAAAAAGTGTCAGTAAAAAGCCAGGTTAAATATTTGGGGAGTTTTGTTGAATAAACTAATTATGTAAAAATTATGGCCCTCGTCAGCACTCCCCGTAGACAGGCAGCCGCTCTCACCGGTCACATCCCGTCCTGCGTCGGGACGTGCTAGCGCCTGCTGGGACCACACACAGCCTCGCTGGAAACCGCAGCGCTCAGGAGGGTTCGAGGAAGAGCCAGTCACGACTTTGTCAGTGCAAAAAGTTACGCACAGATATCAAAACAGAACCCAACAGAACCAAAGCCAGAATGGCTCCTGGAGATACGTTTCTGGAGGGCTTTAAGCTCCATCTCACTCGCGGAGGGATGGTTGGAGATCCAAGGCTCTTACCCTTCTCTCCCATGTTGCAGGATTAGGCATCTGCGAAGGGCAACCTCAGCACAGCTCCGCTCTGCGCACGCTCCTGCAAAGTCTCTGGTTTCTGTTCAGCAGGACAAAAGAAAAATGTCACAACCTCCATGAGATCAACTCGTCCCTCCCCAGGAGGTCTCATGGGCGCACACTCAGAGCACATGTCTGTCTTGCCTGGAATTATAGTGATTTTATATTGCTCTTTTTTGGACTTAATCAAAGACATCCATCGACTTCAATGGATGATCAATCAGGCTTTGCTTTTTGCCATATTGCACTAATCAATGACTCTCACAGATTACACAGAGCAATTCACCAAATGACAGATTTAGAAGCATCTATCTTTCCCCTTAAGAAATTACCCTGAAAGCGCCTAATGAAGAAGCACTTATCATTGCTTTTAGGTAGGCCAAATATTGCTCTTAATTAAAACAGTGGAAATTCAGAAACATGCAGTTCAGTTCAGCAATCGGCTTGTGATTACGGGTGATCATTTTGATTTTTCCGTATTTCAGAAGCAGCTGGAAACTTTCAGTGAAAAGATTTATTTTGTATAAGAGAACACTTATACTGAGCTTACTATTTTATTTTAGTTCCTTGAAAAGCCTATCATAAATTAGATATATTACTGGCATGCTGGTAGATTGCTGGTCAGTTTATTTTTAAAGCAATATGAAAAAAATATTTTAACTTTTAAAAATAGAAAAGCTGCTCTCTAAACGGAAGTGAGCAACCCTAAATAGCACACTAGTATTTTACTTGCTGAAAGACATTAATATGCAGTTAGGTAGAATCCAAGTTTTGCCCTTTCCCTGCTCTATTAGATAAAAATCATACCACAGTTAATGCAGTGCTGTTAAGCTCAAATCTTCAGCCACCATGAATCAGGTTCTCAAATCTGATAAGCTTTTCTCAAAAATACATAATAAATAAATAAATCAGAAGTCCTTTCTGTTTACTTAACGTTGCACAAGCATTAACCAGAATTCTTCCCCTGGCAGCATATTTTCTGCTTTGCCACAAACGCGGGTGCTTGTCTGACATCTGAAGCTGGAACTTTTAAGAAACGTATCAACCACTTTGCTATCCACAGCTGATTAGACCTGAATAATGACAGAAAGAACCCCAAACCCAGAAAAGAATGACAAGTGGAATTTTCTAGCAGTGATTAAAATTAGTCAGTGAGAGAGGTGAAGGGGGAATACCCTGCAAATTTTCTGGGGAAAAAAAAAAAAAAAGTTATTTTAGCCTGGGATTTTCACCTCCCAGCTGATACCGCTTGCTGCAGGGGCCTTCCTTAAGGATTTGAGGTTTTGCTGGTGGGCTGCAGAGCTGAGTGGTCGCAGCCAGTGCTGGACTTTTGAAAAGAGCTCGGGGCCCATTTTAGCACTTACAGTGAAGTACCTGCTATTGGGTTCTGACTAAACTTGAAAAAATACTATTCTTAATGGATACAGAAATGAAAAAAAAAAAGAACAAGGAGAGCTCTTTCTTCTAAAGGCTGAACTAGCAAGGAAAACAAACTCACAGGAAAAAAATGAGAATTGTTTTCAGCACACTACTGCCTTACCAAATGAAATCAAAACATATTCAGAGCTGTTCCTTGAAAGCAATGGGCCAGGGAGGGGAGAAGAGGCACAAGGACTCCGGCGGCTCCCGGGGAATGCGGCTCCCTATGGCATGTGGGGACACTGCTGGCAGGAAGAGACACGGGCAGAGGAGCATCTCCAGACTGGCCCCTACCAAATCCTTTGGATCCTGCGAGTGGCACCGCTCCTGAGGCTCCGTGCCAGCCCCTCACATCCCTCCATCCTTGCAGGCACCAAAAACGCCAAGCAGGCTGCTTTGCTGCCGGAGCACCTTATCTAAAGTCCTGCTCAAAGGAGGAAACGAGGACATTTGCATTTGCCTGCGAAGCCGGCAGGGATGTTCCTCGTTACACTGCGCTTTGCCCCAGGCCTGCTTGTGGGCTCCAGCAGCTCTGAAAACACCTGTATCCTTCCCGTTTCAATGCACGCTTCAGACAAATCTTTCTGGAGGCTTTCAAAGGAGCTAGGCTAATGTTTTCCCATGCTCACATGTATTTTCTTTCTAAGGTTGCTGAAGACAGAAATTAACCACTTGATTTCCACCTCTCCTCCTTCCTCAGGTAATTCATTCGCCTGCCAGAGCTTTCCTCCAGGTGAGACAGTGCCTGAATGACTTTCTCCACAGGGAAATAGTAGCCCCTGCTAATGCACCGTAGATCACCTGAGTGAAGGATTCAAGGGGGCGTTTCTATTGGGAAAGACCTAGCATATTCCCTATTATTCACAATCCATTAAACCATCCATTTCCTACGCGTTTATTCTCTGTTTTGAAAACACGCAGAAAAATTTTAACAGCGCGGAAATCTTCCACTTGCAAAGTTGCCCTGGGCAGCTCCCTTTCAGTGGGGCTGTTCCCTGCTGGAAAAGTTGGAGCTATCTTTGGAATGGGATCCAGATTTCACTGGAGTCGAGGCGAGGATCCTGCTACGGCAGCGCTCGAGCACCGTGCGCGGTCGCGACTCTTGTTATTTGCACTCGGACTTCATTGCACAGTGTGCGGACACGGGGGTGCACGTGCACATGTGGTTACCGTGGCGACAGGCGATCCCGATAGGAAGTCTCCGTAAGAAATTCACCGCAGGGGATTGGCAGGAATAGGTCCAAGAGGCAAATTAGTTCCCATCAGTATCAGCGAGCGCTACTCAGATGCCAAGTTATATAACGGAGGGTGAAAAGTCAATGCTGCTTTCCCGCGTTTTGGGGATTTTTTTGGTAGAACGCAAACGTCCTGAAGTTCTTCCTCTTCCACTGTATTTTCAAGTATTTTCATTAAGGATCGAGCGAGGCTTTCTCCAGCGTGTTCAGTAATTTCCCACTCTCTCTCCTAAACGATCATTTCATGTGTAACTGGCAGGAGATGAAATTTCGACAGATTGAATCTCTCTCTCTCTCCTCTGCGCGCGCACACACACATTCTTTCAGTCCCCAGACAGAAACTGTAATTCCCCTATATAAAAATGGGGGGAAAACATTTTTTTTTACTCCTTTTCAAATGTATAACATAGTTGTGAAGGCTAATTATAAAATAATGTTTATACCTTGGAGACCGCGACAGGAGGTTACAAAAATGCTTTAAAAGTCCCAGTGCTGCAATAGAAGAATTTCATTAACTGAAACAAAGCAGAACTGGTAAAAGTTTGAAAAACAAAGTATGCAAAACATGAAAAAAAAACAAAGCCAAATCTATTTACTGATCTGGTACATATCAAACTTCCAAGGTTCACGGCGATTCTTTCACATTCCTAAGTGAAAAAATGCAATTATAAGGTTCGTTTTTGTTCCTAAAATCTTGGCTTTGAACAGCACGATGGGTTTTTCCTTTCAGGCCCCGAGGACGTGCAGTGCTGACTGGTTCCCAAAGGATTTTGGACTCTCGTCTCCCGCCCGGCACGCTGCAGGATGAACCTCGAGCGGTGGCTCCTCCAGCAGATCATCCCGACACGGACCACGGGGCAGTCCTTGCCCCCGCTTCCAACACGTTTGCCCTGCATGTCTGTGTGCTGGGCCTGGTGACGAGGAGATGAACCCTGACAGATGCAGTCTTTATCAGGGAGAAAAATGGGCTCCCAGCAGTGCCCCGGCAGCATGAATGTGACATTTGTGAGGACAGGCAGCAGCAGCTCCTCCGGCTCCACGTACAGCCTGCATCCTCCAACACAGCGAGAGGAGCAAAGCAGCATCTGCTTCCGCACGGACTCACCACCACAAAGGTGCAGAAAAATTGCAAAAATAATATAAACCAGTATAAACCATTGGTCATGGCAATCGGTCATTCTGGCTCGGCTCCGGCAGGCCCTGCTCCATCATGGGCACAACATCCACGGGCAAGAAGGAGCCATGGGGCAGCGCTCACAGGAGGCCTGGCACAAACCCACCCTCTTCATCCGCCTGGAGGGTCCTTCAGTGGGAAGAGGGATCATGCAAGGGAGCGTTTAAGCCAGCCAAGCCAAAGCGCTAATGCAGTGCGAGCAGGGGCTAAATCAAGCAGGAAAGAGGGGGTTGTTAAGGCGTTCATTTAAAGCAGGCAAGCATCGTTGTGCTGTCAAATGAGGCAAAAATCTCAGCAGGGTGGAAGGCCTGGGTTTGTGTACATTTCCACACAAACAATTCGGATGTGTTACGTTTGAAGTGGAAATAATAGCCTGGGAAAGACTTGAAAACCTAACAGCGGTTGTACGCTGTAGAGCCCCGAAGACCCAGTGCAGCCGGGCTGTCCTGGGAACACTCTCTCTCCAGCAACGCCGGCCCAAGGCACAGCAGTATTAATAGCTGCTCAGCAGCAGGATCATACCCAATAAGGGTTCTGGCATCGCCTGTGACTACTACTCACTTTGAGAGGTCTGCAGGCAAACCTGGAGCTCTGCGGGCTCTTCCTTAAATCACCCTGCCTGCCTCAAAAACAGCCAGCCCAGCGGTTCGGGTCTCTAGACTCCAAATCCTGATGCTTGTGCCAGGGAAGACGTGTGCTCAGAGCCCCGCACCACCACGGCCTCCCTGCTTGCCAGGAGCCCCTCAGGTCCCAGTCTGCAGAAGAGGAAAAACAGCCCTTTGGCGGCTCCCGGGCCAGCTCGCAAGGTGGGAAGCACCGAAGCCCACGTGGCATCCAGAGCCTTTGCAGCTGCAGAACCAGAGGGCTACAGCATGGCACTGTAAATGCAATGATGTAGATGTGTATACACACACGCACACACTTCTAAAAATATCCAAAAGCATAAATCTGTTTTTAAATCTTGCCCTTGCCTTTAAGGTCTTTGACTTCTGATTCCATCTAAATACAAGCATCAGTAAAAGCCATCAGATCCCAAGCCGAGCCAGCGTAAAGTTTTAACTTGTGGCATATCAGAGAACTCATTCTATTTTGGCTCACAAAGCAGAGCTTTTTGACAAACATATCAAAATGCTTCCCGCTGCTATTCGCAAGGGGCAGGTCGAGCCATTAAGGGAGGGATGTACATCCATGTGACAAGCACAGTTGTTTTATGAAACCAGCTAACAAAGCTTCAAAATCTGCAGCATAAAAGGTACTATGAATTTTTTGCTGATATATGAACAGGACAAAATTGCATTCCTAATCCTAAATATAGTTCCACTAATGTTGAAAGCTTTACACAAAGAAAGAAGGTTGTGTGTTTCAAAGACACATTATTTTTCATACTTTTTTTTTCTGATAATTTGATAGGATTTAACAGAGCTTGCTGAATATTTATTTGACATTAAAATTTGTTTTCTTATGAGAAAATTTGCTAGGGAAAGATTTCTGCTGCATTTCAATTAGTCTTACAAACAAAGTTGAACAAAGGCATTTTGCAAAAATCAAAGCCAAAATCTCCAGACAACAGAAGTTCAAACAAAACTTCCAGCACCTTGTGCTTTTAATACCTGGGAATAACTCTGGTGATAATAAAATATAAAGCAAATGGAGAAAAAAATGTTGATAGTAACCTAACATTTCTGCTCTTCCCAAGAGAACTTTCTAAATTTTCATTTTTTTTATACTTTTGCTAGATATTGCTTCAACAACCATTTGGATTTTATCAAGGTCACTCCACTTTACCCAGATCTCAAGAGTTTTGCCTTCGGTTTCTAAGGAGAATACACAGACCCTGGGAATGGCAGTACCTCAGTGTCTCGTATGCAGGCACTTGATTAACAAAGAGCAAAAATGGTTTAAATCGGCGCATCTTGTTTTGGGATCTGTGTCACACAAATGAGGAGAATTCCCTTCCTGAGCAGATGTGCTTTCCCTTCTCTTCAAGCCGTCTGCATGACTTACTCCTGGGCTTACAACATCTCAGAGCCCAGCAACCTCATCATTCTCTCTGTAGTTACTCCTAACTATTTACCTCTACCTTTCTGAGAAAAGAATCAGCCCCTAAATTGCCTTTCCTGGATACATTTGCTTATTTGCTTTCGTACTCATTCTCCTCCGCTACGAAACGGAAAGCAGAGCGACATCAGGGACTTGTCCTTTGGAGAACGCGGCTTGGGAGTTGCAGCTCCTCGGAGGGCTTGCACTGGAGCTCGATGAAACTTGCCCTGGGCTTGCAGGCTCCCCGAAACGTTATTTACAGGAGCGAAGAATGTGAACAGCAGAAGCCACGAACTGCAAGTCATTCCTCCCCTCCCCACTTTCAGCATTAAGAGAAAAAAAAAAAAAAAGGGAGAAACAAGAGGATGACAAAGGGAATGAAAACTAGTGTAACGTACAAGACTGTGGAAGAAGAATCTCTTTCTGCTCCAGTTTTTAGTGTGGATCATTCCTTTGGGCCAAACTGGGAGCTCAGCATGCACTAACGCAAGAGGAGAAGGAAGCTCTGCTGGAGAGTGGAAATGTCACTCTTGGAGATGTCTTGGGTCGCTTATGAAGGAACTGTCACCCTCTGATAGCGGGTTACCTGTTATAGCAACCTGCTCTGTAACTAACTTGCAGTCCCCCCTGCTAACTAAAAGCTTTTCCTTCTGCTGCTTCCAGGAGGGCACAGGATTTCGTTGTGCAGGAAGGACATGTTCTGGGCTGAGCTCTGTCTGCTCCGTGGAAGTCTAGTGAGAAAAGAAGAGCGGGCAAGCGAGTGACACCCCTCAGCAGCAGGCCGGGCCAGCATTTCCATTCCTGTGGAGCTTCCAACCCCAACGGCACCCAGCAGCAGGGCTGCAGATGGAGGTTTCACTGCCCCTGAGATCCCAGCCTTGGATCCTGTGTCGCGTCCCATCCAGATTACAGCAAACCAGGGCTTGAAGGCTGCCTCGTAGTTGATCATTCACTGATATTTCCTATTTCGTTTAAGTCAACATGCTGATTGTATCAGCCATAAAGCTTTATGGAGGTTGGTTTATTCCCCCCTCCAAATGGACTGTTCTCTTCTGTCATAAAGTTAATTTTATAGTCTTTGTTCATTCTCCTAATCTGCAAATTACATCCTCCTGTACTCTGATTACTTACTATTGGAAAAACAGACCTTCTATATTTCCCCTCTGCTTCCAGTTTGAATATTCTTTGCATTATCTTGATGACCTTAATCTCTTTTTTTCCCCTCACTGGCCTTTCAAGGAAGCAGCAAACGCACCAGCAACACTAAGTGTGTCAGCCAGAAAAAACACTCCCAGCTCCTGCTCTGCACTCACTCCATCAGACTCCCCTCTCTTTCCTTTCCTTTCCTTCCTTTTTTTNTCTCCTCTTTTGACTCCCTTCCTCCTGCAACAGAAAAGACTGTGGGAAGAGAGAGAGCTGTAGCAGGGAAGATTTGAAGTTGTCGTTGAAATCCTTCATTTCCTACTGGGAAGGAAGACACTTTCCTATACTGGGAAACAAGGTATTAATCAGGCAGGACCTGGCCATTGAACAATACTGCAACAAGCGGGTCATTTTCTATTTAAAGAAAAGTTCACTTTGCAAGAAGTGTAGCTATGCAAGTGCTCACACGCTCCTGTTTAAAATAGCCACAATCCAGTGGCCCCACGCACAGCCCTAAAAGCAAGAGCGTCTCGTGGGTGTTCACCCCTGGATACCGCTTGGCCCCGGCTGAACCTCAGAAACCAGCCACACTTTATATATAAGGCAAAAATAAGGCTTCGCTTTGCTCGTTGTCCTCATGCTTCTTCCAATGAACACCCCTAAAATGGATCCTGAGCTGCAAGTAGTCGGAAAGCCATCCTGGTGAGCCTGGAGAGGAATCAAGAAGTGAGCTGTTACGTGGCGAGGCAAAAAGGGTGTGAGGGAATAAGAGATCTGCCAGGGAACGGGAGCACATAAAAGTGCTCATCCTCAGTCCCCAATGTTTGAAATTTTTGAAAAGTACTACTAGTAGTTTTCAACCTTGTTCTGATGGCAGATCCCTCAAAAGTATTGCAGAACAAGGCTGCAATATTTTGTTTTTCTTGCTTTCTTTTTGCAGAACCCTTTGAAAGTTCCTGTGAACACCGCGTGAAGCAACAGCTGAGCATCACAGCACAATATCCACTTTCTCGATCAGACACGGTGACTCCTCATGGGCTACAAAGTGGGGAAACGAGCTACGTGTCTTACTGCCAAAGGAACACACCGTGATTACAAACCGCTCTATACAGAGCATCCTTGAGCATCTCTTGTAGAGCCCCAAATACCACAAGGGATGTTTTCCTCTGATGGAGACACTTGCAGCGGCAGGGCCCTGAGCACGATGCCTGTCCACAGCATCTGGCCAGAGGAACCCCAGAGCACAGGATAGCTCAGCCCTGAGCAAGCCTCAAATAGAGCAGGTTTGCCAGCCTGCTGAGAAGATCTGGACAGTTATTTTACCCTCCTGGAAGACATAAGGGCCAGAAAACCATACACCTATTCATTCTTCTGCCTGCAGCTGTATTTCCCGCTCTGCCCACAGCCAGCTTCCCTCCTCGGTGCTTGTGTCCGGTGCTTCACTGTTCTCCCTGCACCAGGTCCCTTCCTCTGCTCCTGGGCAGCATCTCCTCCCTTGGGTAGTTTTCCTCTCCCTCTGCTTTCCCCTAATCCCTTTACTCTTTCTTCCCTGTCCCTTCTCTTGTGCTGACCCCCCTTTTCACCCTGGGCTTCTTTGCATTTTCGATCCTTCTCCTCGGTGGTCTTCTCTCCCTGCCTTCCCCTCTCTTCCCTTCCTGCTCTCTTCCCTCTTGGTGGGGGTAGCATGGAGGGAGCCGCCGCTCGCACCCTGATCTGTGATGCAGACGGCGGGACCGCTCGCGTGGTCCTCGCTCGCAAGCAGCCGATCTAGCCAGCAAAACAAGCCACCAATTAATTCTAGCAGCCCACATTATTTCACATTCGAGCCCAGCCTCTCCGTCTGACTGCAAACTGCCTGGTGCCAGGGACGTATTTGTAGAGGGACCTAAGGAAGGAAGGGGTTTGGGCCCCCCTTCCCAGCAGCAAGCACGGAGCTGCAGGGTCCGCTTCGTTTCCAGTGCGTGCGCGAGCTCTCCAGGGCGCAGCTCGCCACCAGCGCAGGAACGGGCCTTTATTTGTAAGCTGTTAGTCTTGGCAAGGCTGCAAAATGCTTTCCACCCCCGATGCGTTTTACACTCATAATTACTGCGCGGTGGGTTTATATCAAATCCCTATAACTTCAGATGTGTGACACAACCTATTAAAACCTATACATCATTCACAGGCTCACTTTGGGGGATAGGAGAGGGGCCGGGGCTGCTGCTGCTCCTGCGATCCTGCGGAGATGCCGGTTCGGAGGCTCCGGGCGCCGGGGCAGGCGGCAGCCCCGCGGCCGGCCCGGCTTTCCTGGGGCGCCAGCGCCATCTAGCCGGGCAAAGCCACCTCCAAAACGTCCCGCAGAGGCAACGGGGGAGCGACCGCTTCCCCATAGCACCCACTGCCCGCGTTTGCCCTGTCTGCGCTCGCTCACGGCTATTGAAGCTCCCTACGGGGTTCCTAGGCCTGCGGGGGGAATCCACGGCTCGTTCAACCCATCTGTGCCTGAGCGTTTCCAAGGAGCTGGTTTTCAAAAAAAAAAAAAAAGCTTTTGCACGACATTTTCCTTGGCTGCCGTCATCCAGGAGATGAGACGGGCCCTCTGCGAGGATGAGGCAAAGACGTGACTTTCATGTCATTTCCAACACCTGAGCCGTCCCCACTGACGATGGCGAGGTGTTTGCTGAGTCGGTGGGTGGTGGACAGGGTTTGTGTGAATTCACCCAGCACTTCATCATGTTTCTGCAGACAAATATTGAGGGGAGAGGGGGCAATTTATGGGAAGCAAATTCAGGTCCCCCTCCCCCTGGACACAGAGCTGGGTGAGCTTTGAGAAGAACCCCAAAAACTTCATTAGCTATTTCAAAGAGTCTGTTGCCATTTCAGAAAGCCTTGTCTTAGATATCAGAGTCACATTTTGAAAATCAGACATGAAACAACCGTGCAGGCAGTGACTTCCCTTTCGCACTCTGGCCCTGCTCTCTGGCACTTGTGCCACGATGGCAGGTGACACCTGAAGGCTCAGAGATCCCGGTTTGCTGCAGGATCCCCAGTGGTTGGGGATGGCTCCACAAGCCCAGAGCCACCAGTGTACAGTCACCTTACTGAGGCTGGGCGAGGAGACAACTGAGAGTCTTAGAGTGGGGACTCATGTGTCTGAGAGCATCTCCTTTACCCACCAGGCGCTAATGCCTTTCCACTAATGACTGGGAGATACTTAGGCATTGCCATGACAGAGCTATGTAAGTGCCTTTGACAGATGTGCACATTTGCCCGCTGCTTTTCTTGCCTTTTGACTACAAGGTCTTAACATAGTCGTACAGCGAGTTAAACTAGCCTGACCTCCCCTGCTTCAGGAGGCATTTATCACAGATACAGTTTCCAAGCTGGTACTAGCAAAGACTGTTGAATTTAGCACATTTTCTTGGACTATTCTTCACTGATGCAAATACTAAGGCAAAGCTGATGTGGCTATCACCAATTCCAGGTGGCATTAACACAATATCAACCTGGGCATGACGGGCTGGCCACCCTGTGACTGTGTATGTGCTCTGCCTGACTCCACTATAGCATACCTCACCGCCCGGAGAGACAAACAGGACATTTCATTATTTCATGCTACATGAGAGACACTCTTATATTTCACTGGAGTAAACCAAAGGCCTTGTGTTCACACAGTGAATTGCCATGGATAGAAAGACCTTTCCAAAGTCCATCTTGACCCTTAGAAATGAAAGATTTTGTAGCAGATAGAAAATTCACATTTGCTCCTTCCTTCTTGAAGAGCCCCATTGTCTGCAGGACAAAGTCCTTCACCAAGCGAGTGGCCCTGAAGCTGTTACCATCCGCTTCAGAAATAAAACACGCTCACAGTTTTCTTCCTGAGATGCCTGCTGACCTCTTCTCTCAAGTAACATAAAACTTTCACACTTCAACTTCTCTGCATTTCTTAAAGCAACACTTGGAAACACAAACCAGTCAACACCTCTGGGAGCCAGGGCACTTGGCTGAGGCCCTGCACTGTTGTCATTAAGCCAGAGCTCAACGACAGGAGCCAGATGACCAGGCACCAGAGACGCAGGGCTTAACAGATAAGAGCTTCTTGCTAGGCAAGACGACGCACATGTCTAGTGGCACTGACCACCACTGCTTCCCCCAGGCATCTTCTGGGTCACTGTAGTGGGGTGTTTCACCTCTTCTGTGCCTCCAATTCCTCTGCAACCTGGCCTGCTTATTTGCCTGTCCCTCCCCTTGGGTTTCTCAAGTGAAGCCCAAGGGTGCTCCACCAACACCGCTGGCAGATCTCTATGTGCCTTGTGGCATTTACTTTGCTTAGCTGAGCATAGATAATATAACTGGAGAAAATCTCAGAAACTGAGGGTCTTCAGCTTAGCAGTAAGAGAAATTAGACTGAGCACAGGCTTAGCGGGGTTGTGAGCAAAGTGTCTTTGTCATAACTAGACCTGTTATGAATTATTATTTCCTAGAATGCCTAGAAATTGGCATTCACGTATAATTCTGGGGAAAATAAGAGTGAAAATATCAGTCACACAGGATTTCTGCATGTCATCATTTTGCGGGATACTTCACATGCCACCTCAGCAGTGCTTAAATAGCTGGTAGAGCCACACATTCAACGGAGGAGGCACATCCTCACCATCGCACACTGTACAGAAACTGCTTCTGCACGAGGGGAGGTCAATGATGCTCCAGATCGCCAGGGCTGGTGTGATGCTTGGCAGGCTGCCAGCTGCCCTTACACACACACACATATGTGTGCTCACAAGGGATGGGATATTAATTCCCGTATAAGCACTGCATCACCAGACTTGTTTTTGCTTTTTGTTGCCCCATAAAGCCTGAACCCTAGCTCAAATTCCAGAACGATACCTTACCAGCACTTCCTACTACAGCAAAAATGTGTTTTTGTTCTGAAAGAGTGTTCCAGAAATGGTATTATTGCATTTCACGTTTACTATATCTCGGTGATTTTCCAGAAAAATATCTTAGTTTGCACACAAAGCATTGCAAATTAAACCTGAGATCTGAAAGTCACTAGGAATAAAGATTCTACAACAGCAGCTTTGTTAATTGTTCTGTCAATTATAGCAAATTAATTTACTCCAATTTATTTATAACTATCAAAATGCGCTCAGAGCTATGCAATACACCGATAATGCAGCCTTTGCTCTTGATTGGGATCTTCTCGGTTTTATTTTGCTACATTCCAGAGCTAGTCTATCTGCCTGGTCTCTGCTGAACCTGCAAGGAAGGCAAAGGAGGACAGGGCCTAATTCAGCATCCATCAGACTGGCATTAATAAGTGTTGAATCTTGCCTCTAAGAGATAGCACTTACAACTAGGGAAATGCAGCACATTTTTAAAGATAGTCTTAGCTTGCTATAAAGACATTTTTTACTGCAGTAAAATCTTTCTAAATGGACAGAAAACAGACACAGAATTTAGAAGACAACTTCCCTTTGCCAAGCAAACCTTTTGCTTTTACTGTAATTATGTAAGTCCTGCCAGGTGAAGTCAGGTGAGCAGTATATAAACACAGCTAATATAATAACAACACATGATAGTGTGTAATGTGGCAGGCAATTGCACACTAAACAGGAACATTAGTGGTCACTGCACATGATAACTCACTGGGACACCTCTTATTTTCCTATATAGAAAGAAAGAAAGAAAACAGAATAATACACTTCCCCATGGCTCCCTGGATTTTCCAGATAGCTTGTCATTAAAGAACTAATTTTCTATTCTGCTCTCAACAGACGGTTCTTTTGCATAAAATATTCTCCTACTCCCTGCCCCTTGCTCCCTAGAGGCTGGCTCCCAAAGGACATTAGTCCCCTTTGGAACAACGTCCCTAGGAACAAGGTGCTCCAATTCACCTAAAATTCAGGAATATCAAGTCTGACAGCTTCGCAAGTTGAACTCCTGCCCTAAAATGCCCTCTGCTTTCCCAATGCCCGAGAACTAAACTGGTCATTGACAAATCCTGGCTGTTTGCGTGTTAGGAAACAATCAGAATCTCTCAAATAAAATACAAATATAGATTTCTTTCTTCCATAACGTATATGCACGTATAAAAACATACCAGATGCAAAATGTAAAATCATGTAAAACAATTGCATAATATTAAAGAAACGATAACTTACGGTGAAGAACAGAGTGGCTGAAATATTTTGCACATAGATATATTTGCAGAAGAGTCCTAATCAAGCCAATCACCCTTTTTTTTTCCCTTAAACAAAATCTGTCATGAAGAACTGCTAACTTCATTAATATAGCTCATTTTCCTTGTCATTCTCCATGTCTGTTTCTGCTGATACTGTTACAAAAGATTTAATCTGAATTATATTTCAAATTATTTTAAAATCTGCTTTCTTAATTTGGATTTTTCTCCTGGAAAGTTCTACAAAAATGGGAATATAAACTTGAAAAAAGGATTGCATTTTATGTGAATATGTTGCAGAAATATTTTTTTAAAAAAGAATTTGAGTATAAAATAACTATAAAACCAGTACTGAAAAACAGACAAAATACAACATTTTATACTGTTTTCTTAAGATGATTTCTTTAGTTTTGACCATCTCTCAACATTTCTCTATCTGGGGAAGGCATGATTTGTTAGAACTTTTCAGATCAGCTGTCATTTCACATATTATTGCCTTTTTACAATGGCAAGGCTTAGCTAGATTATTGCTGTTGAGAAAACACAAACACATTCATACAATATATGTGCTTATTTTAGAGCACATTGTAGGTGTGCAAATAGAAGAGCGTTCTGCAGGAAATGCACTCGTAATAGATAACTATATAACACACTGTATATGAAGTAATGCTTACTCATAGATAATTGTACACAGGAATGTGAGGCAAAAACCTTCATCTCTTTGCAATTCTGTTAGTGAAGGCTTTGCAAATGAAAGTGCAATATAGACACCCGGACTGAACCACAGCACATATCTGAACTGCACAATTCTTATCTCAGTGGTGGTTCTTGCAAGGAAGATATGAAAGTCTCATTCTTTCATAAGAGGGCTGCGTGGAATTGAGGATTGTATGGTTCTGGGGAGACTTACTGTATAATATCAGAAATTGCTAGACATTTGAAGACAGAAATGTCTTTCTCCTTTGAGTATTGCATCCTAAGTGCCAGCCAGAAATGATTTATACATGCTCATCCTTATTATGGACTACACATAATAAGGGCATGATAGAAATCATATCTGCATAGATTCAGGCAGTTCCAAGAGATCCGCTGCCAGTTTTGTTTGACAAGACACTCAATCAAGCAAAAAGGTTCAAAATATTTCAGGAGGAACCTTCTGCATTTTTAAGACTCAATATTTGTATCCACATAACAGAAACCCCAAATGAGAGTAACATTAGTAGATATTCAAATTAAGTTGTATTTTGCAAAGAGGAAAATACTCTGAGCCTGGCTGCCAGCATTTTAAAATAAGTATTTTGTTCATTTCATCATTTTAATAAAATCCAATACATTCCTGTTACTTTTTTCTTGCTTGGAAGAAAGCAAATCGGGATAACGTGCTGGAAAAAGGATCTTGGATCATATTTTATACAATGTTATTAATTGGGCTAAGGGGTTTGCATTATACTTTTTTAATGTCTCTACAGCTCTCTACAAATCTTACCTGATCTTTGCAATGCAAGTCATTTTCCAAATACATAGAAGTGTAAAGAAAAAGAGAGAACTTGAGGGATTTTTGCACAGAGAGAATTTGCAGTGGTGGGAATTCACATTCCTTAGAGAGCATCAGATTTTCCATGGAATGTTCCACTGCTCCCAGCAAGGCCTTGCTCTTCCAAACTTGAGCAATCCCACCAGAGGTAATAAAATTACTCGCATGAGTAAAGATTTACAGTCCTAGCTTCTGATGGGCAAAAGAGGAGGGCAGTTCTTGTCCTAAAAAAAGACACAAGTATCCCAGCCAGAGGGACCTGGCTTTGCTATTTCTCTTGAAGTTAAATGTCTTCCTTGCCATATCCCTGCAAGTTGAAATTCTGCAGACACACAGATTGTTAAGCTGCGATTATAAAATCTCTTTTTGCAAGGCAATGTTGTACAGTACAAAATATGTCATGTGCAGGCTGAGAGGCTGGGTCACCATGAAGCACTGGAAAGTAAAACCTTCACTCTGATGGCATTTACTGCACTGGCAGTTTGATAAAATGGTTCAAGGCATAATGTTCAAACAGAGGAAGAAAAAAAATTAAAAATGTAATAATAAAGTTAAATGTAACTGTTTTAAAGTATAATTCTTTGGAGAGCTCAGTTTTATGTTGGGCCAGCATTTGAAGCAGCACTAGTCATTATTAACGGGAAGCACAGATAGAGGAGATTTAAATCACTAAAGTAATAAAATCTGAACGAGGGCTAGCACCTTGAAAGGCTCTTGGAGAGAAGATTGCATACAAATGCAATTAAAACGATGCTTATAAAATACTAAGATGTTAATTGGGTTTAGTCCCAGAAGCCCCAGCAGTACAGTATGTCAGAAGTTAGCTGGTTTGAAGTTTAAAAAGAGTGGTTTAATTTGTACACCTTGTCCTAATTACGAAGCTTTCTGCAGCCTGTGTATCGGCATGGTTTATTGTAGCTTAGAGCTTTGTAAAACAAACACACACCAGTTAATTGGGTTATTGCAATGGAAAATTGGGCTGCAGAACTGAAACCTTCTTTGCTAGTGTTTTTTTACAGCTTGTAATGAACGCTCCAGCTATGTCAGGATAGACTGATTTGTAAGGTGTGCAGTTTACAACTTGCTTATACCGCTGCTCCGAAAAATAGGTGATACAGTGAAAACAAAGACTAGCACGATATAATGTTGCCGAGCTGGTGGGTGGAAGCCCCAGCTGGCTTATTTAGATCTCTTGGTCCCCCCAAATCCTCCACCAGGTCTGAACTCTACATTCCCACCTTCGAGAAGGGACCGTAATAAGGCAGCGAGAGAATACGCCGGTTGTTCGAGGAGCCGGTGGAGTCTGGAGCACCTGCTGGGGGTCCTGTGAGGTCGTGAGTTTTTTTCTCATAATTGGTAAATAAGTACTTAGAATAAGGACAGAGTAGTACAAAGAAAGCAGCAGAAGGGGAGACGTTGCTGTTCAAGTGCTGCCCAGTGCTGACATTCTCTTTGGAGTTCGCTTGTGCTGTTTAGCTGATGCTCGTGTCTTCTTATCAAGGAACACTTTGCAAAATAAAACGCACTCCTCTCCTCCTGCCTTGTTGCATTCTAAACTTCACAGAGTCAGAGCAAAATCTTTATCCAGATCATGCCAGCTCCATCACATGGTTTGTCATTATTTACTGCGGAGTAAGTGTGAGCCAGGCTCCCTCACACTCCTGCTCTGGCAAATCAGAAGTAACTTTACTGAGAAGGAATTCATCCTAATGGAAAGCAGGTACCAGGAGCAGAGACCAAGGCCCCTTACAATCAGCTCAGCACTGAGCACAATCTGCCTGTCAGGGCCAAGGAAAAAGCCTGGAAACCTTCTGATTCCTCATGTGCTGCGGACGGTGGGGTGACAAGCTGACACGACTCTGATTCAGGTCCTCATTGTGGGGACTTCCCTACAGCAAAGGAAATTTCCCCTCCGTCTCTCCAAGGCGATGCACTTTGGTACTTGGGCACACGCTTGTGCTGAAAGCCGGAGAGCTGCAGGGAGAGCTGCTGTGAGCGCAGAGCTGCCCCGCTGCAGCAGGGACACGGAATTCAGGTCACATCTCTGTCTGTTCGCAGAAGCGTGGGAGTGCGCACGCCTGGAGGAAGCTGTCGGTACATTGAGAAAGAGGAAGCTCCAGTTTCCTGCTCATTTCCCAAAAGAGTGACTGCTTCCTGAAGCCCGCAGCCCATCGCCGCGTTGACGGCAAGTGAATACAGCACCACGTCTTGCCCAAAGTCTCTAGATAAAATGAATAATGGTGTGGCAGGGACCCAGAGGCATTGTGAAATGATGAGTAAGTCAAGGCATAGCAGAGAGAGTCTAATGTGTGACTGGTCCTAAGATCAGTGGACTACACGACAGAGGAAGGAATGCACATTTGCACACCAGTATCTCATTTGTATGTATTACTTAGGTGATTATGGGCACAGTAGGCCAGTTAGGCACCTAACAGACCACTTTAACAACCTTTCAGGTAACAGACAAATTGCTGAGGGTGACAAATAACCGTGCAATCAGAAATGTTAACTTTTTGCAGTCAGGATGGCATGGCTAGCATCAGTAGACCATACAAAACAGGTCTAACCTTCTGCAATCCTGACATATATCAGATGACTTAGAAATGTGCAATGGTAAGTGGGTCTATCCTATGTGGACCCATTTATATACATATAAAAAAATGATACTGTTCATGTCTATTGATATTTGATGGGAAATCCATACAAAAACCATTATGATCAGATGTAATTCCAGATTTTTCAGCTCATCCCTACCCACCTTCCCAGTAAACAGTCCACACAGCTAGATATTGTTTCACTTGAAAGGTTTTCCAAACCCTGTGTTTTCCAGTCACAGGTTGTCGCCGCACCAATTGCTGCATTTACATGCTAGTTAAGATACATCAGGGCATAATCTCACCTCATTGAGGAGGGGATTTACATACACAGTTCCCATTAGCATTTACAGGCAATAGGTATATAACTCACAGCCCAACACAGAAGGAAAATATAATTATCATAACCATTGCTGCATTGCATGAGGCTTCGGCCATTCTGAGGCATAGGTCTAATTAGCTCTAAGTTCCAGAAGATTCGAGTGTAGTAGTTTCTTTCTGACTTACTGCTCAGTGCTTGGTCTGAATATTCAAATGTATTGTTTCTTTTAAATATAACTCCTTTATGGCTCATTCTGTCATGTCAAAATTCCCCTATCTCAGTAACTTTTTGTAAAGGTCCCTGCAGGCGCTTTCAGAAACATTTTAAGCCTGTTCTGTTGCTCTCTCTGTTCTTGTTTCATTGTTTATAAATGAAAAAAATGCACTAGTAACACTTTTCTTTTTCTATTCACCAGTATTTGCTAGCAGTGAAGTTACGTAACACTAAAAGGAGAGTTATATGCACTATTTCCAGATGCTCAGAAAATCGCTTTCTCTGTTTGTCAAATTCACTTAAAAAGTTTATGATATTTGCAGCAATGGCAACTCTAATTCCTATCACATATCTTTGACAACTTTCACTGTGTACAGCTGCTAATCAATGTATTTTGTTTCCAGATTCCTCTCACACTTAACTCTCCTAAATTAGGAACAGTCACTGCAGGATTTCTGTGCAGACAAAGAGAGAAATCCATCTCCAGGAGATTATTAAGATTTTAGGTGGGTTGAATGAAGTTCAAAGGCTCTTATTTCTCTTCATTGAGATGGGAATTTTATCCCATCTAAGCTTAGAGACCTAGATGATGCACACAGAGGCCCCTAGATTCATTAGTCCTAAGCTAAAAGGCCATGTCTGTAGGAGCACATATCACAAGACAATTTCCTTTAACAGATTTCTGAGACAAGTGCTTGTAAACTATTTCTTATACCAGGCTAAGTCTCAAGGTCCTTCTTTAGTTTCTGTGAAGGCAAAATCTCCTCTATAGGATGAGCAGTTTGCCTGGATGTATGATGAATCTACAAGATTCAAGTCTTACTCTACAAAGAGCCACCTTGCGATTTCCTGTATGCGCTAGCTTAGTTCAAGTGGGCTACACATTATGCAGAGTGTTCCCAATGACACTTGAACTCTGAAGTGCATCTCCACCTGCAAACATATTTGCTGGCTCACCAGTCTGCAAACAAGCTTGAAACCTTGGTCTTGCTGTGGGGGCCGTTTGCTGCTCGTAACTCTTCACATTACAGCTGAGCTGGTCACAACTAAAGCTCCAGCTAGAAGGGAGCTTTCACTCCAGCCCCTTTACATAGCCACGTGCCTCTGCCTTTTCCCTCCTGATCGATCTAGTCATCACATAGTTATGATGACTAGATCCATCACGGCTTGGTGCACTCCTTGACCTGCAAAATACTTGTTTTTTTTTCTGCTGGGTCAACCACTTGAATTGACTCATCCCAAAGCCATACAATTTCCTATTCAAGGAAATTTCTGCATAGGGCAATAGTAAGTTGTCTTCTTGGGGGCAGCTCAGAGCTATTAGCTGCAAAATGTAAAACTCACTCACGAATTGTAAGGTCTAGGGTAGAAGGAAGAAGATAAGGGAAGACCTACACATACACACAGTATTAACTTACCACAGTAACTCATTCCAGATACAAGTGGATGAAGAAATATAAAGTTAATGAAAATCTATCAGGCATTAATTAGGAGTTAAAAAGTGGATGTTGAACTCTATTCTGTCCCACTGTTGAAGCATTTAAAGAGTCCTTAGTGTGGTATTTGAATGCTTGGAGTGAAACACTAAGCAATGCATGACCTGTTTATGATTTTGCACTACTTTTTGACATTCAAGTGCCTTCCCCCCGCCGCAAAGTAGTTGGCCATGAATTCTTCTCGTGGGGAAGCAAGAGCATGAGAAGTGGTACAGCTGCTTTCCTGATCTTTACAGCAACCTGTGGAAGGCTGCAGGACTTGGGGAAATGGGTTCCAGTTGAAAGAGAGGAAAATTATGAAAAACATTATTTTAAGCATGTCATCGTATATCTGTGCATGGTGTGGGATTATTTTACTAAAAAACACCATTACCAAGCACCAGCTCTCTCTGTGAAACCCAGGAAAATGAAAGATACTCCACAAACTCTTCCTAAACTCAGCCACTGAGTGCCCTACCAGGTTTTCACCTGCAGCTTCACTGCCAGCAACGCAGCCACTACCCTAAGATAAGGAAGAGCACAGGAAATTCCCTCTTATTCACAGACTGTCTGATGGTGAGGGGCCAAAGACTGAAAAAACAGAGCTGACTGATGGTATTTTTCTTCATTCATCAGTGTGGTGCAACATATTTTGCTTTGTCTATCTCCATTTTTGAGACCTAAATTTCCTTCCATGTTGGAGGCAGCCATCTAAAAAACACACGCATTAAGTCTGAGTTTAAAATAAATCAATTCTTGGAAGTTTCATCCCTTGAATACTCAGCCATTCCAGGAAAAACAAGGAACTTGAAACAAAAATAACCTAATTTTTCACAAACCTTTATGTTTAACCAAAAGTTGACAGTTGGAGGGAATGTGGCGGGAGAGGGTTCAATGGGAAGAATTCAACTCTAGCCATTCCTAGAGCTGCCCCCTTCCTATACACACCCTGAGGACTGGAAACTGAAGCCATCCATCAACTTACTGGACTGCCTTTCTGCTGAGTTTCCCTTTCAGAAAAAATGTAACACCAACCACCCTCCAGCCTGGCTCCTCTCTGGTTGAACATCAGACTCAGAATCTCCCAGGAAGAGATGTATTCCTAGAGCAAGCAGAGACAGAAAGCATATCAGCATCTCTCTCTCACCCTGGGAGTGCAGGCACTCCACTCTCTTAGCAATGCAACCTGCTAGACTAAATTCACAGAAAAAAAAAAAACTCTACGGTGTCACCAGGGCTACTTCAATTGACATTTGACTCCTTCAGAAACACATTGGTAGCCCCTTTGTTCCACTCCCTGCTCTGGAAGCAGGAGATAAGTGACACGCTCCAACTTGCTGAGGGCTTTGGGAAAGTCATCTTCCTGGTAGAGCTAGAGGAGAAGGTGCCCTGGGAATAGTGGCTCATATATAACCTCCCCTACATCATGTCAATGTGAGTGTGGAGAGAACAGGTTTTTTCATTTTTCTTCCTCAGTAAGTTACCATATGTACCTCATCCCCCACTTAAGCTAAGAGATTGATGGCTAAATTGCTTAACCCTGGTGTTTTTAATTAATTAGGTCTACTTCATAGAAGGTTTAATACAGTAGTTTAATTTAGACTTTGCTCAGTGCATGATATAAAATTCAGATTTATTACTATTTTTTATCAATTTTTATTTTTATATGACTCAGTCACTCATATAAAAAGACTACTGTATGTTATAGGCTTTAAAAAGTGATTCCCTGTAGGAATTGTAAAGTATAGGATCTATTATATGACAGTAGTATGTTTATTGCTAAGTTTTGGTGCATTGTTCAGGAATCCATTGAAAGATGACATATAGAAAAGATACTTTATTCGATAAAATAGTAAGGTAAAATAGGTATTCTTTTTCAATATCACCCTACAGTGCTTTTACATAATAGTAAAGTGCATGGGATATCCACTGCCTTAAGAAACTCAGTAACTAAAAGAAATTACTGTGAATCTTTAAAGAAAAAGCCACAGCATTTTGTTGATAGTTCTTTCATAAAAGACCTGCAGAGCCGAGAGCTGGTGAAATCCATTGCTACTCTTGGTTAATGACCAATTTGTTAGTTAACAGATGTTGTTATTTACATGAGAGGTACCTGGTTTATACCAGTGATACTTAATCATGGTGTGGGGTGGCAGAATCATTTATAAGAGCCAAGGCAGTGGCATAGTGGCAATGTAAGAGCTGCCATGTGGGAACCCAGGGTGAAGGGGTCAGGTATTGATTCTGGCGCATGCATTTGTGCTCTGTTTTGCAGGATTCTGGTTGCATTGTGCAAAATTCCAACAAAAAAGAAACTTTAGAAGAACTGCAAGCAAATGCTGAATGGAGCCCAAGTCAGGAAAACAAGCATATTCTTCTGGTTTAAATTAGATATGTTCTAGTGTGTAAATCTGGTCACATATACTTACAAAGCATAAAAGATACTGAGGTACTGAAATGACCCATGAATGGAGGTCCTACATGCAATAGAACAGGACAAGAGATAAATTGCTAGGTCCTCATTTCTATAATGTGCTGCTGTCAGGCACTTTCAGACTGTTTTTGAGTGTTTTTCTTTTATAGAGCACTCAGCTTCAGGAGTCTGGTTTTAAGGTAGTTATTGTTTGCTGAGAGTCACACTTCTTCAGCTCTGTCTACAGTGTAAAGGGAAGAGCCTAGACAAGGGGTTTGTTGGCCTTAGAGCCTGCATAACCCACATTGCCAGCTCTAGTCCAGGTTTAACTCCCAGTATTTCAGCTATGAAAGATATTTTAAGGGAAGCATCCAAAACCATTATCCTTAAATTTTGGCCTAAGAAGTCCCAGCCAGATCACTTCTCAACAAAACTGTACCAGGATACTGTTCCACCATACCTTCCCAGAGCACTAAAGAAAAGGGCACTTGTGTCTCAAATGAATCTTTCTTTTTACTAGGCAAATGGAGGAAAACGTAGGCGGATGATGGCACTAAGGAACCCTCACTGTGCCCTTTTTGCCCATCTGCAATCAGGCCTAGCCAAAGCACAGTAACATGAAGTCCCTCAGGGCATGTCCCAAGCAAAACCAAGTAAATGAAAAAAGCAAAACAAACAAGCACCTTTGAAAAATTAACCTGATTCCAAGTGGAGATTTAGATCCAGAAAGTCCGATTTTTTTCAGGATAACTTTAAGCCTTTCAAGGTGCATACCTTGACACAAGACACAAGTAGCTACCAAACTTCATAACACAATAATGCCTTGACATTATGCCAATAATATAATATAGTTGACAGTAAAGTCACAATCAATATTATGTAGGTGGGAAAAAAGCACTATTAGAGGAAGAAATAAAAGCATAGGTTAAAAGGTAAGCTCACAGCTTAGATTCAAATCACCTTATTGACTCAGCTTTACAGATCCCCAGCCCAAAATGAATTCCACACGATAACTAAGTAGTTGCCTTCCAAAGGTGCTAAGCCTATTTGCGTTTTGTTTGTTTTGGAATGGCCAATAAAACAGCTTTAGGTGATGTCAAACAGTGCTTAGGCCCATTCAGAGGGAGACAGCTGCTCAGATAAATACTCAACCCCCAAACCATGTTCTGTTTTATAAGTCATCAAAAGCTCTTTGAAAAAACACTTCATATGTAGTTGGGAGCTAATGCAACTTCCTCACGGCTACCAGACCACTCTGGGCAGCTGAGAAGTCAGAAGGAGGCAGCAAGCTGCTCTCCAGGTAAATCTTTATGATGATTGCTTCTTTTTTGTGTGTGTGAAAAAATAGAGAGCCATGTAATATCTTTATGAGTAGTAATCTCCATATTACATTGCAGTCCTTAAGATCAGATTCTCCCAGTATTTTGGAGATCATAAAAGTCATAGTCATGAGAATGTACAAGAAATAAGTGGACAACCTAGTCTGCTTCAATACATTTCCATTCATTTTACTTAGGGTGGTTGCTATTGCCAAGCAGGTTCCTCACCTCATGCCTTCTCTATGTACTTGTTCTTTCTTTGTTGCTCCTGTTGATCTGTAATTAAAACCCTCTCAGACTTGAAGTTACCTTTTTTATTTGCAGACAAATATAACTACTGCCCTTTCGGTTTAATAGAAAAAAATCATTCTGTTGGCACTGAAGAGAGAATCATTCCAGGTTTACTGTATTTTTTAACTTGTGCAATGGGAGCTGGACCCAGCGCTGATAGCAATGAGGAGTTATGCCATAAAAGCAAAGGAAATCAATGGAGCTGAGTGAGGAAGTGCTCTGTGGTCCCACATTCAGCCCCAGTGACCATATACAAAACTGAGTAGTTGGAAAGCTGTTACCCACTCCACATGCCAAGCAAAACAGCAGAGATGCTTTAGGGCATAACAGCACTCGCTTGTCAAATCCTGAGGCCTGATTTCAAAACAGTCACTAGCAGAAATAGTAACTCCAAAGGACTTGTCCTAGTCCCTTGTCTATCCTTGCTATGCATTGGAAAAAAAACGGAGGCAGGGAAAGGAGCAGATTGCTGAATGGGTGTTACGTTTCAGGCAGTCAGACAGGGCTGAGCAAGAGTAACGTAGCAGCTGTAGCAACATTCTCCTGGGCACAACAGAAAGAAAAGCTGCCCGGTGATGTCTGTGGAGATATATCTACGGATGGACTTTTCACAAATGCTTGATTCCAAAGTCAGCCTGAGTTCTTCATGGGAAGGTAAAGCTAAGATTTTGTGCATAACGTACACAATTTTGATCCTAGAGTGCTCCACGTCGTAGGTTAGGAGAGACGTTGGTTAATGGAACTTCATACAGATTTATGTCTCTGCCTTTCCTTCAGGCAGCTTGAACAAATGCTTCGAACAAACCAGAAGAAGCAAGGGAAAAATAAAAGAAAGAGACCAGTTCATCGTTTGTCCAAAGTGGTCTCTGTGCTGCGCCTTACCTAAAGTGTGGATCAGAACTGCTAGGATTCCTCAGAGTAACTGAAAACCAATTCAGCTACTTCTTAATGAAATGTTGACGAGCAGCAGAAACTTTCAGAGAAGGTGAAAATTAAGGCAAATTGTTTGATGCCAATAATGGTTTCTTCAATCGGACGTGATGGATTACTTTTTAGAAAGAGCAGTGAAAGTAAGGATAACACGGCCAACAGCAATCAAACCATTCACAACGGCCAAAAGCGATGAAGCTGAGGCCTTCAAGTACTACAAAGAAGCCAAGTAGGGTAAGGAGAAAGATGACAAGAAGTTGGATACAAGTGCAAAATTATTTCCTTACCATTCAGCATAATAATAGACCTACAGCTGACCTTGAAACTTCCAAAAGGTGCCCTTGTATTGAGGCCTGGAAACAGTAGAAACAGCAGAGGCCTTCTGATCTCTAGGAACTTCACTCGCTCACTGAACTTTTGAGCTGTCATTTCCAATAAACTTGGCTGCAGATGAACCAGAACTTTTTTTTTAAAAAAGGAAAACTATTCATAGTTTGAAAAAAAGAATTGCGGGGATTTTTTCCTTTGTCATTCCATCTGACATCCAAAAAAACTACAATATCCTTGTGGAGTAGAAAGCGAAATAGATGGAAGACGAAAAGCAGTAAGAATAATGTTACAATGAAACCACAAGCAATAGAAGAGGAAATGTTAAAGACCCCAAATCTGAAGAGAAAAACTGAGCTAAGCGCTCTTTAAAGCAAACGTGCTTAGGGAAATTAAGCGATTCCCTATACGAGATACTTTCTCCTTTTAAAATGGCTTCATAATGATTAGCAACCAACATATTAAATGAAAATCACTTTCTACTATCAAAAGTTTTAACTTGCCTATACAAGACTTGATTCCTAAACCTAAGCAGTCAGGAAGGTGACCTCAGATGACAGCGCACGATGACACACTATCGACTGCAGTGAAGTAGGAGGAGGAAAGAATGTGCCTATCAATTATTAAACAGAGAGAAAAGAAGGATCCAGAGAATAACTAACACATAGAAGCCTCCATCTCTGTGCTCTGTGCAGATTTTGGAAACCTAGATTTATAACAATAGGAAGCATAGATAAAATTTAAATGTAAAATGATTCAAATATTTCTCTTCTATTGAATTGTCTTTAAAAATGTTGGTTCTCAACCTCATGTAAGGTAATGTAATCTTTGGAGCACTGGGCTAATGTGCCCCCAGCATCCTGAAGGGGGACTGCAGAGTTAGATGATAATTAGATCAAGGACTGAAACCCTGACTCATTGAAAACCTCCACAAAATAACCGGTGACAGTGCTAATGCAGCCAGTAAAGGAAATCTCAGCTGATGAATGGGAAGAGAAACAGTACAGCAATAAATTCCTCTGTCTACTCCATAGTCAATAGATTTGTCTTGTAGTATATTCAAGCTGGATGTTTTTCACCTTGTGCAGAGAGTCAATGCAACATTTAGGCTACATTTAAGTTTGCATAAGCCAAAGCTTTCCAAAGCTTCCTGAGCATTTCTTAACTGTTCCCATGAGTTCTGTACATGGTTTTTCATTTTCTAGCAAAGAAGGATTGCAATTTTTAACATGTTCCAATCCTGCTCCCATTTCCCGTCATTCAGTGCCTGCTCTGCATCTTGTATATTGACCTTTCTGATGTAGCAGAGATTTACAAGCAGATCCACCTTGCTGAGGCCCTTTAAGACCCAGAAATAGAAAGAACCTTGCCAGAGGTAGATGCATGCATGAAACAAGATAGCATATTCTACATCTGATAAAGCATTCTTCATTTAGCTGTCTGAAAATCATTACCTGCATCTATTTCTGTAACATATATCGATCAAAAAAGTGCATGCTTCCTACAGGCTCCTGCAAAATAAAGTTTTAACCAGATATGATCTGAACTGACATGTCTTCCAAAATGGTCATGTGCTACAAGAAAGTAAAGGAAAAAATCTCCCTTCAATGATCCCTCGTAAAATAGATTAAACAGCAAATGGCACCAATTCTATTTTCTTTAACTCCTGCAACTACTTTTAGGATTAGATGTAGAATTTGCTCAATGGCCTTTTTAACATGAAAATTAAAAAAAAAAAAAAAAAAAAACAGACTCCTACGTTTATAGCTGAAATGTGCTTTTTGTTCTTTTTGTTATGACACAATTAGGTCAGAACCAACCCTATGACTCAGGTGGTGTTACACCAGCCTTTCACTGCTGCATCCAGAACTCCCTTGGCATCAGGGGAGCTCCAGCAGGTTTCCTTTGCTGTCTCCAATCCCATCAGGTCATAAATCTCAGGTTTCATTTGGCTGGGGTGTGAGGGGTAATATATTTCATGTCTAACATGAGTTTTCAGTGGTAGTTTTTAAAAATGCTGTTGATCATTGTATACATCTCAGACTCACTGAACATAACGGCCTCTGCATGGGAAGGTCCAGATCTGCTGCAAACTTGTTTTACAGTTAGCCTTTTACCCAGGATTTTGTTCCAGAACTCAATAACAACTAAGAAAAGAAGAGCACGTCAAGGGACTTCAGATCAGACTTTTGCCTCTGGCCCATCCTGAAGTCGCCTTCAGCACTGCAAGATCAAATGTACAAGTTCCCACCAGCCTGCATAGTGCTGAGCACATCCAGCTCTTGCTCAAATCACTAGGAAAAAATGGTTCCATAGGTGCCAGGAAGACCCACGGTCTCCTCCCACTCCTGCAAAGGGACAACAGGTCCTCGGTTGCACCAGAAACCTAACAAGGACTGCGCACAGGCAGACCAACATAGGGTCATTTGCACAGAGATGCCTCACAGAACAGTTGGGGTTTTAATAGCCTAGATATTGTCCCAGCATTTGTTGTTCATTGATAATAATAGAGCCTACGTTTACTTAATGTATTTGCTATTTAGGCGGATGATTCATGTTAAGCCACAGGCATTCGGTAGCAAAATCATTAGTTCAAATTGTATGAGAGAAAGGCCCAGGAAGAGGAGCTGCAATCTGGCCTGTATCATAAACAGATGTGTTTCTAAATCACTATTTTTGGGCTGTTTCCTGTAGTTGTTGGTATATACTGTACACTTAAAATTAGGCCTCAAAAACACTTATTAAAAATTTATACAGCTTATGACAGGCTCTTTCAGAAACATAACCCTTAACTAATTCATGTTCACTTACCCTGCAGTTTTCTATTTATAATACTTTACAATTTCTATGTATTTGTATTATAAATTATTCAATGACATCAAGGTTTTTATTTTGATGAGAGAATTTTTGATGAATTTGACAGAGTAATTACTTCAAATCCTGTTCTGGATTGCTATGAAAATATTTAATTTTATTTACTCCAATAAATAATTAAAATGTGAGAGTAGCAAGCGTACTCGCAGTGCCTTATAGCCTGTGACTTCTGTTTGCTTCTGCCTAATTAAAATAGCAGTGTTTATGTGTGTACTGATTTAAAAAAATAATAAATTACCAACTGGAGAGGCACATCTAAAGGAGGAAGAAAAAGATTCTTGTAGAAACAGACACAGTCTTAAATACAGAGGAAAATTACTCAAAAAAAAAAGTTATTGATCCCCAGCACTGTTAGATGGAGGCTTTCAGTTAACATAAAATGTCACCCTCTCTTAGGACTGAATTTCAACTATCATTTTAGTCAAATAAAGACTATACCTTTTGCAAACTAAAAGTTTAAGAAGGAACAGTCTTTTAGGATGTTCCCAGACTGATTCAGCAAATATTTTAAGCATGTGCTTAATGTGAAAATACAACCGGTTCCACTTATTTCAATGTAGTTCATGTTCAGATTTAAAGTAAATTTTTTATTGAATTACTATTCTGGAAGCAGCCTGAGCCTTTTACTAAATCAAAGACTAAAATTACATGTTGTGGTTTGTGCTATGGTGGCTCTTATTTCTCTGTGATTTAACCAGAAACACATATACTTAAGTCTCATAAGCCGTTTTACTTCTTTTAGAACATGGGAGTCAGAGAGAGCCAAAATGTATGTATAAAATGAGAGAAAAGCCCAAACTCTCAGAATCTCCCAGTTGTTTTACAGCTCAGAAACAAGCACATATTAGTTTTAGTTACACTGAAGCCATCAAGCCCACACGTACAGAGTCATTATTGTGTAGTAACAGGTTCATGGCCTCACAACTTGATGGGTTAGAACTTTCCCATCACTGCCAGGTCCAGTGGTGATCTGGTTACCCACCAGCTCATAATTGACAGAAATAGAAATTTCTTACCAAAATGACTATTTTCATTTCACAGTCTTGGAGTGCAAGGAGTGGGGCCAAGACAGGGGTCAAACGGATGCAGACAAAAGCAGAAATATTTTGCTTTTTTCCCCTCTTTGCATGACTGAAAGCAGTAAATCATAACTGATCCTAGCTGGCAGTGAAGGACAGAGCTTTTTGGTGCCTATGTCACAGGCAAGAAACTTGTAAGAATCCATAAACCATGGATGAAAATCAGTGCCATGTGTCGGCATTTCACTGGACAATATGCAAAATGATTCCTCAGTGCGATTCCCCCTGGACAGGTGTTGATGTCTCCCCCAAAACACTAGCAGATTTGATACAAACTGGCACCCTGGGCAGAAGCATCAATGCAGAGGACCTAATCTAAATATTCATAGGGCTGGTAAACAGCAGAAAATGAGAGAGCAAAGACCTCAGGACCTACCACTACCCTCAGCTCTTGCCAGCTTCAGAAGAGCAGGAACTGCACTCCCTCCTTCACCCCAAAATGCCTTCTGCAGAAGAAAGAGTTCACAGGCTGCGCATTGCAGGAGGAGTTTTTAATCCCAAGACCAGGACACGACAGTTTACGTCACAAGGCACCTTGCAAAGGGCTCTGGATGTGGCGCCGCTCCACGGGAACCCGCTCGCAGCTCCCGCCAACATCTCCCGCTCTCGCTGTCCCTCGCAGCGACCGTGCGACACACACGCTCGCACCAGGGTTCGGTGGTGGACTGTGATGTGACTTAAAGTCACAGACGGTAATAAATCCTCGCTGCTAGTATCCGGCTGGATTGCATGTCGGTGGGTTAATCCAATAGTGAACCCTAATAACATGACTTTCAGCTTGCTGCAAAAGCAATTTATGTGCAATGTGCCACGTTTCTGTGGCAGTGCCTCAAGGAGCAATGAGTAACACGTTCTGTCACTGGCTGTTGTAAACACTCCGGCTGCTCGGCATGTACCATGCACTATTCGTCTGAGCGGAGACCTAAAATCTTACACCTGACTGTTCCACTCACTATCAAGCCTAAGTAAAGCTTCAATGGCAGAAGCAAGTAACGAACGTAAACCAGTTGTGACTGGTGCTCAGAGTCTAACGCTTACAAGCAGGAGATGGGTTGGGTTTTTTTGCTTTTTGTGGAGACCATGAAAGTGGTAGCATAAGGGACGGTCTAGCCCAAAAGGGGCACCAAACACCAACGGAGCACTTCCAGGGAATAGGAGAGAAGGATCTGGAGCTGACCCTTTGGGTGATGAAAATCCCAGTGCTTGCTCCGCTATGGCTTTGGGTGCAACATGGGTTTGAACCGAAGAAGGTCTGGTAGCTAAAAGGAGAGCAGAAGGTCCATCTGTCTTTCTATTCCTGGCCCTCCTATCGATCTGTTTGCAGCCTCAGGAGAGTCTTGTCTGGGCCATAACGTTCTCAAATCGGAAGCCAAAAGTTAATTTAAGATAATGCAGCTATTAAATAAGCCTCCTGATTTTCAGAGGTCATAGGCACCACGTGTTCTCATTGATATCAAAGAACAGAAAAAGAAGAATGTGATACAACATACCTTTCCTGCTAACATTTTACTTGAGTTCATTCAGAGACTTATGTCTACAGAATGCCAAGGTCTGGCACATGCAAAACAATTTCTGGCATCTGGATTTCCCTCTGTTCTCCTGGTTTTCCCTCCTTTCCCCTTTCCTTTTTTATTTCCAGTGTGTGCCACTCACCCTAGAGATCCTGTTTTTCCTTTTTATGGAGTGATTGTTATTGACTAGCGGTGTCTCTGTTCACAGGGTAGGAAAATAACCCAATGAAATCTACTGAAGCTAAAAATAAAAAATAAAAATAAAATAAAAACAAGAGGAGCTCTCTGTGCCATGTACTCCTGGAAAAGCAGTGCTGCAAACTGTGCAGTCTACCATGCATTAGGATATAGGATAATGTAGTGGGCCAAATAATACTGCTGGGTGAATGGCCTACTCACTGCCCCACCGTTCTGGACAACCCCGCATGCAGGGTGCAGTGTGTGACTGGTAGAGCTTATTCATAGATTTTTGAATACCCCCATTTCCATCAATTTTCAGATGTTTTGACACCCTTTCCAAAGAGCACCCCCATCCTTAGTCAAACTTGGTCACAACCTGAGGAACAAGTTCCAGGGCTAAAGCTATTCTAAAAGTCCAGGCCAACTTGCAGTAAGACCACTAAATTAGTTGGGGCTTTAACTCAAGCTCTGAAAGCTTAAAAAGTTTATGAAATTTGAAAATCACAACATTAAAGAAGTGCCTCTCATACCATTCCCTGTCCGTTCCATTCCCAAAACCCACATCAGTAAAACTTCTTTTGAGATAATCTGGAGAACTATTTTACACTTGCAATTGCTTAGCAGTGCATTTAAAAATCTTCTCTCCTTTGCTGGAATATTACTACTATTTACAAATCATTAAATGTTGACTGAAAAGGAAATAGGTGTAGATGGTATAATTTCTCTTTCAACCCAAAGCTCTTCGTGTTCTGCCTTTGAGAATAAAGGTGCTAACTACACCAAAACACAGACACACTGGAGTCCTACCATTAAAAATAATGAAGCAAATTCTGACCTATCTAAAAAAGGGTGAAGAAAAGTCCTGCCTGCAGAAACTTCTTGGGTGGGAAGTGACATCAGTCATGTCACAAGGACAGGAGGAGCAAACATGTTTTATGGGAAAATAAAGATGTAAGGAAATCTATTATGATGAATATAAAATGCTTCTTTTGGATTTAATTAGGAGTCACTTTTTTAGGTGACCAGGAATGCAACATCTCTTTTAAGGGCACCGCTTTGTACCTGAGTTTTCACACAGAAAAGCATATGGTGCAAAAGCAGGAAGTGGGGATTAAGGTACATTTTAATGGGCGGCGTGTTCAGCCAGATGGCCTGTTCTCTGCCCCTCAAGTTCTGTGTGCTTTTCACCCCTCCACAGTTATTTTGATTGAATTCCTTCCCCCAAATAATAATAGCAAATCCCTTAAATGTCCATATTTCGTACTATTTAATGTGTAATTCTCAGCCTGCCTCACCTCTCGGTGTATATGATTTTTGAACATAACGTGTGATGTTGAGGTAGGCAATATCCCTTCTAGGCATTGTGGCCAACAGCTCCTCGGGCACCACAGCCTTTTCCAGCAAGCCCCGTGCCTTTCTCTCATAGTCAGTGCAGAAGCATGAGAGTATCATGGGGAAAGAAGGGTAACAAGGGCCAAGGCTGGTAGAAGACTGATCCAGTCATTGCATTCCCATCAAATCTCAAAAAGGGGTACAAAACCTGGCGCATTTTTCTATGCCAGAGNATTCTCAGCCTGCCTCACCTCTCGGTGTATATGATTTTTGAACATAACATATGGTGTTGAGGTAGGCAGTATCCCTTCTAGGCATTGTGGCCAACAGCTCCTCGGGCACCACAGCCTTTTCCAACAAGCCCCGTGCCTTTCTCTCATAGTCAGTGCAGAAGCATGAGAGTATCATGGTGAAGGTAAGAAAGAAGGGCAATAAGGGCCAGGGCTGGTAGAAGACGGATCCAGTCATTGCATCCCCATCAAATCTGAAAAAAGGATACAAAACGTGGCACATTTTTCCATGCCAGAGTTCTCCTTGCCTTTCTTTCTCACCTGCCATTACGGCTGCCTATTCATCCCTCATTAACAGACACAGATGTCTCAGAGCTGTCCCAANCAAGCCCCGTGCCTTTCTCTCATAGTCAGTGCAGAAGCATGAGAGTATCATGGTGAAGGTAAGAAAGAAGGGCAATAAGGGCCAGGGCTGGTAGAAGACGGATCCAGTCATTGCATCCCCATCAAATCTGAAAAAAGGATACAAAACGTGGCACATTTTTCCATGCCAGAGTTCTCCTTGCCTTTCTTTCTCACCTGCCATTACGGCTGCCCTCATTAACGACCACAGATGTCTCAGAACTGTCCCAAAAGGTTAGTCAGGACGAGCAGTTCTCATGGCCAAGGCCGCAGTGAGTGATATGGAGAACAAACTTTGCTATTTAAAGGCAAGAACTAACCTTGGGATAAAATGTCCTTCAAAATTGACAAGGGTGAAAAAGATTACTGAAAAAAACTTGGGAAGCAGAAAAAAAAAAGAGCACAGGTTTAGTGATGGGGTTGGGACAGTGCTAGAATGGGTCATCTGGCTGACATCTCCACCGTGATGGCAATGATTAGGCTTTGGTACCATCAGGCAGTTTTCAGCGGCTGGGTGAATCAGTTCTGTTTCACTGAAGCAGTAAATGGATAAGCACCCAGGTCAGCGGAAAGCAAGGGCTGGAATCGCCGTCCTCTTGGCACTCTGCATTAAAGCTGCTTTGGACTGAGAAGAGAGACAGAAGAACTGAACCTGCCTGCAGCGCCTGCGAGCAGGACTCCGGGCAGAACAAAGAACGAAACACAGCAGTGCCCACATCCAGCAACGGATATAACAGCCGTTGTTATATATATCTTCGCTGGTGTACACATATGTATGTGGGTGTGTGTGTGAAAAAATATAAAGTAAGCAAGCAATCCCATTTGAAGAGAAATACCCCATTTTTATGGCATAGAGAAAGGGGTAATGATGATTACACTTCCTCCGCTGAAGTCTTTATGAATACAATGTAAATTGCATGCTACAAATGCAGGAATAAGGCTTCAAATTCTGACAAACAGCTACTGACGGAATTTGGATGCAACATCAAGGAGGGAGTAGTGGGAAACTTCCTGTGGCTGGACCTGGACAGTGTGTAATGAGCAAAATTCATTATCTTAAACTTTTGCCTATGATGTGTAATTGTTAACCTCTGCCGTTAGTTCAAGGCTCCTTTCAGTAAAATATATGGGTTGCCATCAAAGCTGATTTGGATTAGGAGGCAAGCATGTGCCCTCACTTTTAGGTTATATTAATACACCAAAATCAATAACATGCCATAGCTTTCAGAAGTAGTAATAAAACACCCTAAAATATTCCCAGAATACTTCTATAAATTATTTGCTCAATGTACTTATGTTAAAAAGGTTGTCAGTTACAGTGCACTGAAAGGCTCTAAAATTACAAGTCATCGTATTTGTATTTGATAAACCCCCTGCTGTTTTGGGTCAGAAAAGGCTCCAGAATGGGGGGAAAGAATCATTTTTTTTCTCTAATAAATAAATTACTTGCCTATATTTCATGTATCACTAAAGCCTGCCAGTATTGAGGGCTTAAATAATAAATAACAAATAGCTCCATTCATTTATTAATAATAATGCATCTTTTCTTCCTCCAACCGTACTTGTGGGCAACGGATTGAACGGTAGTCAGGTGGAAGGACAAATAGTTGGGCCACTGGGAACATTTAAAATTTTCCAGCTTAAGGTGAGCATGTCAGCACTGACAGCCCTTTTAACTTGGTCAGCGGTGGTGCCTTGGCTAGGCACTGTCTGCGGCAAAACCCGTAAATTCCCTTTGAAACCTGATTAGCTAATGGAGTTCGTACGTCTGAGCATTTCTCAAGCAAAAACCCGTTTGCAATTAGTCGTCACGCTGCCTGTTGCACCCTGCTCAGCAAAGCCTAGAGATACCTGCTGCCCTTGGTAGACTTGATGTCTGCAGCACCCCTAGTCTGCAGAGCCCCATAGACAGGGGCAGGAGAGGTGGCAATAAGCAGGTGGCTGATCCGAAGCCCCATTTCCAACCTGCCAAGGCTTGACTTGCTGAAGAATGCAGAAGGAGAGGAACATGCAACTAAGCTGCCATCAATACCCTGCAGCAAGTGACTGTGTGCTGCAGCAAGTTACTGAGATCAGGTGTATGCTGGTATCTTGTCTCCGGGTGTCTGGGTGGCTGCTGGCTCCTCCTGAGGATCTGCAGGCACTGATGGCAGCGGCCACTGCCCAGTGGCACCTTGTCCGGACCCTTGCTGCCCTCACCAAGCACTGGGCACCAGCAACTGCAACACCCCCAGAAACAAGGCACCAGCTTTCTCTGCACATCACAGCCAAAGATCCTGCATGGGAAGGAGCTCAGCAAGACCTGGGAGCCACTGGTGTGCTGCCAGGTAACGCTGGTCAGCTGAGCCTTCCTTCACCAAAGTAGCCCCTCTCAGGTCCAGCTGAGATCCTGTAGTGCCCTGCGCCTGAGAGGAGCAGGATCCACAGGTCCGTCAGGAAAGTCAGAACCCTGCGACCTGCTGGGGCTCCGGGTTGAGACACAGCAAGCCAGGGAGCTGGGAGAGAGTCTGCAGGAATATTTGGATTACTGGGTAGGAGAGCTGGAGACTGGGCACAGGGTGTGCAAGTGGAGATCATGGCATTCAGCTAATCAGGTAGTTGTGTTTTGTTTGCATCCATTCCCAGGATAATATGCTCATTCCCCTTCTCACATAATCCACAATCTAACTCTACTTGAGCATTTCTAGTAATCATTCCCCTTTGCAGCTCCTTGATTTAAGGAAAAACAGAATGATACCAATTTACCAGCGGTTTGCAGAACACCGCCAGGTTTGAAACCTCCACAAAAGTATCTTCCTCCCGCAGCCAAGATACTGCAGCTACCCTGCCAGTGCTGGCAGGGGCACCAATGAATCCTAGAGACCAAGTCCTTAATGTCGTGAGCAGTCCAGCCTGTAGGCGTGAGAGGACTGGACGAGCATGGATGACAAAAACAGGCCTTTATGTAGCATCTCCCAGGGAGAGCTACGAGAACACAGATGACCACCTCCAGCACCTCCTTTCCTCCAGAAGAAGAAAGAAGGCTGGAACCTTTGTGCTCATGTAGGTCATGGCATCATTAGCCCTGGTAAATTAACTCCTTTCTTCATCTAAACACCCGGTGGGAGCAGACGGGATGTAAGCAGCATCATATTAACCAGAAAGCGACCTTTGCCCCATACCTGGAGGGTGAATCTTTTTCAAGGGTTGGAGGAAAGCACTTTGCATTCTCAAACATCCCCAGAGCAACCCACACCCCTTTTTTGATAAATAAAATAAAGAATCAAGAAAAGAGGGAAACACATGGCACCCTACCACACGTGTCCAGCATGTGAGAGACCACGCCGAGATCTGGAAGGCCGTGGCCTTGGGCAGGAGGGGCTGCTAGCGCCGTTACACAGAGCAGCCACGGTGGCACTCAGGCAGGGTGCAGAGTCTTCAGAGCCTGCCCTTCCATCCTCCCGAAGAATTTAATCATACAGCCAGCTACAGGAACTTCACTTCCAGCTACCTACAGAGTGCACGTTTGTGTCTAAAGCAGACTATTTCTTAGAGTCCTACCCACTGTGAAGTGCAGTTATGTTTTTCTGCAAGATTTAGCTACAAGGCAAAAGACTTCAAGCATCTAAAAATAAAGACGATATCCGGCATGATACTGCTGACCTAGTCTAACAGGACCCTTGATGGTCAGTTGGTTTGGGTCACATCCCACCTTGGGTTTTCTTATGCCCAGAGTGCCAGTGGCTCTTTTGTGACCTAGGTAAATTGCTTCTTTTCTTCTGGTTGTTCTTTAAGCTACCCTAGGCATCAAGCAAGGAAAGTAAACATATGGCAAAGACACAACAGGCAGAACGGACTTGATCTTTATTTAAAGCACGGGGTCAGCTCCTTGCTGTGAGCAGATTTTCCTCTTTGGAAACAGGTTCATGTTTATGTTTCAAGTTCCAGCAACATGCTCTGGATTTTCAACATGTGCAGCACATCTGCTCCAGCCCAGATTTATGAACAAATCTGCATATAATTGTGCTGGGCCAGGGTGTTGTTGTTGTTGTATTCCCCCCCCACTCCCACCCTTTAAATAAAATGGCTTTGTCCGGGGCTGTATAAATCCCTGATTCCAAGCCATATAATTTTATGGACAGGAAAAAAAAAAAAAAGTCCTTTTGTATTGCACCTGAGCTCATTAAGACCCCCAAATTCCATAATTTTACACTACCATGTGCTGCATATTGTATTTAGTACCTACCAGAGTAATTGCTTACAGTCCTCAGAGTGAGTGCACATAAGGTGGGGAAATGATGGAACAGGTGGGAGAGCTGCCCTGGGCTTGGTAAGCGCAGATTTGCACCCCAGCACAGCTGATGTAGAGCTGTGCGCCTGAACGGTTCAAAAGCCTGAAATACTCTCTTTTGTTAGACCTGCACTGGATGCCAAGCCCCGGCGTCAGCTTCCAGTGAGCACAACGGCTTCTGTAACGGACCAGATAAAACAAATCAACATGTGGGATGCAGGCTGGGAGATGGGGGAAGGCTTGGATAACAGGATCAAGGTCAAGGATCCAAGACACCAGAGGAACCAGCAACTTAAACAAGTTAGTCAAATATCTCCAAAGAAAATACCCCTGAAAAAGAGAAAGCGAGCAGCCTGAGAACTGTTCTGTGGCAATTTTTGAGGTTTCGATACTTGGTCCGAGAGAAAAATCAAAAAGTTTGTGCTTCTCCACAAAGGGGATGATGTTCAAAACAGCTGTTTCTAAATCAAAAAGGATTTTCACACTTCCTTTCTTTGCAGGGAAAACCCTGTGAGGCTACTTTTGCCACCATGCCTAGAATACAGGAAGGTCTGCAGGGATGGAGAAAGGAGTGAAAGGTGCAAGCAGATTTACACTGTAGTCACAACATGTCCTATTTGGGGTGATAGACCTCTGGAGCCTAAATTCCCCAAACTTGATGTTAAGGGCTTACTCAAGTGCCGAATTAGGATCCAGTTGCATCAGGTCCTCTCTCCAGAGTGTGCAGACCTCTCACAACCTGCCAAGGGTGCTCGTAAGTGGCACATCCCAAACATGATTATCTCATTCCATAGACTACCCAGCCTGACATCACAGGTTGGATTTAAGTCTCCAGCCTATATGAGAGAGATTTTGCATAACTATCCCTGCATGGCTTGCCCAAGAACAGACAGGAGGGGTAAAATGGAGCAAAGAAATCCAGGCAAGGCTCCCAAGTCCCATCCAAACGCCATAATCGCTAGACCAGAATCAGAGCTGATCAAAAGTTTTGACTGATTTTCCTGTGGATAGAACAGGGGGGGATAGAACAGATAGGGTAAGTGCCCGTTGCTAGAGTGATTCAGGGGGGCTTACCTGCAGCCTTCCTGTGTTCACAAAAAACTGTCAACATAGGATGCCTTAAATTCACACATGCAGATGTACACCTGCAGAGACAGTGGGTCCATCAAGTTTTGCTTACTAGTCTGGCTTCCTAAAAATCTCTTGAAACCATTGAAACCAACAAGTAGATTTGCAATGGTCAGAGAAGACTAATAGCAAACAGGAAGGCACACAAATCACACATATCGCTGCCCACTGAAAGGTGGGAAAGGTGGAAACCTCTAACACGGACACTAGGAAACTTCTGACATTTAGGGTTTCAGAGGTCTCAGCAAGAAGCAACTTGTTTCCATTTCTTTACTGTAGCCCCTCTTCATTTAAAACGTATAATGAACACCAACAGTCATCAGTCTGTAAATACAAGTTCACTAGAGCTTTGCTGAGATATTCCTCCAAGGTAACAAGTCTGTGGCTCATTAGTCTCTCTTTAGCAAGATAAAAATAAAGATGCATAAGGAAAAAAAAAAAACACAAAAAACCTCTCTCCAAAGATATTGTTGCAGTCTAATTGCCTGCGAGGAATTCTTAATAATGTTTACTAATGCCTTTTCAGCATTGCCAATTTTATAATGTTCCAGATGTGACGTTGCTGTTCCCTGCTGTGATATTACCAAGTTTGCTAAGGCACCTACAGCATTAAGTTTGGAAAGATTTTAGCCCCATCTTATGTCACTGACATGAAACAACATCTATTGGGGCTTTCCAGCATGACATTTGTACTTCCAAGAATAATCAGAAAAACTTTGTCTGATCTATTATTTGCAAAGAACTAAGTAAATTCAATCACAACATGCACTGGCTGGAGCCAGCAGCCTTAGAGAGGACATTAGCAGCAGTATCAGATACACAAAGTTCATCCACATTTGCTTTTTTCTTTTTAATATATCTAGACTTCATCACATTAATTGGTCCCCTATTTGTAGAGAAATATCTTCTGTTTGCAATACGATGTTATGCTGTAAGCAGCATGTGCAATACAAAACAAGCAGATGTTAGCAAGGATCTGTAAGCAAGATACACTCTATCAATATCATGTTATCAGCCTGTTTTACACAAACTAAGGGAGCAAAGCAGCCAGCATTCATGCACATTTTGAAACAATAGAACTTTTACCCTAAAGTGCTCTGAATTTTTTTGGTGTTCTGGGAACAAGTAGGTGCTCCATGTGAGTCAGACTTCTGTGGCGATAGGGAATAGGCCAATGAAGAGGTCTTTTGGGTCTGTTTTACTAAGGAAAAAAAGTCATCATCATGTCATCATATCTCTGTCATTCTTCTCATGTAGTAACTTCTGTACATGCTGGCAACTTTAGCCAAGCTGGAAAAATGGTGGAGGTCTCTATGATATGAATTTCCTGGAAAGACTTGGACAGAGAAGAAAAACACTATTAGTGCTCTCAGAAAGAGAAATGCTGCAGGGAGAAAAATAACAAAAATATTCTGACCACAGGAAAAGCTTCTTGTTGCTCTTCATTTTGGACTAAGTTGGGTATTTTATGACTTGCATTGCTTTCTTTTCCCATTTTTGAGATAAGATGTGCCTGAGTTCTTCAGTATCATGTTTTAAATCAGCTGCACAGTGACCACTGCATGGTGTCTTCCAATAAGCTGATCATTTCTTCACGTGCCAGCTAAATGGACGGTCTCACTGTTACAGATGCAGGTTAAGATGTTACCTTCCTCAGCTGCCTCCTGCAGCCTTTTCCAAGAGGTGCCCATCCTTCATATCCAGCTGCAGATGTTGCTGCTCTCCAATCTGGCTCTGTCAAAATGACCCAGACTAGCCACACTCTTCATAATAGTGGGAGGATAGCATAGTCAGGGCCATTTAGAACTAGGGAGGAAAAACATAGCTAACTGATGATTTAAAAGTTATGGAAATATGTCGCTTCAGGGCTCTAGTAGATCCAGTTGCAGTTGAAATGGCAAATACGACCATGTCCTAATGCAATGTCAAGACATAATCTCAGGATCAAAGACAGGGTTTACTTTGCACAAAGAAGGAGGGGAAAGGAACCATATCACACATCTGTGATACCAAAAACTGAATAATTAGCAAAGGCAACCTACTATCTAAGTAGATGTCCAACCTCTTAAAGCTTATTCGTAAAAATTAAATGGGGTAATGTTAATGACTGTACAGCTCATGTCCTTTTCTTAAATTTATTTTGTTGCATCTAAAACGATGCCTCTGTCCATTTTCCTGGGGACAGTGACCAGCCTGAGCATACGTTGTATTCAGCTCTCTTCCCAGTTTCACAGAACAGGAACTCGCTGCAGTCTGGCCACCTTGGCTCGTGATATTAAATAGCTCATGCTTCCAGCTCTGAAGGTCCCCGGTTCATTTTCCCAGTATGTCAGCCAAGACGGTGGTCCTCACATTTGCAGTCTTCTAATAGTTCCAAGCTTACATCACATTCCCCTTTATTTACTCTTTTTCCAAGATATATATATCCTTAGCCTTAATCGCTGTTTAGCCAAGGTTGCTTCAAGTAGACCCAAATCTAGCGATCAGTGGAGCCAATGAGAGTCTTTCTATTGACTCCAGCGGACTCAGGATCATAAAGTCCTGAACCCACAAACATCTGTGAGATCTGGAGGAAATCCAGGATGGATTCAGATTGGACATCAGCCACTCAGGCCCATCTTAATTCGTAAATCAACATACCCAACTGACTTTCTCTTCTCTGGATCCCCTCCAATTTGTTAATACGTTTCTGTTAACGAGGTGCTTAGAACTAAGCACAATATCCCCAGTGCAGTCACATGAGAGCTGTTACATTCCTACTTCATAATGTTATGTCTCCACATACTCTGGCCAAAATTGCACAGACTTCACTAGCTACCATGTTTTGTTGCAGCCTTAAAATCCTGGTCCTGTCACTCTTATTCACCAAGAGCTGCACTTTGCTCCACAGCTAACGCTGGCAAAGTCAGCAGGACTCCTCGCAAAGGGCTGAGTGAGGAAAACAGAAATTGATCCCAGAGAAAAGATTCCTAACTAGTATTTTTGAACTGATAAACCCAGCAGAATAATTGTAGCCATGCCATCCTGCTGCTTTCCTGAGCAATAATCTATTTTCCTCATTGGGATAAATGACTTGGCTATCAGTCTCCCAGTTTATCCATTTGGGAACTGGATTATTGCTTCATAAACTGTGCAATGCACTCCTATTACTGTTTAATTGCATTGGGCAGAGAAAATAGGGAAAAAAGAGATTTTGCAGTTTCTAACAGAAATCTCCCAGAAGCACTCCCTCTTCTGTGTTATTTTCCTCAATAGTTAAGGCAGTGAATTGCATTCGCATCCCAAAATTTGCTCTAAACAAAGAGCATAATTTTTCTTCCTACACTTGTGACAAGGCAGCTCCTTTGCAGTAAGATTGCACGGTCTTCTGGGCAAACTTTTTCTCTAAAATCTAAGCCATACACTCTGTCCTCAGTCTGAATCCAGATTTTCCATCACTCTCTGCAGTTGTCTTGTGCCTATTTATCCTCTCATCCTTTTTGTTTTGCTTGGTGTCTCTACGTTCTTCAGAACAATGACCATCTCCTAACACGCAGAGATCATCCAGCACAGAAGCCACTAGAACTCTTGTAATTCAGACATAACAGAGTGGTAGCCTGTCTCAGAAAACAAGGTTCAAGCTGAGAGGGAAAAAAAAAGTCTTGATCTGCAATTTTTTTCACTCATAAACAGTGCAGCATTCACTCCTGTCTCCAGCATGTTTTCCAACACTAATCTCATACCTTGACATAGCACTGAAAAGGGAAGATGAGTTCACAACAGCTCTGTTGTTTGAGAAAAGGCAGTAGCCACACAGCCCCTGGTTCTTAAATATCCAGTAGCTGACACTTGTTTTCCTTTAGGAAATGTAGGCAAATGTCTTTTAGTATTTTTTCCTTCCTAATTTCAGAAGTTGGTCAAAGTGTTTTCACCAGAATATTTTTCAGAAAGAAAAAACCTTTTCAGCAAACATGGAAAGCTTTTCTAGCCAAAGCATTCACCATCGTTAGCACTTTTTGCAGATCTCTCCCTTTGAAAACTGATGAAGGATATAAATGAGCATGGAATTTTGTGGTGAAGGGTTTTCATTTAGAAAAATTCAAAGTTCGGTTTTCAAAATGTGGCTTTGCAAGAAGTATAAAAACTTGTACCCAAAGACATATTTTCAAATTTTGATCACTATAAATTGTAAAGGAAATATAAAAGAAAAAAAAAAAAGTAAAGAAAAAAGAAAACAAAGTTAGGAAACATTTCTGAGCAGCCCTGAAAAGGAATTGGTGGGGCTAAATCCATTTTGAAAGAGCTGTCTTTTTCCTCTGCAGGAGGAAACCTAGGAATTCTCTGGCTTTTTTCGTCTCAAGCACAATCCTGAGACGCTGCAGGCTGCCTTCCTGAGCACCACCACGCGTTCTCCCACACCGCACCGCCCATTTGTGCCAAAAAACTGCCCAAATACCTATCCTCTGGTAAATCATACCTTATCACTTACTTGTGTTCAGTGCTTGCAGACTGTTCCCATTGCCTTCTGTTAATCAGACAGGAAACTGACCTTTCTGCTCAGCTCTGTGTATCCCATTACAGCAAGTTTTTTCCAGACCACATCTGCCCAATTTGTTCAATCCATCATGGCACTCCGTGGAGGAGGCTGTGGGCTCTCTGGNAGCTCTGTGTATCCCATTACAGCAAGTTTTTTCCAGACCACATCTGCCCAATTTGTTCAATCCATCCACCATGACACAACTTGGAGGAGGCTGTGAGCTCTCTGGGCTCTACCCCCTTCCTACTGCACCTGGCCAGGGAGCTCCTTGTGTGCCTTGAGCTGAGATTCCCAAAGGCTCTTCTCAAACAAATGGAAGAGCAACCAAAATTGCTAACAATAGAGGGTGGATCTGGGACAGTGGAGAACTTCAGCAGAAGAACCTGATCTGATTTTCAAAGCTGGCTGTGTCTTTCTGCAGCATATTAAGCTATTAACACAATGGGAGGGGGGGAAACCAGCATAATTGTTGCCAGGCATTGATTTTAGCACCTTTTTACACCTGGGAACCTCCCAACCACAAGCACAAGGTCTTTAATCATACAAAATTTGGGAAAGAAGCTCCCTCTCCCTGCATGGAGAAGGCAATGGCTGAATCGCTGGTTGACCCACGGCCTGTGCTGGTTCATGGGTGCTAGCTTGATGTGCACAGCACAGCCATTCCACCACAACCACGGGGATCTCCGTGTGCTTTGGCTCCCTGTGATACCTGGGCTCCCCGGCATGGTGCCCGGCCTTCTAGGAAATACATTGATATTTTTAATTGGGTCGGGGGAGGCAGAGGAGGACAGAAGCAGGTCAGATGGAAGGCCTGGCAGGCCAAGTTATCATACGCACTTTCCTCTACAGGCCAGTGAAACCCTGGCTGGAGATCAACCACTGGATTGTTTTCTCTTGTCTCCTCGCTGTCGTTTCTGGGACATGCACTCCTGCTTCCCACACAACTTTGCAGTTTCCTAGGAGACAGCATGCTGCTCACCCCACACCTCGGCTCGGATGACCGTGTGACTTCACTCGGTCAGGGAGACCATAAAACACCGCGGCCAAAACGATAGCGCTGCAGCTTGACTCATTGCGATATTAGTGAATCCTAAAGGACATATGAACCTAATGATGGGTTGTTCGGTTTGCTTTTTCATTAGGGCTGTTATGATGAGACCTAGACATGGTGTCACTGCTTGGAGACAGCCTAAAAAAAAAAATCCTGCAGAATCACAGGCTTCAAAGAACCAAATCCAATAATCATGTTAGTTTCCTGAAAGAAGATAAATACAAGTCGATTTCATAATTGCAGCAGTACAAAAATACACTAAAAATTCAACATTGATAACATCAAGTAAGTTCACACCAAGATCAAAGATCAAAAATCAGATGTATTTCTACAAGTATGAAATTCGTCAATAAAGGAGCGTGGTTCAGTATCAGAAGAGGTGAATCTAGTGCCTTCCCTGGCTACAGATTTAAGGAAGGACTCTAGAAAAGTCACACAGGACACAAGTTGTAGAGGTGCCTTTGCAAGGCAATACTTCACCTGAAAGTCAGGCTCCTCAGGTAATATATTCAGACCCAAATCCATTCTGTTCAGGAATCAAAAATGCATTAGACAACTGGATGACTTTTCGCATGTAGTCTTTATCATTTCTGTGGCCTTAATTCTCTGTGTCTTAAGTAATTATGAGCAGAGTTCATCTCAGCAAAATGGTGTCAGAAGATAATAATTTAAAGTAATTATGAAGTATATGTTATATTTATGGGGACAATAATAGAGTTTCTATTACAGAAGTGTTGGAAGAAGTCCTAATTCAGGAGCATGAGATAAAGAAGCAGAAATAACACACATAAATATATACAGCAAGAGAGCTCATAGGTGACAGGAACCCAGCCGATGAGGAGTGCTCTGTGATTGGCAGTACTGAGTTTTTTCATCACATTGGATAAATTGGTCATGGCCATAATAAGTAAAGGTCACCATTTACACCAATAAAATCTATGACTGGTTAGAAAGAACATTTCAACAACACTTTTTTGTTAAAGTGTATATAGAAAAGAAAAAATATTGTAAACTTTGTCCCTTAAGTCAACCCTTTCACAAAGATTGTCCAAATCCCACGGAAAAATTCTAGACACTAAGGAGAAACTGTCAATGTTTGCATACATATTTTAGTGGAAATGACATCTCATCTCTCAGACCCCATTAGCCAGTTAGGAGGATAATGTCATTGCTTTTATGCAGCAGGAATCACTATTGAACAAATACAGAATAGGTTTGTTTGGAGAGTCTCTCCATCCTTCTGTTCTACATCCAATATGGGAAAACTAAACATACATGTGCATACATAACAAACATGCTGCTCTCCTGCCCTTCAGATTATGTTTACATCAATGTTTATAGTCAACTTTGAGGTCATCTTGCATCCGCCTTGTCCACTCTGATCATCTTCCCGATCTTTATAATATCTTAAAAGCCTTTGTCAAAATTATTCACATGGTGTTTCTCGTCTGCAAAGCAGAACAGGCCTATGAGCTACATCTAAGCTTGTCTTCACANTCTTTATAATATCTTAAAAGCCTTTGTCAAAATTATTCACATGGTGTTTCTCGTCTGCAAAGCAGAGCTCTTTTACAAACAGGCCTATGAGCTACATCTAAGCTGGTCTTCACAGGATTCCTACAATTGCCCAGCACATTTTGAGTCCCCAGCCCAAGAGGCAAAATGGGAGAAGTGAGAGGTAGAACTTCAGTTGTGTTCCTATCAACCGGCCTGAAAAGAACAGCCAGTTAAGGCATCTGCTCCTTACGGTGATTTTCTAGTTGTTCCCAAATCTTACGGAAGGACTGAGAGTGAACTGATTGGATAAATAAGCAAATACATCAATTTTTGCATAACTGGTTTTGGTATAATTTTGGTCCCAACTGCTCCTAGCCACCCTGGATGGAAACAGTCACCTGCTCCGTAAGAGTCCCGACATCTGGTGCAAGAACCAACCCTAGAGGAAGCGCCGCTCGGCATGTTCGGTTCTGCCTACCTCTTATCTAAGACATTTCAAAATCACAATTTTCAACTACTTGCAACAGCACATAGTGAAGAAATGCAAAAAAATAGAGTATGTCTAGTGCAGTCACTTCAATATCCCTTTATTGTCTCAGTAAAGATAGTAACTATAAGATAAGAAAGTAAAACTACTTCCAATTTAAATAAATAGGATTTTGAAGAGAAAATAAGGTGTAGTGAATCTCTGCAATGACACAAAATTTTCCTGGAAAAGAAAATCTCCAAAATATTAATTATTTTTTTTTTATTCTGAGTAGATCCACTTTTGAAACCTGACTCCTGCTCAAAAAGTAATGAAAGGAAAATCCACCCTGTTCTTTTGTGATTAAGGAAATGGTTAATAAATTCAGCAAAAGATGGCAGCTTGAGTCCTGAGAAGCTCCATTTACTTTTCTAGTGACTGACATGACCCTCTCAATATTTTTTGGATGAATAGTTTTTTGAAGATAAAATACTTTTCTTTCCACTCTTTCAAACGTTGCTCCAGGAGTACTGATTACCCAAAAAATGTGCTGGATGCATCAGAAATTGCAGCCCCAGGAAAACAGCCCTTGATAGAGCAGATTTTGTCTCTTACTGTTAAGTTTCCCACGCTTCTCAGCCAGATTCTGCTGGCCACAGCTCAGCGCCTGACTCTTGCTGTGAAAGCACGGGAAACCAGTTCATCCTTAGAGCTTATAGACTCTGGATGTTTGAGCTGAAAGGGGTGGAGTGGATCAGAGAAGACATAGAGATAATGCAGAACAGCTTACTGCAATGGCAGGTATTGTAAGGTCTCCAAACTCCTGGTCCACTGGCCATTTCACAACCATAACCTGTATATCTCCATATTGCCTACGTGAGAAGAGGAGGTCCCAGAAACCTTACTGTCCAGCTAGGGAACAAACACAAGGGAAAAGGCAGAAAAGGAATATAACCTTGTGGCTTTTAAGTCCCCACTGTATCCAACCCCATCTTTTGCAGATCAGCTTGCTCCTCCTCTTCCATGACAATGCAAATCAAAGACTTACGTTCAGCACCTTTGTCCACAGCAGGGTTTTTTTGGTAACCAGAGGTAATACAGAGTCTACCTTATTGTACGGCTATTTAGCTCACAAGAGATCTGGAATCCTTCGCAACCTGACTGAAAAGAAGGAATTCAGTCTATGTGATCCTTGTCCTGAACTCTCCCTGTCTTTCTTAGACAGCAATTTAGACACTGTTTTCAGTCTTGACTTTTCATTTTCAAATTGCAATTCTGCCTGTTCAGTGGAGAATTTAGTGGAATTTTGTGGGAAAGTGAAAATATATCAATCAACTGATAACTTGCAAGTGAATTTGAGGATTTTCTGTTATCTGTGTAAGTCAGCACTGTCTAGAGGTTTATCATGAGTTGGGATCCCACTGTGTGCAGACAACATAAGACCCTATGAATGGAAGTACAACGCAACAAACACTGGCACAGCTGGAGATGCAATAGTGGAGACCATTTTTAGAATAAACCTCTCTTTTTTCTTAACTCTCCCACACCACATTCAAAATATTCTGCACAATCCCACTTCCTGTCCTGACCCCATGGCAAGAGGGAATACGGAAATGAGAGAGAGCAGGAAATTCCACTCAAATTCCAGCTGCAATAATTTCTGTGAAGAGGCAAGACAGAAGGCAGCAGATTTAATGGTGGAAAATGTCAAAAGAGGCAACCAGCAGAGAATAGAGCCTAAAACAGAGTGCAGGTTGCACATGGAAATGGAAGGGCATAACCTTGATTTTTGCCTTATATTTGGACATTAGTTAAGAATTGAGTTTACGTAAGTAAAACTAATACTGGTAAAGGTGTCTGGATAAGTTTCTTGTTTCCAAGGAAAGTTGGCTGGAACTTCACCCCAGCTTTGGGGAGGCAAGGAGAGAGGCTGCAATTCATTTCTAGCATTTTTTTCCTTAATTATTACTGTAGATCTTACTGTTATAGGTACCAGTAAGAATGTAACCTACATATGTTTCCAGGAAAAAATAAACACCAATAACAAAAAAATAGAACTATCAGTTTATCAGTTTAGTCTTCACTGGCCTTTCTTTCTTGTACCATGAAACTGTCCTTACTGGACAGGCTAAAAATGGACTTACAAATATTCAGTTTCTGTTAGTGAGAGTACTTGTAAGACAAGCAAGAGAATCAGCTTTACCATGAAGGAATGTCTGCCTAGCAGTTTCCCCTGATTTAAATGGATTTCTGATTTAAATGGTGCGAGCTCTATGCCTAGACATATCTGAGAGTCTCTAAAACAGTGAGAGTCTCTAAAACACTCTGATTTCTCTGGAGAAGACAGACCACTTCTTCCTAACTCCACTAACACTGTTCCTTTGCAAACCGAAATAATGGAATCACCACCAAGGCTACTTACCCATTTGGTTGGGGATGTCACTAAGTCTTTCTCTGCCCTTTCCCTTTTCCATCTTCCCCGGGGACCTGCCAAAACAATACAAAAGCAAAGGAGTAAACATCACTCTGACAAGTTGTCTCCTGCTACTCTGCCAATAAAAATGATCTTCCTTACACCACACTTCTCTGAACCTGACATCTGTCCTGAATCTCAAGTCATACATACCTTTCTTCCATTAACATGAGTCATCCTACAGACGTCCTTCTGCTACTCTTACAGTTGTGTCAGAAAGAATCATTGACTTATTGTCAGCAGATTCAGCCTACCATGTTAATGGTGTCTGCAGAACCCTCTTCGCTGATCATCTTGTTCTTACATCTCCAAAACCACTATAAATTACTTACTTAGCTGTAGGATGTCAGGAACAAGGAGAGAATAGTCTGCCCCGACTGCTGCTTTACCTGGACTATAAGGGATAATTTGCCAGATTTTGGAGTTCTCTGCCCTAATGCAGAGCAGAGAAATTGCCTCTTCTTGGGACCCCACAAAGCCCCAGTCTGTCTATATGGAATAGTTAGTGACACTCTTGAGATTTTACAAGAAACATAATTGCCTTTCTCCATGCAGATTATGGGCATTATGTCTATAGGAATTTCCTCTGATGAATTTAGCACAGGAACCTATGCTGGACACTGCCTAATTCCAGATGCTTCAGGGAAAAGGACTTCACAGTGCACAGTTACATTTAAAAAAAAAAATCTTAAGCCTTGAATCATGATGTATTTTCATGATATATTTACATCCTTTCTGCTTATATGCAAGAGGCCAGATGAGGAAGAGGCTTTTAAAGTGGAAGGGCCCACTGCAAGTCCTGCTAGCTGTTTGCATTATTCCACCAACTTAGTGTCTTGAAAGATTTATTAACTCATTCTCTTTATTACTCTTTTCTTTCTATTTTTTTTGAAGTCACTAATATTGCCTCTATTCTCATGCACTTCACAATGGCCTTTCTGCAAAGTCAGTGAAGATCAATCTCAGCCTCCATCCTCTCCACAAATGGGAACCAAAATGTTTTCAGAGTGCGGGGGTGGCTGTGGTTATGCTCAGATCCAGAGAGTCAACCCATTCAGCCAAATCCTTGGCCGGTGTAAATCAGCACCATGAGGGACTGAAACCCTGCTAATTATTTATAGGGAATAAAGAAATCCTTACAGGATCAGACTGAAGGTCCATATATCCTGTTTTCAGCAGTGAGCTATTTTTTTTTTGAGGGAGGTACACAACATCTTCAAAGAGCTAATTTCCTTTCTATATTACTTCTCCTACTAAATCTTTAATGCTTAAAGACTGTTTTGAGTTCTATGGATTGAGCAGGATCTCCAGCGAAACGGACTTCCCAGTGGAATTGCAAGCAGACCCGCACTGGGAGGGAGCTTATAGAGGCGTCTCCCTTAGCCCTGAGGTTAACAGGACCAGCCCACAAGCGAAGGGGCCTTCATTCAGTGAATGTCCCTTTCACTCCCAGGTCACAGTGTCCAAGAGCTGTCCTCAGCTGTTAGCCCTGGACTTAGCAGTCCCTCCAGTTAATCCCATTTTGAACAGCTATTGCATTCCCTGCTGCAGTCTGATTTCTCTGGATGGCACTTCTCACTAAATTGCACTACCTAGAAGTGGTGAGAGAGATGCAGAGTGAGCAGACTGCTCCGTTGCTCCTCCAAACTCCTTTCCTTAGGAAGCAACAGTTCCTCACAGTTCCATCCCAAATGCAAAAGAGAAATCTCCATGGCTACTTGTACATAAAAGGACACACAGTCCAGTGCTCCGGCATGTGCCCAGACCCCACTGTGAGCCAGAGAGGGGAACAACGTGTCAGTGAGGTTCGGATGAACCAGTTCATTCCATCCCATCATTACACTGGACAGCAGACAGCCATGAAGCAGTCCCATCGCTGAGACAGGCAGCCACCTTGGCTATAATTAAAGCTAATTATTCAAAGGCACCCTGTTCATGTAGCATTGCTCAGAAGCTCCCTGCATGAGCATGTAGGCAGCAGGGCTGTTTTTCTTCATAAAAACTTATGAGGAACGCTGCGCAGATTAACAGCTTTAATGACAAAAATTACCGCTTACAACACTGACTTCAAATCAAAGAACAATATCTGCAGACAGATATTTTCATGGTTTTCATAACAATTCATTATAGGTGGCACCAAGGGATTACATTTTTATTTCCCTTGTGTCATTTCTCTCAGACTCAGGTTCATTTCTCTTAATGAGGCAGCGGAAGATAAAGGGCAGTGAAGGCTCCTCCAATGCCTCTGCAGAGTGTGAGGAGTTTAGGGGCAAAGTGATAACTGATCCTCTAAAGGAAGAGGGAGGGCTTGGAAGGGGAGGGGGGAAGGGAGAGTGATGGGGTGGGATGCTCTCTGCCATAATGAACTAAAATTAAGACATAAATTCTCCTACCTTTGTTCTGACCAGAGCTAACGAAAGGGATTTGGCTTTTTAATGAAGAATGGATCGGTGGCAAAATTATTAGCTAATTAATTGTAAAGGGAAGGGAAAGGAAGGAAAGGAAGGAGGAAGAAAATCTTTTCTCTGAAAGAACAATACTAAAAGTTCTCCTGTTGGCACACAGAATAGCAAAAAGACCCCGATCCAAGGAGCTCCGCTCAGGCAGCAAGACTCTTCCTCCCACATAGTTTAAGATGACAAAGTAAAAGTCTAAGTGAGAAAGAATAGGAATCAGATGGAGCTCAAAACAGGATTCAGGGGTTCACCTGGGAGTACCAGGTTTTCCTAGGGCTGAGAAGAGGTTTCCTAAGCAGCTGGATTGAAAGTCTCCTGGGAAATAGTTTTTTTTATTGAAAAATAATGTGGAGACAGCACAAAAGGGTTCCAGGGAATGGGGGACTCCTGGCATGGCCTCAAGAGACCAGACAGCTGGTTTCTTTCTAAAACCAAAATTGTCAACCCAAATGCTTCAAAGTTTTCTGAGAACAAAACAAACTGAAAACGGGCATTTCTTATCCATGGAAAGTCCTCTCATGCCTGGGTTTTGTTCTAGCATTTGTTCCAACAATTTCAGTTCCCCATGAGTGGGGCATTCTGAGTTTCAGCAAGCTCTGTCCATGAGTCGGGTGCCCCAGGGCCCCAGCATTTCTGGCTCTAAATAACAAACAACAGGAATTCAGAGTTGCCTCTAGTTTGGGGATCACAGTGGCATTTTTAAAAAAAAGTCTCTTTGTAGTTTCCAAAAAGAAAACAAAACTGAATTGGAGGCTATCAAGAAACCTCCAGTAAAGAGAATTGCTGTCTTTGGACTAGCTCTAACTCAGAATCTTGTTCTGATTATTGTAAGTGATGCTTTATGAAAGCCAGCAACTCCAGTGCTGGAATTGGGCAGAAGTCTAGGAACCTGGATGGAGAACAGCATCTGATAAGCCATTGAGGCAGGGGACAAAAGGGTTGGACAGGGAAAAGGAGAAACCAAGGAAAACCAAGACACAGTTAGTGAGATTTACATATGTTCAGCTGTGGTGAAGGCAATCTTGAGGAAGATTATTTTAGCTTTTATTTTAGAGGCTTTTATTTTAGTCTCTCTCCCTTTACTCATTCTTGGTTCCTGATTTTTCAGCCAGTCTAACTAAAAAAGGAACAGCCAGCCTTTCGGGACAGGTAGACTGGCTTGAAATGGAGCCTGTATTTATGAAGTAAATATCTGTGGAGTGTTTAGCCCACACCCTTCCTGCCTCCTTCAGAGGATGAGGAGCCCTTCCCGCCTGGCAGGCGACTGCAGTGGCACAGAGAGGGGCTTCCCAGCCTGGCAGGTTGGGAAATGTGGGACTAAGTGACTTCCAAGGTCCCTTTCTGTGCTGTCTCCACGGAGCCTGGCTCCAAGAAAGTACAAAGTTGACCTTCCGAAAAAGAAAAAAAAAATCAAAAATATATACATATATTTTATATATACACATATATCTCAGGGGGGTAATTCTTTGCCTTCTGCTTCTCATATTTTTCAGTCTTTTCACTTGAAATCAACAGGGCTTGAAACATCTCTCTCATTTAATGAAGGCTGAGCTTCTTGTGGACTCCCATGACAGCAGGAGGTGCCGCTTGCTGAAAAGCCCAGAATGGTGGGAGACTTTGATAATATCACGAGAGTTGGTAACACGGGCAGGAGACTCTGAATAAAGCTGTCTGACCTCCTTGGCCCAAGTGCTTTTACAACCGAGCAAAACAATTTCTCTGGACTCTAATGAATAGAGTTCTGTCATTGTTCATCATAATAAAGCCCCGATCCTGGCTAGATTACCTAGATGCTCCGATAATCCTGCTAATAAGTGATGATTATAAAACCCACACTCGAGGAAAAGGCAAGGTAGGATTTGGATCTTTGGCCCCAGTTTCTTCCCAAAGGAAAGCAGGATAATAAATGACTTCTGACTGTGATATATGACAAAGAGCCTCAACACATCAGAGTCTGCTATAGCAAAATCCAGCCAGAGCACTCAGTTTTGTCCATGAAAATACTGCTCTATTCAGTGCAAGAGGCCTGACAAGTGTGTGTGTGTTGGAGGAGAACCACACTCAAGATATCTTGGGAGATTTTTTTTTCTGGGGCAAACAGTTGGAGACAGAAAAAAAAAAAAAAGATTAATTATTTTTAAGGAAAAATAACTTTTTTTTCAAGCAGCAAAACTTCCTTGTAAGTATTACAGAAATACATGATCCTCCCATTATGGATTAATTCTTATCCTTTCTCAAATCGAGACTTCTGCTTGCTGGCAAAGTCCAGTACCAAATATTTCACCCACAGGCAAAACCAAGTTGCTTAAGACAGTGAAGCGTGACTGGGCAGCCTAGAGAAAAGAACAAAACATCAAGTGGGCTAATTCTGACAATTTAATTTTGGAAAAGAGCATGTGTGGATGTCCCTGCTGTCCCTCCAACTGGACAGCTGTCTCTTGACTACGGACAGCACTGCAGACCCGTTATCGTGGGGCAGGTGGTCCAGAGTACATGGACATGGCTTTTGGCTCCAGAATTTGTTCCACTTTCCTATAGAAAGGAGATGAAGCAATTGCTCATACTTGTTTTATGTCTTACTTAAGCCTAACTACTGTTTCCAATACTAGCATAAAAGGACTGCTTCATGCAGAAGCATGAGCAATGCGTGTTAAGCAGCTAAAATTCTTTGTCAACCTCTTGCAGTATTTTGCAACCTTCAAAGTGTAGGATAAAATCCTGGCAGATGCAAAGAATAAGGCAGTGTTAAGACTGTGTGAATGGGAGACCTCCAGAGGTAGCACACGGCAGGGTCTAAGCAAATTTCAGCACGTGAAACACTTAGGTGCAACTTACCAAAAATGTGTTTGTTCTACGCTCTTTGTTATGGTAGCAACATATGTGTCACTTCACTTTCACACCAAAATTAGCTGGTGTGCAAGCCAGCATGAATTCAGAAATGCCCAGTATATATCTTGCCAAAAAGTTCACTTTCATAACAATGTTATCAGCAACTCAGCTACCATCTGAGCTAAAAAGGCCTTTGTCTTCAGCAGAGAGCCTTTCTCTTCCTACTGGATTAGATTTCAGTGGGAGCTGGGCCAGGAAATTGCTTTTATTTATATTCTCCACCCTTGGCAAAGTCCATGGCCTCATTAATCCACTGATGGGCCAGCACCATGATGGAAACTAGAGATGGTGCAAGGCACATTGCCAGAGGAGTTGATATTTCCCTGCTTTCTCCAGCCTTCGTCTTGCTCTCAGCCTGAGCTCACCTTTGGTGCCAAACCTCAGAGCTCTTCCCACCATGTCCTTTCCACCCGGATTGCTACACTCTTGAAGACAGAAGGAAAAATGTGGCCCCAAAATCCATGTACACATCACATCTGCCGGTCTGAACAGCGAAGGACCGAAACTAGAACGCTGCCTCTGGGATCAGGCCCAAATAAACCTTCACTGTCTTAAATGTGTAATAAAATCGCAGCACAGCCTATAGAAAATTAAATGTTACACTGTCTACAGTGAATGCAGGGAACATTGCCTCCCTTTCAGACCACAGCTTAGATTCTTGCTGATCTCCTGTTAGAAGGGCTGTTACCTTCTCACTTTTTTTCAACACATCTTTTTATGCAAAAAGTGTTTTTATCCATAGACTTTAATACTGCCACTGGCTTTGCTTTGACTTTTGTTTTCCACATAATCCATCTTGCTGCAGTATAGGGACCGTTAACTAGTCAAACAATGTTCAATCCCAATAACATTATCGCTTAGCAGGAACACGGCAAAGATTTCTACTAACTAGTGGGCAGTAAATTTGCTCTTCTAATAGGTTCATCCTTTATTAGGTATTTATTTCAGGAGGTTAAACCGTAATTAGATGCTGTTCAGGAAGCTGGAGAAAAAAAAAAAGAAAGAAAAAAAAGTAATGGAGATTTCAGCCTGGGAATTTTTTTATTTGCCCTGTGGATGTCCAAAGAAATTCTCAGCACAATCTGTATCCCTCCAGATAGGGGGTTGCACAACTAAACAGCTCCAATGTTTCTGCCAGGAGTTTGCATTTGTCTTTCCTGTACAAAAGTTATTGCCAAGCTGTAATCTTTCCCTGAAATACAGTGTGTGGAGCCAACGCTGAACCCAATTTACTGTGGCAGATGAATATAGCCAAGGTGGTGGTCTGAATGTTTGGCCTAAAGGCACAATCCAATTTTCAACTGTTTCAAAGCTATTATGTCAAAGGCTGTTTGCATAAACATAACAATAGCGGAGAGCCCTGGCAGAGCGGGCAGGAGAGGCTAAGCCTGCCCTCTCGTGTCTTCTGCCTGCATGTGTCTGCGAGCGGGCGAACGGCATCCCGAGAGGATGCGGGGAGCTGGAATGGGCAGCATGAGCAGAGCTCGGCAGGTGTGCGGGGGCACCCGAGCACCCACAGCACCCACAGCACCCACAGCCAGCCCACACAAAGCACTAGATAATCTCTAAAGGTCCCTTCTGACCTCAACCGTTCTGTGATTCTGTATGTGATTCTGTGTGCACGTACCAAAAAAGTGCTGCTCACCTTCACTGAAGCACATGCAAGTGTTGGCGCAAGGCGCAGGCACCTGTGACCCCGGCGTACACGGGCAGTTCTCCCCACGCACAAGTGTCCACACTGCTGAGATACCGATAAAAAAAGAAGAAAAAAGAAAATGATTCTGCCAATGATGGAAACGGGAGAATGTTAATGACTTTTTAAACTTTTCTCAAGCTTGAGAAACAGATGTGATTATTCAATTCATTACAAGAAAAATGTCTTGCAGCAGCATGCATGTGATGAGCTGACTGATGATGTGGGAACCTATGAGAAAGCTCTTTCCCTTATTAGAACTGGAGAACTTTCAAGTCTCTTTCCCGTTATGTACACACATACATACTTTTTGAAATAACAGGAATCCAGGCAAAATCCTTAGATCCTTTAAAGCCATGATGAACCAAACCCAAATATCAGACCCAAGGGTTCAGTAGGCTGCATGGTTTTACATGTGGGTCAGAACTTCCCCCAAATTTGCTGTGTTTTGGGCAGTAATTGGACTCGATCCAAGGGTATAGGTTAGACCTGGTACTGAAACTCATTTTGAATTTAAAAGATGGGGAGAGGATACACTTCTCAGTTTTCTGGAGGGTAGCCGGAGTAGGAGAATCATTAAATGACAGAGGCTGCCAAAAATAAACATCCTCTGCTTTAAAAATCCTCCTTATATAGAACAGCCTACGCAAAAGGGTTATTAAGACATCTGGCAAATTATTTTTTTCTGATGGAGAGAACTCGCAAGGCCTCTCACCTAGCGAACCTGGAACTGTAGAGGATTTCACAGCAACACTGATCGGCGGAGTTAAAGCTGCACATCGCTTGGCCATTTCTAAGAGCCTGACTTCACTGAAAAACAGCAGTTAAAGTGGGTTTGAAACCCAAATCACGGGAGGCAACCACAAAGCTACCCTGCTGGAACAAAAAAAAAAAAGAAGTCTTCCTCATTTAACATCTGATTTCTGGTTACATCCAGCATTAGACAACACTGAGGAAGATGTGTGAAGACTGATACATGTGACAGATACTGAGTAACCTGGTTCCAAAATTAAATCTCTTTCTAAACTCAGAGGCCTAGAGTCTTACGCCAGGAAACGCAGGGTTTTACATTGTTCCATATCCTTTATTTTTTCATGAACTACTTTACAAGCATGAGTGTTTTCTAGAGCACTGACAGGACATTAGGCAGCACCTTTCTCAGGCATGGCCCAGAATCCTGCTTCGTTTCTGGTAGATTATCAAAGCATGCCTCATAAATGCATACTCTTTACTACCAAAGTATAAGCAATTTGAACAAAAATAAGCAAAACTATAATAACTAACACTCTTTCAAATAGCCAAGTGATAATACAAATAAAACCAAAGGGAAATGAAACCATTTATCCAGTAAAAACTAACAGGTGGTGACTGCACAGTGTGAAGGGCATCCCAGGAGCAGAGTGGATGCTGCAGGGTGGCACATCACCAGCTGACTGAGTTTCTTGTCTAGAAAACTACTTGTCTCAAAAAGATGAGAAAGATGAAAGTGCAGCAACAGACACATAAGTATTATGTTAGAAATAAATAAATAAAAGTTATTTTTCTTCATAAGTAAAAGCATGTAATACATTTCATCATGTATTTCCTTTCCAGAATTAAGGTAGTATTTGCTTTGTAAATCCTGTCTTGTGCTTAATAAGCACCTGGACTTATTAAGATCAACAAAATACTGGTGAAATACATCAAGGTGTCTCCAGAGTTTTCCTTAACCTGTGAAATGGGACAACGAGATAATTACATTCTTTTTTATAGGACATCGTGGTGATTAATTAGTGGCAGACGGAACACGGCGTACAGAAATTAAGAAGTAGGTATTTTTATTTGATTGAAAAATATTTTTACACCTATGCAAGCACTGCCCGAAGCTCACAAGTGAGAGCAGGAAGTCTTTGAGTGTAGCCAGGTCCTCCACAAGAGCTGGTGCCCGAAGAGCAGGTGCTTCTCCTCACCCCTTCCCACTGACCACAGCTGCTCTTATCTATGTAAAACTGAGCTTGGACTCAGGCATTTGGGCATTAGGAGCAGCAAGAACCACTGGCCAGGCACAGGGTGGAAAAGGGGACGGCCCCTTTGCAGACCTCAAACACCCAACACCCAGACTGGCGCTTCACCCACCAGAGCACCTGCCTCCCGGAACGGGCCGACGATCAGGAACTGCTAAGGTGGATGGAAAGGGCACTGGGAATAGCTGAAACACACACCCGAGAAACATATTTAACGAAGCCCAGCTTTGTTAGGTATTTTTTCTGCATCTTGTTTTAAAGATATATTCCTGTTTACATTGTTTCGGTTGCAGCTCTGTCCTTGGCTTTCCCGGGCTCGCTGTTAGATCACCTCGCACGGACCAGGATGTTTGGAGTTGTCCTTCTGTTGCGGTGACTCGGATGTTAGAATCCGCTTAGGGTAAACAAAAGCTGCAGCCTTCGAGGGTGCTGCCCCGGCGAGGGCTCGGGACGTCACCCAGAAAACCACGCAAGGCCGCTGCGAGCTCGGCCACCACGCGCCAGCAGCACCGACTTCAAACGGGGCACTGGGAGGGCCCCTCTGAAGGGATGCGGGATTATTTGCAGACAGAAATTTCGGTGCTTTCCTGAGAAATGGAAGCTCATGTGGAACTGGGACCTGAGCGAAGGCAAGGAAGCAAGAAGCAACTCGCCTCAGAAGGGAAAATACAAAAACGTTGTGAGGTGGAGGTCGATGTCTTGTATTAGGGTCTGGCCTGACTGGAAGCCTCCAGACTGGCCCCTGCTCTCATCCCACTCCCTTGCACTGCCCTGTAATTCAGCCAGGGGCTCCTTAGAAAGTGGGACTAGAAGAGCCACAGTGTGCAAAGGATGTGGGCAAAGCCGAAGAACCAGGACTTCGGTGTAATCCGTTGTTCTGCTGCAGTTTGCTTCACTAACTCTGCCAAGTCACCTAACCACATTTTAACACCCGTCTGTTTCTGAAGACCAAATATGCAGCTTTCTAAAGCTGGACTGTGCCCACACCAGGGGAAACAAGAAGATCCTTGAGCTCCCTTATCCACGCGAGCCCCGTTCCAGTTTCACTCCTAGGTTCTGATTTTCAAGCACATGGGTCAAAGAGGAGCTAAGTGCAGTGCAACCAACTCCTGACATAGGCCCTGGGAGAAGCACCCCCAGAAGGGCTGTGGTCTGCACCGGGGAGTCACTTCCAGAGTTCATAGAAACTGTGGAATGGAGAACAAGGGGAACACGTAGAAACTGGAGGACCCCTCTATTCCATGATTTAAGCTACTGGAAAATGAGGATAACATCTGCCAGGAAGGTGCAGACACAACTTCCTGAGCCAAGACCAAGTGTCCTAGCTTAAGGCTTCCTTAGCGTTCACAAAATGTATGGGATCCTTGCATGAGGGATGATGTGGGACAGCAAAGCCACGTTGTTCGTTATTGTTAGAATTACGTCTGCTCGCCGACAGCAAAGTAGATGGAATGAAAAATGTCAGGGGCTCGAAAAAATTGCAAACTTCAAGATGCATAAAGGGAACAGCCTGTTTCTCCCTCCTCCCCCGTCTTCCCATCACGCTCCGATGTAATAACTTTCCCTAGTTCCGTGGCTCTCACATAGCTAATGCTGTGTTCGGNGGAAGGTGCAGACACAACTTCCTGAGCCTTCCTAGCTTAAGGCTTCCTTAGCATTCGCAAAACGTATGGGATCCTTGCATTAGGGATGATGCTGTCTGCCAGGAAGGTGCAGACACAACTTCCTGAGCCAAGACCAAGTGTCCTAGCTTAAGGCTTCCTTAGCGTTCACAAAATGTATGGGATCCTTGCATGAGGGATGATGTGGGACAGCAAAGCCACGTTGTTCGTTATTGTTAGAATTACGTCTGCTCGCCGACAGTAAAGTAGATGGAATGAAAAATGTCAGGGGCTCGAAAAAATTGCAAACTTCAAGATGCATAAAGGGAACAGCCTGTTTCTCCCTCCTCCCCCGTCTTCCCATCACGCTCCGATGTAATAACTTTCCCTAGTTCCGTGGCTCTCACATAGCTAATGCTGTGTTCGGTTGCTGGAGTCTTTACAGATGCAATGCATTAGCAAAGCCTGCCAGTCGGCATCCTGTTTTTCCAATCACTCTTCTGAAACTCCTCCACTTTTCTCAGAGGTTTTATCAGAAAGATGTTCCTCTGAAACATTTCAGCAAGGGGATCTGACAGCTCTTCAAACACCAGCTGAAATTCATTTGTTTTCCGCTGCTTCCTGTTTTTACAAGTTCATTAGTGTTTCACCAAGATAGACTAAAGATTAGGACTTTCACCAGCCATCCTGGATCTCTGACATATAAAGTCATGGGAGACTGCCTAAATCTCTGTGTTTCATATATGAATGTACAGAAATATAAGTGCCTGTGTGCACATATGCACACTTTATATGCAGGTATAAACATATATGCATGAAGAAAGGAAATATATTGCAGTCCCTCAGAATATCTCTGCATATCCCCAGGTGTGCACGTAGCTGTGCTGTGCATACAGCACACACATACGCAGGCAAACGAGCGGCCTCATTGTGGGCAGCCTGACACAGATTCAATTTTTTTTATGGAATTTGAGGCCAATGAAGTAAATAAGTGTATGAAGTATCTCAGCTGCGGTGCACAGGTCAGGGCTGCTCCAGGACAAGAGGGAGGCAGGGGACGTGCACACAGACATTCCCCAGCACTCACGGGGGCTGCGCGCTGAAGCTCGACGAAGAAGGCTCTGTGTGTGCTCAAGCATCCAGGCTTTTAGTATTATCTGTCTGGTACATTAATATGCTAATTGTAAGAGAAGAAACGTGGAAGTAATTCCATGTATCATTCATGTAAGAGCATTGAGGTAGCAGTAAGATAGGGTTGTAGCAAAACAGACATAATCACATTACTCTTGCTGTATTCTAGACCAGCAGTACAGAGTATGTTCTCCTATTTAAATAGGTTAACCAGATGTTTAGTTGCAACAGCAGCAGCAAAAATTGAAATCTATTTCTAATTTTGATACTGGAGCTGCTTTCTCTTATATGCCTGAAGTGCATCTGCACAGCCTCCTCTTGTAAATTGCAGTTGTGAAGAAAACCGCAAGAAGCAAGAAACAGTTTTCAGATCAGTGAATCTGTTCATTTCTAAAATCACAAAACACCACTCTGCTGTTCTTGATGATTTAACAGTTGGCACTTAAACTATCCATCTTCTGTTTGGGGTTTTTTATTATTATTTTCTCAAAATCCCCTATAATTGATCAATTCAGCAGTTACGAGAAAAGAAAAAAAGGCAAAGGAAAGCACGCCTGCTTTGGTCTAGTGATTTTAAACAAGTCTGATGTGTCAGCCAACAGAAAGTGCTGCTGATATAATCAGGAAAGGCACTGGGTAACTTACTGTACTTTTACATTAAACTGAATTTGAATGATTGCATTCTGGAAGCTGGAGCTTTCTAGCTGACTGCTAAGAAAATGTCAAATAACGTCATATTTTTAAAGCAGTTTCTGGGACTGGTGGTGATTTACAGCCAAATGTTTATGATAAAATCAAAAATCCTTCCTTCTGCTTGCTTTTGTTGCAGGTCAACTCATATATTTTCAGGGCTCTCCGTCACGTGAATCAGACCAGCCTCACTTTAAAAATGGTTCCCTGGATGACCAAAATATCAAATTCCTTTAAAATTGTCCTGAGCCCTTAACACCACAGAGCCATTATTAACTTATTGCCAGAGACTATAAAATAGAACATTATTGCTTGGTTACACATTGTATTTGTTGATTTGTCTCTTCATTTTTAAGTGAAGTAAAACAACTGCTTCAGATCAGCCCACTTCAGAACTATCTGCCATTTGATACTATTATTAATAGCATTAATTATTTTTAGTGATTAATGAATAGTCTGTTGTTATGAAGCTCAAACTTCATCAGTGTATGCTGTTTCTTTGTATTTTCTCCAAGGTCTTTTGGCCTTCCAGACAGAGCTGGAAACATAATCAGGTGTGTTCATGCTCTTTTCATTACTGCTCTCTCCCTGGCTGAACCAGCACTGCTGCAAGAATATTTTATTTGATGTATTTCACCTTCACCTTGAAGGTTTTGTGAAGACCACCACAAAGGGACACTAGAGGGAAAAGTATTAAGTAATTTAGCAGAGGTTTTCTAGGCTCTGGGAAAGAGCAGGTCTACTGTCACTTCAAGCAATGGACAAAGGTTCAGATCATCAACAAGTTTATAATAAAAGATAATAACTACCACCAATACCAGGCATGAATGCGAAGGCTTTTGCATCCCGACATCACTGCAGACATCACATGTTAACAGCAGGGCCCAGCCATGTAGCAAATAGACTATCTATGACTTTTGGCACAGTGCAAGAATATGACAGTATTGATGGTTTTGTTGGTCATTTGTTCTGTGAAAAAAAAAAAAAAAGAAATGCAAATGTGGAGCCTGCAAAGAAGATAGTAAACTCAACCCTCCCACCTGTTGACTTGTTTAGTTCCAGCCAGCATACTTTATTATTCATGACCTACATAACTCAGTGCCGTGTTAGATGCTATACAGACAGGTGGAGAAGAAACTAATACGAGAGCACGCCAACTTCAATATTTATCTTGTCCTGGCTTCTTTTATGAAGTTCTTTAGAGGAACAGTGAATGCGCCGCTAGCACAAGGAATAGCATGTGCTGTGTTTTGTGGTACACGCCAGTATGGAAGCAGCAAGAAATCACCTTCAGGGTTGAAGTAGGAGGTGAAGATCTGTTCTCAGGTCAGGTGTGTTACCACAGAGCCCTGCTTGGATTCTTTGTCTATTCATTAGCTAGTGTAAATGAGCAATGCAGCATATTTACTTACATATGTTTTTTAATCTTTCAAGGTCTTCAAAAACAAGCTCCGCTTTGGGGCTGGTATCTTTGAGTCTGGGTAAAGACAATAGAAAGAGGGGGGAAAAAAAGAGATGGGGAATGGCAGGACTTGAAGTGAGAGCAGCAGAGTCAGCATGTTTGGAAATCATCTCTATTGTTTTCCTTTCAAAAACCACAGATATTTAATCTGGAGTGTTATGAGTGTATAAATTACCTTTTGGAAGGAATGAGTTTTAATGATGTGCTGGACAGAAGGGAAGCATGGGGGCACAGGAGAAACCATCTGGGAGAAGAGCACAGCATGGCTTCAAAGAAAAAAGCCAAGAGTTGAGAGAAGGAAAATTCATCAGACAACTTGGCCAGGGCAGTGAAAGGCAGTGGAAAGAGATGAGAGAATGGAGAGGAGCTTGTGCAGATCTTCCTTCCTTGCTGTTTTTCTTCTTCTACTGACCCCTCCACCTTCTTTCTCTCCAAGCTGCCAAGGCAAGGTGAGACGGTCTGTTGTCTGCAGTCCAGTTTTTCCTCCCTCTCTCAACACCATCTGTGAACCTGCATTCCTAATGGAATTTCCAGATGTTTGTGTCATCTTGGTGTTTGTGTCATTCAGGGTCTACTCCTTCAGGTCAGATCTCCTACGCCTCTGCCAGGGCACTGGGTGGGCGTCAAAGCTTCACCATGCACAGGAGAAATCATGGGAATCTCAAGTAAATAACAGTAAGTTGCAAATAGGGACAACTGAGCCTTTACTACAGGTGCACAGGCAGGGCAGCAAGCAGGACAATCTGCAGATAACCATCACTGTGCTGAACGGCCTCTGTGCCATCCACTTCCCTGCAGCCTCCAGAACCATTCAGCTCTCAGTTCACAGCCCTGTTACCACCCTGGGGTGGCCACTGCTTGGAAGAGATTTCCAAGTACTACAGATAAATCATGTATCAGGTACCAGAGGGAACACTCTTATTAACTTCTTGGAGAAAATTTCATCTAGCAGGTCCCTCTACCTGTATCTTCGTGCTGCAGTCTGCAGAGTTCCCCCGTAATGGTACTGTGGGGATCCTCGTGAGCTTCCACCCAGTGGGTCGCACGCCAGCCCAAGAGGCAGACCTTAACCCCTACCTGGCTATAATTAAAATTTACTGGGTTTACAAACAGAACAATCCCAAACCTGTATCCCCAGACTTAGGAAAATTCTCTGCAAGTGTCATCCAGACATATGTTCCCACTGAGCCCATAATAGGCTTGCTTTGCACAGCAGCCGCTTGCTACTTTCACCTTTCCTGTTTTCAAAACACTGGCAAAGTATTTTTCAGTAGGCTAGAAGCAGATTCAGCCTACAAGGCTGGTTTTTTTAGAACTGTAGGAGGCTGCCCTAGGAGAAATAAACACCTCACGAGGTGTTTGAAAGAAAAGGCTGCATCAACCTTATAGCGTCCTTTGAAGCACAACAAATACAGCGTGGCTCCCCTAAGCAAGTACCAGTCTTGTTCTAATCAGGATTGACCACAGACCAAACCTGGCACAAAAAGAAAGATAAACTGAAAGCCTAGGAGCTCTTCCAGGATCCCCCTGCCTCGTGCACCTTTTTTGTGTAGTTTGAAATTAATCCCCTTGCAAAGTGGATCAACTCGAGCTGCACAAAGGCGCTTCAGCAGAGGGAAACATCCGCTCCGGGGGCTAGCGCAGAGGAGCTGCAGTGCTTTAAACACACCCCAAACTTGTTCCCATTAACTTCCCGCTCAGACAAGCCCTAAGGGTTGAACTTGCTGCTCCTGATTTTCCCTGCTAAGCTGTGAGAAACCCAGGGTAGAGGAGCGTGTGCCGTGGAGCACCAGAGGCAGAAGGGGAGAATCTCTGCAATTGTTTTCTCACTTAAACAAGAAAAATGTTCCCTCAGACTCCCAGCCAAGGAGGAAAGTAACTTGGCAAAGGGGCTTCTCTTTAGTTCTTTTCCTGGAAAGATTTATATGTTGCTCACCACAAATATACAGAGCAGACGTATAGCACACTGTGCGTTCGAGGGGCTGCCTGGGCTCCTGGTAGCAGAAGTTCTTGGCAGTCCTCTCCAGGGCAAGGCTTAGCAACCGCAAGCTGCTGGGGGCAACCTGGGCATCAGGAAGCCAGTAGGCTGGATCAACTAGATCACTTACGGATTCGGGCACTCGTAGACGTTAGGCCAGAAGGCAGTGCTGGTCACCCGCTCTAGTCTCCCACGCGACACAGGCCAGAGCGCTCCTCCAAACTGAATTCCCCATTAAATCCAACAGCTGCAGTCCAACTCAAGTATCTTTTAGAAAGACATCCAACTGCTATAGGAAAGTTTCCAGTAATGGCAAACACGAACACCTCCCCTCACAGAATACCCTATGTCTGGTCAGGATCTTGGACCTGCTCGCCGCACGTGCGCTGTTGAGAAGCTCTCAGCAGGCCCCGGCGTTTCGGCAGCCCCGGCTGCTGCACGAGGAGCCCCGGACACGGCAGCCAGCCCTCTGCTCCAGCTGAAGGAAGGGAACTCTGGCCTGCAGCATCCTCATCACCGCCCGCACTACTCCTAAAAGGAAATTATCCTATCGACATAAAACATTTTTCAGACACCCCGAGGAACACGAAGTAAAAGCAAAAAGAGAACGAAAACTCTAATTAAAGTGATATAGCTTGCCATATATCATACTCATTACAGCTGCCCCATCCCTCCCCTGCGCTCAGGCCTGCAGCTGTGAGGGTATTTTCTGCCCAGTGCAACAGGGCTAACCCTTTCTCTACTGACTAGCTAGTTTATCTTTTCATTTTCGGGTGCACAGAAAGCTGTCTAAAGCCTTGCAAGAGGTCAGCTNCCTCATCACCGCCCGCACTACTCCTAAAAGGAAATTATCCTATCGACATAAAACATTTTTCAGACACCCCGAGGAACACGAAGTAAAAGCAAAAAGAGAACGAAAACTCTAATTAAAGTGATATAGCTTGCCATATATCATACTCATTACAGCTGCCCCATCCCTCCCCTGCGCTCAGGCCTGCAGCTGTGAGGGTATTTTCTGCCCAGTGCAACAGGGCTAACCCCTTCTCTACTGACTAGCTAGTTTATTCTTTTCGTTTTTGGATGCACAGAAAGCTGTCTAAAGGTCAGCTGAAAGCAACAAGAAAAAAAAATAGCTGTTTTTTGAGACTCTGATGTTTGTGGCAATACATTTTGCAAGTCAAGGTGTGTGTGAGTGTACTGCAGCTTACAGAAGCCAGGCAACTCCAAATGTATGTCCAGGATTTAATTTCTTTTGCAGTCCATCATGCCAAATTTTAGAGCTTCTCTGAAGACTTCAGGTCTAGATTGACCCTAGATGATGCAGGCTTGCCAAAGAGGCTGCTGGTTCAGCCCATTTTGATGTTTAAAAGTTGCACGCACTGCAAATAGACCCTGGCTCTTGTGATAAGGCGGTAGCAACACAATTGCACAGCCCCTCACTCCTTCACGCTCTGGCTGCACCCAGCCCAGCTAAGTGTCCTGTGTGTTTGTATGTCCTGCCATTGCAGAAGGACTAGACTTGGTCTGAGACACTGAGAATATCTTTTAAGATCACTTCTGGAAAGAAGTTATACGATCTAACTTACAGTAAAGCAGAATTAGGAATGTGGACAGAAGAACAAGGTTTTTGTTTCTCTCATTTTATCCTGTGTTCAGAAACAGAAGTTTGCAGGCCACCCAGCCAGCTGGTACAGCATCCATTATTTACTCCCGTTGGCCTGGGAATCTCAGCAAGCCCTGGCACCAGTGACCTGACACCAGCAGCACAGAGATGCTCCCCGATGTCCCCAGCAGACTGCTCCTGCTGTCTCTGCCAGATGAGGAGCACTCTGTTGCTCTTGTTTGAAAAGAAATTAAAAAAGGAACACTATTTATTTATTTATCCACCAGCATCTTGGAAGATTCATTCCCTGCTCAATGGGATGATTTTCCATTGCTTCCCTATCAGGTACAGGTTTTTTATGCCCATATTAAACAATTTTTGTGATGATTTATTGCTGTTATTTTAGAAGGTGAAGTGGTATAATGTTCGACAGAACAAACAGGTCAAATATCCCCATGGGCAGAGCAGCCTTTCCAGTTTTAGCTAAGAAGTCACATCTATCCCAGAAACCCTTCTCCTCGGATATTTGATGTTCACCTCCCCATCTGGTAGGACTTACATTGGCTTCACTGAATTAAGTTGCATACAAAACTTCTTTTAATAGCCCTAACTCCACAAGCCTCAAGGAAAAGATGAAGGAAATAAAAGTAGATGATGATATAAAGAAATAAGCCTGTAGTCCACAGAACACTGGTGTTTGCTTTCTGATTTATTTTCTAAGCAAGCAATGCCTCTGCAAGCCAAAACTGGAAAGGGAGAAGTTTAAGCCCACTTGGTGCTGTAACACAGGTTTAAACCTCATTTACAGTCCTGATAGAGGAATGGGTGGGTGAGCACAGTACCCTCCATGCCAGCAGCACCATGGACTTCTTTTCCAAGCCTAACATGGGTGTTCGGGGCCTGCACTGCAGCTGGGCAGCCAAGCAGGAGAGCAGCCACTGCGCCCTGCGGAACAGCCCCCATGTGAGGTGCAGGGGAGCATCGCTGGCCCCAGTAACTCAAGGAACCAAACAAGACGTTGCCCAATTTGTTCCTTTGACTTCTCTTTCCAAGCCCACTCCATCCACACAGTTTCTAAACTATGGTTCATTACTCAAAGCTAGAGGAAGTTTAGAGGTCCAAAGTTATCACTCAGAGTGAGAGTTGGCAGAGCCGGAAACTGAACCAGATTTCCTGAAATGTAGAATCTTTAATAGCAAAAATAATCTGGAAGAGAGAGAAATTCAGCCCTGAGTCAAAGCCCTTTCATTCATGCTCATATGGGATGTAGGTCCTGAGAGCCGATGAGTGAGTGCTAAGGGAGTCTCAAAAGGTACAAACCAAAATTATATCATCCATGTGCAAAATGCAAAAATCATGATTCAAAAAAAGTTAGAATTTGCTGCTTTGGGAGAATACTGTAAGAACTAAGAAGCACAAAGCACAAGAAGACAACAGTACATTTAACAGACACATGCATCCAGTGAGCTCCAGAGTAAATATTCTCTCTCTATATATATGTATTTTACCCTGGATATACTGCTCCCCAACCCCCATCCCCTGCAAAGCTTTTCTTGCAGAATGTGTCATTTGTGACCAGCTTTGGGTGTTTAAAACATTTATAGGGGGGAGAAAGACAGATTGATGCCTTTAGTGCAGCCTGCACTCATCAGGTCTAAAGACAGGTCAGGGAGATGACAGGAATACTAAGCTTAAGGTGACGGGCTTGGCGCCATGCTACATTTAAGCCGAGACTGAGAGTCCAGAATTCTTGGACATCATAAAGAATCTATTATCATTGTGGTCACTTTCAGCAACACTGGTTTCATTACCATCTGTCTTCATCCACCGATGCTTAGGGAATAAATATTAAATATGGAACTTTTCCTGGATTCAAGTCACAGAAAGCAGAAGGCGAAGCAGTTCTCTAGTAATGTGATCTCAGAACACCTTCGAGTAGGTGGAGGAAGATAAAGAAATCAGATAAGATCATTAGCTCTGTCGAGTTGAAAATAAGGGTTCCGTTTTCAGTTGAGCAATAATTCTCTTTTCAAGGTGGGCAATATTTAAGCAATCATCCCTAGAAAATTGGTCATTACCACTGGCTAATAACCGATTTGTTAGTTAATAGCCCAAGGTGAAACCAAGGGCACTAAATTCTCTGGAAAACCACCACTGACTGCAGTACTAACAGATTTCAAGGGCATCACTGCTATTATAAACCATGTTCATTGATTTATAACAACACTAATATGTTTTATAAAAGAGCAGTGCAGTGTTCTGGAAAAATTAATCATTTTTTGCTAACCCGCAGCTGACTGTCCACTACTCTCAGACCCATAGTGAGCTGGATACCATCAAGTTTTGTCCTGCTTAGGCAGATGAGCACAAGAAACGGATGGTAGGAGGTGCCTTTTCCAGAGCAGGGTGTAAACACTGTGTCACCTGTGTCACCCTGGCATGGCTGCCTACTCACCACAACTCGCAGTTGCTCTTCCCATGGTCTAGCTGATATCCCATTCCCATCCCCACAACTCGAGGAAATGTCTGGTCTGTGTAATTCATTTCTGTGCATTTGACTCTTGTGATCCCAATGAAGAATTCCAAGGAGAAGGAAAACGTTGCAGGAATTATACCTCGGGATTAGTGTTACCGCCTGGCGTGCAGGTAGTTCTGAGTGCAGTCACAGGCCTGTGCGAGTCTTGGTAGTACTCATGTAGAAAGAAGGTCAGAAAAATCTCTTAATCCTTCCGTTTTGCAAAATATCTGGATTTTCCTAATTGCAGTAATGCCGGAACTGTAACTAGTCAGCTCACATAAGAAAACTCTGAGCTGGATTATTCCTGGTTAAGAAGGACACTGAAAGTTCATTCATTCATCTTTCTGTCAGTAAATCTGTTCTTTCTGTCAGCAGTGCCCATCAAGTCCACAGAAGCCTCCAGGTTTTCAGGAACACAAAATAGCTGTTCATGAACACATTCCCAAGCTGCAGCATGAAAGCTTCAAAGAGAAAAACTTGCAGGAGAATGAACTTGGGTTTCAGACTTCCAAATACCGAGCAAAACTGCAAAGATTTCTAGTCAAGTAGCAGTCTTTAAGCAGCTAAACTACTTGAAGCTCCATTAGAACTAAAGCTGAGCTGCCCAGCGACTCTGAGGTACTTAGCTACTATTGATCTAACATTTCAGAGGGAATTTGGTGCCTAAATATCGTTGAGTGCTGGAGCAAAGTCTCCTCGCAGGGAAGGACATTCCAGCCCCAGGCTTCAGTTTCCCCAAGCAAATTTGCATCTGAACCAAGCTTTGCCAAAAGAGACAGATAGATGAGCTAGAGCTACTATATGTACATACCTGTCTGTATATATATTAATCATAATAAGAATCCGGTGTGGACATTTCAACCCAGTAATTTTAATGGAAATGAGGCTCTAAATCTGTATTATTGCACCAAGAAAAATGGAGCTATTTTCACATCTCAGTTGCCTAATGGACTAGACATACATTTTCCTTTGTCTTGGGGAATGAGCTGTAAGTGACAGCCTCTCCCCTGGTTGTTAATGGCACTTTGTGCTATTGGCTGCTCCATGACAGCCTGCTGGGGACGTTGCTGTAAGTGCCACCACTTTATCCACGCGGCTGTGCGTGCGGTGCGTAATGCGGCCAGCGCAAAGCTGCACGTCCGTGAGCAACGCCTGCCGCTTCCAAAACGAGGAATTTTCAACTGATATCTGTGGAGAAGGTCATATTTACTCAATATCACAGTTAAGAACTCCAAGGCATTTCTAGGGATGAACTTTCTCCCACAAAAACCTGTTGATCTCATAGTGAGGACTGAGCAGAAACTGAGTCACAGCTCTGGGATTTGCCCCAGTTTTCATAGTCATTGGAAATGTGTTTCCATGTATTACACAGGCTCCCTCTCTGAAATATTCTGAAGCTGGCCCTGCCCAACAGAACCAATAAAGATTGTCGACTGCAATAAAACTTCTTTGACAAGTTAGGAAGAACAATTGGAAACATAAATTCATGCTGTGGATACAGCACCTCGGCAAACATTTACTGCTTTTTTTTTGTCTTTCCCACAGAATATTAAAAAAAAAAGGGAGAGAGAGAGAGAAAGAAGAATGACAAAGAATTAGCTGTATGTTTGTGGTTTATTGGTTTTCCTAGAATTTATTGCGATGCCAGAAATTAATTTATGAATAATAGCAAGCATGGGATCACAACGAACTTCATGTGAAGAAAAAAAATACCTAAAGAATGTTCTCGTTGGCAAGAAAAAGCCCCTGCGTCAATGTGAATGCCAAAAAAGGAGGGTAAATCTCGCATACCAGCTTTGGAAATCATTAGGGGTTTGTAAATTACGAGACAATGTTGCATTGTCTTCCCCAGCATTTTTTCCCATTTACTTCTCTGTGTGCCTAAGCTCACAGTGTCCTGGAATTTTATTGCCTTATGGCCACCGATAGGCAGAGACTTAGGAAAATGTCACTTTTTTAAAATTTTTTGTTAACTTTTTTTTCCCTCAAAGTTGTTCTTTCCTTTTCTTTGAATGGAGATTGCTAAGTATTACTCATTCCCGTGTCTCTCTGACAGGGATCATTACTTATGTTTATCATAAAAAGATGCTCTGCATTAATGTCATATGGTTTGAGGATTTGTTATTATAATATTGCAGAGTCCGGAAATGGCACAAAACAAAGGCCAGTTTTGTTTGGCATGTTTGTGATAGTCTTTCACTGCCAAACTCCTCCTCAGCTGCTTCAGTACAAGTAACTCTGAGGTTTAAAATAGAAAATTCATTTTACATAGAAGACTAGACTAATTCTCATTTTGGATAAACAGGTGAAAAAATCATAGGAACCACATATGATTGATAGAATGAATTTGTTCACAACACTGTTGGGGTTAGTTTCAAACAGCTAAACGCATCTAGTTGTGCAGGGCTCGCAGCTAGTGAAGTCCCACAAGTGCCAGGAGGGATGTTTGTCCTGTGTGAAGCCCACCTTGGTCCTGGCACCTTGGCAGAGCCCAGCAGGGAGAGCAGTGGCAGGGGACACTAGCTTGGAAGTCAGTGGGTGACAGCACAGTGAGCATGGCTTGCAGGCAGCCAGCACGTGCATCAGATGACTCTGCACCAATACGGACTTCTCCATCACACAACTGGAATTACACCTCGTACCACGGCTGGAAGAGGAGATTCAGTCTCCTTACCTCTTCCTCTGCACCAGTAAATTTGTCCCAGGGGAAAGTTCTCCCGCCGAGGTGTGGTTATGGACGGACGCCAGGGGATTGCACAATGCTACTTGAGACACAGCTGGGAAGGATACCAGAATTGCTGAGGGCTGATGTCTAGATTCTGAGAAACCAGTGTAGGAAAGACTGCCTGGTGCTCCCCTTACTGAGCGTATCAGCCTTCATTTCGTCTAGTTAGGACTCTTAATACTAGCAAAGATATTGTACTGATAAATGGAAATAATGATGCCTACCTGCATCACAGGCATACTGCAATTCTTAGCTGAGTTTCTAAACATCTTCTCTGCTCCAGCTAAATGCTACAATACATTTGTCGAAGTGGAGCTTTCTCAAATATTTCCAGGTATGGCTATGGACTAACAAATGCAATACTAATATTAATTTAAAGGCTGTGTTGGTCCTAATCACTAAGATTCATGCAATAACATTCTTGACTACTTAGATGGCAATACAATTGAGGTTTGCAGCTCTCGAGGAAAATTCAAGTTGTTCAAAATATTAAAATGTGACAAGATAAATCAACATTTTGAAGCGATGTTGTATTCTGAATTTGGAAGAAACCTAAAAACATAAAAACTCTTCATGAATTGAAATATTTCTCATTTAAACTGCATAGAAATGTCTTCCTTCAGAAAGATCAAATGTCATACAGTATTTCCTGTTTCATTTCATTCGTTTATTAAAAGATACTATATTGAAATGAGACATTTGAACTTTCTTGGACTTAATTTTCTTTTCAAATCAAAATGAAGCATTTTAGTCTTATCAAAATTAATTCTGAAATAACTTCTGATAAAAACACTGATGGAAACTGGTGCATTCCTGCAAATATCTCAGTTTTGTTAAATGGTTATTTTCCTTTGGACTAATTCTAGTGCATTTTGCTCACAGAAATATCTTGCATAGTAAAACAGGAAGAAAATTGAAATTCTTCTACTTTTGTAAGAGTCAAACAGTAACTTCGTTAGTTCCTAATCAAGTATAATTTGAGAGATGTTTCATTATATTCACCACAGCAACAAAATTGTATTAAGGAACAAAACAGAAAAGTTGTGAGGTTTTGCACAAATCCAGCAGCAATCCCAAACAATAGCCACGGAAAAATCATCCTGTCAGGCTCACTCACTGCAAAGCCCCTTTGAAAGGGTGACCAGCAGCACAAAATTTCTAGGCTGGTTCTGCAAAATCTTCCAAATATGGCCAAATATTGAGTCCACATACGTGAGGCTGGGTAGAAAGCAGCTAGATTTTGAACTCCACAAGGGCTGTGCTAGAAAGATTTCAGCTCATGAATCAAAATTAGGTTTCACAGGCTTGTAGTCAGCGAGTCCTGCAGCAGCTCTGTGGATGGCTGCGCTGAGAGCCGAGGGTGCTAATGAACAGAGAGCACAGTTAAGACTTCCTACATTGGAAGTAAATGGCAGAGGTGGTTTATCTTATTGTTTCCAATGGGTGCATTTGACAGGAGTTCAACTGGAGCAGGGGAGTGAAAGAAAAAAAGAAAAATGTTAGGTCTGGACCAAATAATAATGCCTGAGAATCACAGCACTTCCCTTTCAAGCATCTCTAAAGAAACTGTCATCTTAAGCAGGGATATGCCTTATCAGAAATGGAATGACAGCTCTATAGGTGATGTAGATACAAGTACTAGCTATAGGGTCACCAGAGTATAAAAAAAAAAAAAAAGGAAAACAAAAAAAAAAAAAAAAAAAAAAAAAAAAAAAAAAAAAAAAAAAAACCACACACACACACACATTGAAAGGATGTTTTCATTATACACTTGCTTTTGTCTTCCTTTGTCAGGTTAGGGCTGAATTTGCTCGGCTGTGCAAAAGCTGTGACTGTTATTGATTTGTATTTTTTATACTGTAAATGCTCTTGGTCAGAGGCTGTCATCATTGCTTGGCACGACTACATTCTGTGTAATACTTAGCATGAAATATATCAATGAAAATGGTGAAGCCTCCAGAGGACACAGCTGCGGAGGGCTGAGCATGTCCCTGACACGGCTAACCTTGGGATCCACAAAATAAGGATGCACAAAGGAATTCAGAAGGAATGTTTTGCTGTGTGTTCCTCTCTGAACCTCTCTGATCTCTGGGCAGTGTGGACAAGCACTGGCATTCAGGAACCATGAGTCAGGCCCTACGCAATTATAGCAGCTTGCTTTTAATCTGCAGCTCTAAGAATTAGAAGTTTATTTAAAGGAGAGAGAGATAGGGATTGGAGATCATGGTAATGATAGAGGCAGAGACAGAAAGGTTCCTAAAATCCCAGGACCTCAGAGATGACTTTTTAGGAAAAAAAAAAACAGATCCATTAGCACAAGACTGCGCTACTGTAATGGAAGCCAGTAATGATCGTGCGGGGCTTCCCTCATGAAACCTCCTTAGAGAAACTTTTCATCTTTACCACTTCCTCATGACCCAGTTCAGGATTTTCGCTGTTATTCTCCGAGGGCTTCACGCCACTGCTACTTGTCTAATTTAGGCCCTGAGTCAGCAAGTTACTTAAATCTCTGCCTAGTAGCCCCACTAGTTGTACTGGGATTACTCCCGTGTTCAAAAGCAGTATCTTGCCAAATTAAAATCATATGCCCTACTTAAAATCACATAAATCATACTCTGTCAAGCCCAGACCCCAGAACCATCAGGTGTCTTTACATAAGTATTATCTAAGAACGCTCCTAAAATCACCCGGAACACAGGAGTCTTATCTGAAGCACTGGAGGGATGCAAGAAATGTTTAAGTCTATCGCTTTTCACTTTCAGATCCTTGGGGTACAAAAGATGACAAAATTTCTCTGCCAGAAAGAAGAAAAGGTCTTAACTGCTTTTAATTTAAGGGATTTCAATCCAATTATTTGTTAGAGTGATGGAAGGGTAATGGAGCAATCCTGTTTTACCCAGATGAATTTCCCATGACAAATGATATTGGCTCATCATCTGTGGTCATGATTGAATTCCAGTATTTTCCTTGCTCTAAAGCATGGATAGGGCTGTAAAGAACTCTTGTTTTCCTTGGGACATTTGTTTCCAATTTTGCAAACACTGAGAATGTGGTTATTTTTGTAGCGCTGTTATGAAAGCCTGGCATTTTCTTCTTCATGTTGGAGTTAATTATAAATCATTGGAGTTGCACTGCCCACAACAAAGTTCTCAGACCCAGAAACTGAATCATTGCTGATCACTGCTCTCCCACCCCTGCGCTCTCTCTCACTGTCAGTTACTCTTTGAGGAAGGGAGGGGGCGTTATTTTAAGATGTTTTTATTGGCTTCAAAATATAAAGTGTCAGTTCCAAGGTCTTTTTTTCCCAGAGCAAGATAAACTCCTTTGGGTCATACATCATGGGGCTTTCGCATAACTTGACAGGACCTCACATTTAAATGCCTTTGCAATACCATATCTGATGACTTATGGGAGGGCTGTAGTTTTTCAGGGGATGTATCATCAAAAGCCCCTTTCAGTAGCATTGGGCTTAGTCCCAGGTTTGCTTCTTTAACACTTTCAATAGCAACTTTTCTTCCCCTTCAAAAGAAGAAGTGTACACACAAGAGCACTCGCACACTTAACACCGTACCAGGCTGTCTGTCTGTGGACCTCAACTGCATTTTTCTATTTGGTTGAGGATTATTGTTTTGTTGTTTTTTGTTGTTTTAAATTAACAGATTAGTTCTTTTGTGAATTTTACAGTCCTTTTAGACCGAAGCATGTTCTTTAAAGCAGATTAAGTCTTGAAAATTCAGGTCAGAGGATCACATCAAGTTCTGTTAAAGGAAATTTGTTAAAGCTCCCCTCCCACTAACCTACTTAGTGTCAGTCTGATTCGAAAGTAGGGCACTTATAAGAGTAAAGAGTTTAATCAGGTTTCCTTTTTTATTAAAAAAAATCAGCTTCTCTTTAAAATAAACTGCTCATTTTTTATTTGGGTCTTGGTCAAGGCAGTTTGTGTTCATTCCTAGGGATGAACGCATCTGCAGGAGCTGGCTGCTGCAGCCTTGTGAAAGGGAATTGTCTCTGGAAAGAAAATAATCATATTTAACTTAATTGGGCCCTCATTCAGCAAAGCACTTAAGCACAAGTATAAATCTAATCTTACTCAAGACAAGACTTAGACAAGCACTTCAACCTGAAGTGCTTAATTTCCAATGGAGTCAATGGAGCATTCCAAAATCATGACTCAGGGCCTAGAATCATCAGACTGGCATGACAGTTGGGGAAAAAAAAAAGCATAACTGGATGTGATTGTTCCCTGTCACTATGGTGGTTAGAAAGTTTCTTAAAAATAAAGCTCCTTCCTTCAATCTTCAGGACATGCCTAACTATAACATGTTTTTTTGTTGTTTTTGTTTGTTTGTTTGTTTGTTTTTGTTCATGAATTAGGGATATGAAGCACTATGTCAATTCACAGCAGCATAATCTCCCCTCAAAGGAAGATCTTTCTGGGATGTGAGGAATATCCATGTCATCAGAAGACAAATGCTGTGGTATAAAGAGATGTTGGTAGTTTGTAGTAGTCTGTACCAGAGGTGGGGTCAGAGACCAGACCCATTACATGGAGGTCACAGTTTAGCACAGTGCCCCATGGTGACAGTGAAAAAAACACAACCACTCATGTTTAGACTGATGTGGACAGTGGCTGGGAATAATTTACAAATCCTGTCACTACCTCCTTTGAAATAAAAGGGAATCAATGTTGAATGCAAATACCAGCCCAAAATGCACAGCTATAAATGGTGCATTAAGTTCCCTTTCATTTAAATGAAGAGCTTTGTGTTTGAAGACAGGGGCTGAAAAGGCAAGTCTATTTTGTAGTTGCAGGTATACTGGTATTAAAAAATACCTTCTGGGAAATGAGCCTGTCAACTTGCATGCATTTTATATTACCTAAATAATATATTCAGTGTTAAATTACCTCCTGGCATAACATGTAGAATTCAATTGCTGGCCGTATAGTGTCATGCTCATTTACACCAGTGGGTGTATTGGCCTTAATTCTACTCTTCAGCAGGCTCATTTATTCCTATTTAAACAGCCCAAACTCATGACAATAAACCTGTGGTTGTAGCAGTTAAGACTTTTCCATAAGCCTCAGACATTTATATTTCAAGTGACACCAATATTGTGCGTTCATCTGGGGTAAATCAGCCTGGTTTCAGTGAAGACAGAGAGGCAATGGCAGGTTTCCCCTAGCTGAGAATCTGGCCCACAGAGCCTGCTAACTTCTCTATAGGGGCTAATGGGGAAAATGCCTATCATTTTGCGGCTTCTTTCTCTCTACAAACACATTTAAGATGAGTTTGGTCAATTATCCCCATGTCTCCTATATCCATTTAGTGTAATTCCTATTAAGTGCAGTTCCACCTACAGCACTAATGGGAGAAATGCTGATCAACCCCAGGTCTCTCTTTGCTATATTTAGCAAGCGCAAACGCTTGTGATTCCAGCGCATTGCCAGGGAAATGAGATCGTTATAGACTATAGCATTTCCATTTGACTTCCCAGGAGGATAGACCAGCATGGGTGAAATCCAGAAACCTACTTCAACAGAAGTACAAATACTAATAGGCATAAGTGACTGTAGGCTCTGCAGTCACAACATCCTGGAAGCCAGGCAGCTGACGTGACACTAAACTAGGCATGGAAAGAGACAGGCTCTACTTCTGTCACTGTCCTGTTGAGTGACCCTGAGCAAGCCACTTCATCGCTGTGAGGCTCTCTGTCGTGTTTCTTTCCTTCTTTGTATTCACCCTTTGCAGCACGGACCATCCCCAGCCTGCAGTGTTTCAACAGCCTCGTTAGACCTTGGTCTTACAGCTTGTCTTGACCCGTGCCCTGCAGTGACAGTGCCCTGTGTTGCTGCTCAGGTTTGCCCGGAGGAAGAGCTCCAGCCCACAGCTCCTGCTTGGACCCTCACAAGTGCAAGCAGATGGGGGCACAAGGCACAGACAGGAGCCTGCAGGCAGGCGGTGCTGGGCAGGAACCTACGAGCCGGCTGCATCCTATGCTCACGCCGCAGTCAGACACAAACTGACCCCTCGTTGCTTCTGATAACGGAGCTCGTGAGCGCAACCAAGTGCCTCAGTCCTGCCATAAACACAAATAATAGTAGCTAACACCAGTCAGCTAAATGTGTGCTTACAACTGCGGAGATTTTAAGAGCATTGTAGAGATCAACAGTCAGGCATATATGCACATCCGGCTCCAAAAATGGAATTTTATTGGGCAGGAAAAGGATATGGCAGATAAGCATGCAAAATCAAGGCGGTGGGCAGGAGGCAGAGAGATAAGGAATCAGACATCCAGAAGGAATGCAATGAAACCATCTTTTAAAAATTTGTCCCTGAATCTGTACAGCAGTGTAAGACTTGGGCAGTCTGTTCACCCTGAGATAGCAGGAACCTGCATATTCATTCTACTGCAAAGACATGTCCAGGAGAAAGGAGATGTCGGGCAACAAAAAATATCAACCCAGGTAAACTTCCTGCTTTCCTCTCCCGCTGAGCACAAATAATATGATTCTTGGAAATCATACACATACACAAACAGTCACATGTCTGTAGGTATATATTCTGCTTCACTCTTATCCACCTCTTATCCATACTCCTGGACACCATCATAACAACTGAGCGCAATACTAAGCTAGAAATCCCAGGTGAAGGAAGTCAGACAACTTTGCACAACGTGTTGCTGCTGCTTTATCACTCTTTGCCAAGCAAAGCAAGAATCCGATTGGGAAGTCAGAATAGAAGGATGGGCAAGACTATCATGGAATCATAAACTTGCTGGAGGAATAAAGCAGCTATTGAAGCTCAGGTCCCTTCAGCCCTGCTCAGGTCCCCTAAGCCCTTGCTATGACCTCCAGTGCTCCCATCTCCCTCCCATACAAAGACTGTGAGAGACCTTGGGAGATCGCCTAGGCTGTTTGCCTGCCCCAAGGCAGAAGCAGCCCTACCAACATCCGTCCTGACAGATGTTTGTGTGGCTTGTAGCAGGTATAGCACACCGGCTTGGGAGCGTGCCCAGGAGACGAGAAAACTGTCTGTCTTCAAACTACCTGGCAAGCTCTTCCATGAGCTTGACAGAGCACTTCTCAGCACCTGGAAACCTGAGAACATCTGTTTTCCATGCAGGGAGAGCAGAGCTAAGTTACATCAAACTCTATTATCCATATTTTAAGCTTATGCAGCTGACTACGCTACAGTCTGCAGAGCTCAAGGAAAATGGACTTCAACCCCCAGCAAATTTCCCTCAGTCCCTGCCCGTGTGGGCTGTTCTTCCTTTCTCCAACAACCAATGAACCATACTCCATTCTGGCAAGGGGGTTCATTAGAGAAGAATATTCTACCTGGGTGACTCTTGCTAATGAATCTGCATGTTCCACTTTATCCATGCACTCTGCCCCCAAATCAGTTTAGCACCCTCCAAGGCCCATTCCTGTAATGGCTATTAGGGAGTCTACTAAGCCACTCCATCTTCCTCCTGGCAGAACAGTTGGAGATAGGAGTTACAACCAGAGGAAAGGAGGTTTTGCTGGGCTGTCCCTGGGCTGATGCTGGACTTCCAGCACACCCGAGACCGACCACACAGCAGGCTGCTCTGACCAGACAGATGCAAGTGGCATCAGAATTAAGAGTACTGTGAGGAAGAGCTTCAAATCCTCCTTTTCCAGATTACTGACTTGCACTGTAGTTTTCTGTTCTTTTGCACCATAAATTATGCCTTGGTCTGTTTTGATGCTTGACATTTGGAAAAAGACAAGTTCAGCTAGGACAGAGTTCTCACCTCTCTTTTTTCATGGGTCGCTGTGTGACTGTAGACCCAAATCTAGTGACATGCTGGGTTGGTGAGGAATCCATTCCAATCCCCAAATCCAGACTATACACGTGGGTCAGTCTGTCATCAAAAAGTGACCTGCATAACACCAATAACTCAGGACATGTCACAAATATTCCTGAGCTTATTGAAGAATCACTGTGGTTGGAAAAGAGGTTTTCACTCACCAACCACCGTTCTATTCATGCATGATAACAGCTGCATTAAATCATATGAGAGTTGCAGGACATTTTATATGCTAATTTAATATCAGTATAACCAATTACACAAACTTCACATAATATTTTTAAACAATCAAGTGGGTATTCAATTAGCATTTATTAAAATCTCAATGAATCCCTTGTTCAAGACTAGTGTTAAAACCGTGCAAATCCTAAATAACTCCCCTGGGGAAGCCGGGGCACTGCCCAACACGTTAAGTAGCAGCAATAGGATGATTCAGCGGAGCCTGCTTCTCCCAGTTCCCCAAGGCAGCCGGTATGTCTCCTGGCACTGGATGCCACTGCCCCATTTGATGGAGAATCAAGCACCAAAGGCTCAGAGTACAAAAGCTTTGGCTCTGGTTTCACTTCAGCTGTCTCGGATCAGACTGGTAGGGTCTAGACACACAGCCGAAAGCAGTTTAACAAGTTTCCAACCACTAGCAGAGCCACAGTAATCAACTCTGCCTGTATCAGCGGTGAAGGAAGATGTGCCTCACAAGCAGAGGGCTCAGATGATAGGCAGTCACTTGTTTCCATGGCAGCTTGACCAGATATTTTGCAGCAAGTCTCTGAGGATCGCTCTAACCCTGGACTGGAAATTTTTGGGGCAGTTTAAGGCATTCCTGCCCTTTTCACCACTGTTGGAAGCCCGTGCCCCCACGCAGGGGTGGAAGGACAGTCCTGCTGTCCCACCTCGCAGTTGCTGTGCTTCACGGCTAAGCGCAGCTGTGAAAACTAAAGCCCACAGGCGTCGTGACCTGCGGGCCATCCTGCCTCTCCGAGCCCTGCAAGAGTCACTGCCCCGGGGAGGCTATGCTCTGCCTGAACCCTCTGAGCCGATTAGGGCAGCCCGCAGGTCACCACTCCTGTCTAATAGCTCATCTCCTTCGGGCCGTGGCCTCACACACTGTTAGCTTCAGTGACCACCTTCACTTCACAGGAGCTGTCCCGCTCTCCTGGTCCATCGCAGCTTTGGATCCTTCCCCAACATCAGAGCTCTCCTCTTGCGGCAAGAAGGAGGAGCTCTGCATATGGCTGCCAGAAGCCGGCCCACTCCTGCCATTCCCACAGCAAAGGGGTAGCAGATGTGTGGTTATGACTCCCTTTTATTCGGATTCACTTAATAATAGTTTTGCTTGAGCTTTTGTAAACCGTGCCCTAGAGAGCAGAGATTGGACACAGTGGACTAGAAACAGGCCTTTCTAGTGATGTCCTCTGCAACGCAGAGACTGGCACGGGCGTCTGGAGGGAAGCGCGGCTGGGACGAGAGGGAGCTCGCGCAGCTGGGCCAGGGCTGCCTGCGCCCCACGGCAGAGCTGCCTTCAGCTGAGGAACAGGCACGTGGCACACAGCCTGCGGGCAGTGAGTAGATCTGCGGCACCGACAGCTGGTCACAGGGGCAGAGGCTCTGGGCCTTGCTGCATCAACATGTCAGAAACACGCCTAGCGGCCGAGGTACCAAAAGGAGGAGCTGAGCGCAGGAGCTTGGGCCTCTGCGAGGATCTGACTTGCCTGGGGCAGAGCCACAGCCAACCTGTGTCTTGAGCAGGCAGGAACCCTGCAGACCCAACCCATCGCAGGGCTCTGCCCATGAGAAGTGCAGTTCGTCTGTGATCAAGCACCACAAAGGCCCAGCCGCCCAATTTTACAAATGAAAATCCCTCTAGGACCACCTTTACTGTCACTATCACCTTTTAGCTCTTACACACCTGTCACCCCAAGCATTCAATAAACACCCTTCCAAGAGCAGAGAGAGTATGTCCTTATTCGGGACAATTCTGTGCATCACTTCTACCCGAGCAGTTGAAAATCCCTCTCATATCCACAGAATGTTCCCTTGCCTCCCTTCTCACCTGTGAAAACAGAGCATGGGTCGCATGTGCGAGCAGTTGTACTTACAAGTGGCACAGCTGTGTTCTGAGAAGCCGGGTGGAAAATTTAGCCCATAGCAATTTTGCATTTTTCACTGGGATCATTACGAGCTCTCCGTCAGTTTTACTCTATGGTCTCTTGAGATCATATCACATTTGGGTTTCATTTAATGGTATTAATCAAGAAGCGACTGTGGAACTGATGTTTGTCACTGCTGCAGCTAGAAGACCTTTCACCTGACAGCAAAAAGTCCACATACTTGGAGAAAAAGGAAAAAAAAACTACTACCTATAAGTTTTGCCATTTGTTCATGCTAGGATCTCCTTCTTTCTCCCCGAGCAAACTCCTTGGCCATATTAAGTGCAATAAAACAAAACCGCTTAGGGTGGGAATGATTGCTCTGCTCAACACTGCAGTGAAGCCACCCCCGTCTCTGCTGCTCAGCGTCTTAAATTGCTTTAGTGCAGTTGTGCCACTAGATGTCAGAGCCGAGCATGAAGCAACCAGACAAGACTAAGCTTGTTCAGGCAGGCTTGTAAAACAACTGCTCTTCTTCATCAGCACAGCACTTCCAGTCAGCTCTGTGGAGCCTTGAAGGTCACGTTAGAAGGCAAAACGCGCTTCATGATGCTGAATAAAGACTCGGGAAGCGAGAGGGGACCCTTCCTGGTTGTCGTCCTGCTTTCCCTAATCTACAGAAGGAGCTTTGCAAGCTTGATTGGCTTAGTGGAGGAAAGCGGAGTGAGGCTGGAATGTGCCAGTGTTCTGCTGTGCCGCATGCAACATGCGACCTGCAACCTGCACAGCTGCCAGCACCTGCAAGAGGTCCGGGAAGGCTCCTGAGGGTGCAGCTCTGCAGCAGCGTGAAGGAGATACAAAGAGGGAGGAAGGAAATGTTCCCGGGGAAAGCATACTTGGCATGAGATGGAATAAGTGTCATTCAGCTCCTCGCTCTCAGCCACACAGCCTAGGAGACACATGTTTTGTGTCACATTCTAAGATGGGAGGATGGACAGAGCTCTCAGCTGTGGTGCAGAGACTTCACCTCTCCCTTCCCTACCCTGAGCTGCTGCTCACATCCTTAGCTTCCTGGCACAACCACCAAGGTGTGAGGCTGAGAACGTACATGGTATAGGCACAGTGCTGCACTGGTTCAGCTATGGGTGGACATGACCAGGGATTCTGTGGTATGAGTCCAGAGATCAAGGCATGAGGTTTTGGCAGTTTGCACTGCAGAGTGCTGGCTCAAGGAGTCGGAGTGGCCTTGGCAGTGACCCTGTGAGAAAAGACTGAGTGCTAGAGCCTGGGCAGGAGCGACAAGGTGCTGGAGGGGATATCTGGAGAGTGATCCACAAGAAGGATTCACACAGTTCTCACTGTAGTTGCCTGCACCCACCTCAAGCTAGATCCTTTGAGGTCATGTTGGCCTTTAACAGATTCCCCTGTCTGGACTGGCCCCTGTCTAGAATGAGAAGAGCTCGTGGAAGTGTATGGGGTCCCTTCTCCAGCTAACAGGAGGGAATGTGGCCCATGGTTACAATGGAGACACTTGCCTACATGGGCTGGGCAGGGCCTGGGGGTAGGTGTGTTTGCTTGAGTACATGAGCATGTCTTTAAAAGCCATGCAGAGCCACCCTGACTGGTTAGGCTGGCTTTTCTCTGGATTTCTGACAAATGCTTTGTATTCAAAAGGTCAGAGCAGCAATGGCACCTCACACCCTGCAGCACAGAGTCGTTCCTCACTGTTTCTCTCTGCTCACGCCTGGCTGCCCAAGCTTGCTCCATCTCCCCTGCATCTGACATCTGAACTCCTTGCAATGCAGGGGATGCGCAGCCAATTCCTGGCATTAGCTGTCAGCTCAAATAGAGGGGAACAGCACAATGACATCAAAAATGTGTTGATGGGTATTAGCCCTTTACCCAAGTCCTGACTGTAAGTCCTACACAGGGGAGTGATTTTCTTTTTTCTTTTTCAGCAAGAATCCTATTCTTCTGCTGAGGCAACAAGCTCACAATCCCAGTTTTGGAAGGGAAACAGGGAGGCTGTGTTACTTTCTTCACAAATCCCCTATTAAACAGCTGCAGTTCTTGTAAAAGATACTTGTAGTCTTTTGCACACATTTGTAAGACAGAAGGAAGCTGAGCTGAAGTGCTTGGAAGGTGAGTAAGCTCCTAAGTAAAGGCCCCCTCCCCTGCAGCACTCTCTTCCCATGGACTGTGTCTCATGCTGGGAGGCACCCACCATGATTTAACTCTTCTCACTTTCAGGAGAGAAACATTCACCCCTATGGCCTGTTCTGATGACTCCTCCATTAGCAGGTGTGAAACTGCCTCAAGCAACGTTCTTCTCTGTGTGCAGGCACCTCTGGGGAGCCTCTTATGACTCTCTGAGCAGAAGAAAATGCACTGGCAACTGTCAGCGACCACGGAGCAGACAAGAAAGATAGGTGCTTAAACAACATCAAAAAAGCAAATGCAAGTGTGTTTGCAATTGCACTGAGTAATCAAGAGGGGCAAGCCCTAGAGTGAATGACTGAATCAGCGCCGTATTTCTCATGCTGAAGGTCTAATACCATCAAAATCCATGCTAATAAATATTGAACTTCTCGTGCATGTTCCGGTTTCTTTCGTTGCAAAAGCGAAGGTGCTCACTGGTCTCCCCAGTGTGAGAGGCCACTGACGTGGCAGGAAGCTAAACCTACAAAAAGAGAAGATATGAGATTAGTTTCTGCTAAGCTAAATTCTGTGAACGAAACTAGCCTTCTTGGCATCTTTCCCATCTGAAACCATTCCCCAAGTGTAACTTTGAGTAAGCATTTCTATGATATACAAAGTGATACAGATTTCTAAGGTATACATAAAGATGAGGGGGAAGAGTGGTTAAAGAGCTACACAAACACACAACCCAAGCTCACCAGGAGCTAAGCAGCCCCATAAACCCATACAAAGCTGTTAACATAATGAAGTTTTTATCTTTGAAACAAATTGATTAGAGGCAATTGTACAAATGAGGGAGGATAACCCAGACGTTCAAATGAGACAAAGCTGCTCACCCTTTCTCCAGAGGATTAAAGTTGGTTGCCTAAGAGTCTAACCTAGACAGTTTATTTTTCAAAACAGTTGGCAGCTGGAGCCATTACACAACTAGGTTGGAGACACAGACTTGTTGAAAGAGGGAACCTTGCACCAAACGGTTCAAATGAAACCTTCGGCATCTTTCATCACTGGCATTCTTAATAGCAACAAAAAAACTCATGCGTTTGAAAATATTTTTTCAAAACCTTTTGTCAAAAAAAGCAATTTTCTCTACATCCCCTCCACATCCCTCTCAGCACTGAAGAGACAAAAATATTGATAATATCTTCATCAGCATCCTGGTTAAAACATTGAACAGGAATATTTGGAGGGAAGTGTAAGAAACAGAAAACATTCCTTCAAACTCTTTGAAGTGAAGTTGGATACCATTCCACAAAACTGTTTTTATTAATGACATACCATAGTGCAAAGGACTTTCAGAGTTTAGGATCACATCCTACTTTTATCTGAATGAGCATAAATCAGGAATATAGCCAAGCTGTATTGGTATGCATGAAAAAATACTACCTGGCCATGGTCCTTTCATGAACTATTGAAATTCTATTTAAAACTAAAGCACAACAATATCACTGTTGTTGAAAATTGATCTTATTTGCTATTATAATGAGGCTATGATTTTTTTCAGATGATTATTTTATGTATCACTGAAGGATTACAGTCAGAGCGAGATCTTATTTATAGTTTCCAATAACTTATGCCAAAATCTAACATAGTACTTACAGATATCAGCTGTGATATCTATCTGAATACCAAAGACAGTTATAAGGACTGACGCTATTACAGTGCATAGAAAATGAATCTGGATGATGAGACCCTTCAGATAAATTATCACATAGCATTTTAAAATTGCCTTCATTTATCCTTTTTTGGATTATCTTAATTGTTTTGTCATCTTCATTGGGTAAAAGGGACTGTAGAAAAGTCGATTTGTGGGATTACATAAACTTGCACCGGAGAATCTCCAAAGACCAGGAATTTCTCAATCCTTTAACCTTTTCTTGTCGCAGTAACTCTGTCCCTGCAAACATACGTGGCCACTTTAGGTCCCATTAGTGATGCATCTGGAAAGCAAGAGATGCCAATGACATTCCTACATAACCACTACTTGGAGAGTTCACCTTTTATTTGTGTGTGTGTTTTCTAACACATGAAATTTGTAAATCCACAAGAAAAATAAATAATAAAAATGTGGAGAAGAACTACACAAAACAGTTCCATATTGGTAGCAATTTGGAAATACAGTATTGACGTGATCTGCCTCTTAAGGATTGGCAAAAGTCCTACGCAAACATTTTACTAGGGGCAGAGCTACCACTCCTGTCTAATATCAAGAATATTCTGTTTTATCTCATTCTACTGGAGACTCATCAACAGTCACTTTCTTAAAACAGAAAAGATGCATAAGGTTCCTTTTAAAGAATTCTGGTTACAGTAATGGTGATGATGATGAATGGATTAAATCCACACTTTTCAATCATTTCTAGGCAAAGTTTTCATGGGGTTGGACTATACAGGAGTGCTCCACCATGTGTCTGGCTCAGGGAAGAGTAAACATCCCACTTTATCTGTTCGTCTCAGACACAGAGGAACGTGTGAGCTCAGACCATCTTTACTGCTTTGACTGAGCTGGCTTAAAACTGAGAGTTTTGAATAACCTGCGCAAATAAGTACAGTCCATTCCTCTTATTATTCCTCTTATTCCTCTTATTAAAAGATGCTCTGTGAGCCTCAGCTCAGCTCTTTAATAGGAGTCTCACTGGGTTTTGGCAAAGTCAGTCTCTGAAACTTTTACAAATATAAATGTCAAACAGGGCTGAAAATCATAATTATTGACATACTTCATCAGTAACAGTAATTGAACAACAAACTCAGCAGGCCTCCCTTAAATGGTTTAATGGCTTATTATGTCTCCAGGCTGCCAATCTATCTCTCTCTCTCTCCATACTTCAGTCACTTTTATGTTCGCAGTCCCCATGTAACATATTGCATGTTTTTTTTTTCCCTTTTTATGGTGTCTTTCTTTTAACAAGCCACACGGCCAGCAGGAACACGCTGCAAATGAGACACAGCATCAGAGCGTGGCCATCTTCGGAACACAGATTCAATAAAAATGCAAATCGTCTCAAGTGCATCTCTCTTCAGGTGGGAAAAAGTGGGGAATATGGTTAAGTATCACTTTATGCTATCTTCTCAGTGAAAAACTTTAGCACTCCAAGAAAAAAAAAAAAAAAAAAAAGAAGAAAGTGACTAAAATGAATATTCTTTTTCTTAGAAATGAGCTTTTCTCATGCATTTGGTCACAACCAGCACACGAGGTCCTCACCTTCAAAATGCAACAGCCTGGGACTGATTTGATCTGAATTACAAACACATTAGGCAAAATGCCCTACCTCTACCTGTGGGAAAACCAGGCAAGGCCAGAACGGCCCCGCTGACCTCCAGACTGCCCAGGCATAGCTGAGATCAGACTGTCCCGCAGCGGGACTGCAGAGGAGGAAATACTTTGCCGGCAGCCTTTGCTGGTGTTCCCTTCTCAGCTAACAGGCCAGGCTCTGAGATCTCCCCACTGGCTGCTCCTGTACATGACAGGCAGGGTTTGTGCCCTAAAGCCTATTGAAGGCCTCAGGGGAACTTAATAAAATAACAGCAGTACAATTCAGAAAACGGAAAACTTGCAAATGCTGCTGTGCAGGCAGAGGGACCAGTTCTGCCTTCAGTTACATCTGTGTTAATTCAGAGAAAGCTCCGCTCAGATAAATGGATTAGGCCCCATCTTATCAGGATAAATAAGCCAGCTCTTGACAAGTCATCCACCAAGTTGCCACTCAGAAGATTTATTCTCCCTGGTATTTAAACAAACACATAATAAGCATAGTAAGCACACACCACCAGCAAACGGGAACTGATGGCCGCGTAGCAGACAACTGGTTCCCTCTTTTCCTTGCCAAGCAGAGGGTCAGGGAAGCCACTGGTAGGTACTGAGCGGCAAGGAGACATCTCAGCTCACTGTGGCTCTCCTTCTCACTGGCTTTATAAATTCACAAGAAGCTTTTTTCCTCTCTGTACATCTAGCTCCTCTTACATCAGGCTTAGGTCAACTGTCAGTTCTTCAACATTATAAATCTGGTGGCTCAGTTGAAACTATGACCTTCCAAAACAACCTGTAAACTAAAGTCCTGTGTTAAACCAGAAAGCAGCTTTATTCCTGAAAGTCTCTAAGCGATGACACAAGGTTTGGAGTGCATCATTTTCAGCAATTAACACCACAGATCCAGCAGGTCTTTAAGCCAGCATAAACCTGCGCTGCTGCTAGAGGAAATGGCCCTTCCTTCCCCTCGCCCACAGCCCACATTCCTCTGCTCTCCCTCTGCTTCTTGTGCCAGCACAAGTGCTCCTGTGGCCCTGCAGTGAACCAGAGCAGGGAACTTATCCAGGTTAAAGCTAACCTGGGGAAAAGGAAATTGTTTAGTTTTAATCTGGCAGAGTTCCCTGGCCTGGTTCACTGCACAACTGTGCATGTGCCGGTGCCAGCACGGGGAAAGGAGCATCCCTGGGCCAGGAAGGAGGAGGCAGAGGAATGGGAATGGTGGGGAACCTCCCTCTGAAAGAGGCTGTTGCAGGGCTGGCTTATGCCAGCTGAAAGTGTTTGCAGAAATGCGGCACATATTTAAAATCTCTGTCTTCAAGGAATATTTGTCTTCAAAGAATTAATGCTTCCCAGGATATTCCAGTCTTAGACCATCTGTGGAGCATTGCTTCTCCCTCTATTCCCCCCACCCCAATATACTGGCATGGAATTAAAGTCCTAGGAAACATGAAAGCAACAGGCCTGGGGATTTTGTGACAAATGCAAAAATGTTGCTATTTGCCAAGCCCTTAGCAAAGGGGCACAGCTGTTTGGAGAGCCTTGACCTCATGCCAAGTGCGCTCAGCCCTGCTCAAGGCCGCACGCCTGAATCGTGCTCACCCTGGCAGCTCCCGTTCCCTTCCCTCTGCGGAGCCATGGCAGGTGCTCAGGCGGCTCCAAGCTGCGCAGGGGCGGGTTACTGAGGCTGTGCATCCCCTGGGCCACGGACACGGGCTGCAGCGTCGGGCACGTGCGGCCTCAACGCCCCCCAGGCCGTCTGGGGTCCCGGGGGAGCATGTGGGGCCGCTCTGCACTGTGCGAGGGCAGCCACAGCCCGGACCATGGCCAGGCTCAGCCACGGCCCTGGGATTGGAGGCAGGAGCTGAAATCACAAAGCTGGGAGAAGGCAAAAAGCAACTGCAGCCTTCGCTTGGCAGGGCTTGTGGTGGGGAGCGGGGTCCAGGAGCAACCTTGAGGATGGGGAGGAAGAAAAGAGGCGGTAGAAGTTGGTAAGTCCAGTGGTGAGGAGTGGGTGACAACATGTAGCACCATTTCAGGACATCATATATTTGGAAGGTTTTTCCATCCACCATATACCCTACACGAGCTAGGTAAAACACACAGCAGAGATCCAGGCTTGGGGTCTGAGAGCCCAGGACTGCTCTGCTAGAGACAAGGGCAAGGCTGATACAAATCAGCTGGGCTTCCTAGTGCTGTACCAAGCTGACTGGTGCTCCAATTTCACAGCACAGAGCTCCAGACATTCAGTTAATAGCTAAACCCAAAGCACTTTATTTTGACTAATCGTCCAAAGTTCAGGGATGATTCCAATGTCTTTGGTCAGCAAATCTGGCTAGAAATGTCATGCGATTTGGCCTCTACCAGATTCCCAGAAATTCCTGAGCTGGAAATACCATGAGGATTAGGCAAAAGCTAAATCTTTCTCTTCGTTTGTCTAGATATATTTGTCCCTGCTCAATAGAGCAAACATATTTGCTTTCCATATTTGCCCATCAGTTTAAGGCTTTTGTGTTACTGCTGCCAACTTTTAGCTACTTTAAAGACGTGAAATCTTTCCTCTTCTTCTGGACCATGTTATGTCTGCTGGGAGCACTGATTAACTCTTTACCACCCTGACTCTTCTAAGGGCAACCTACGCTTCATGTCTTAGGAGGGGCTACACAAGCCAGCTAGAACAACATTTGAGAATTGGACTGAGTGCTAAAAATAATCGGTTCCCATCCTGGCTGATTTCTTCATCATCTGACCCTTGGTCAGATTCTGCTACTTACACTCATTCTCAAAATAAGTAATTTTTTCTTATCTTTGGTGTTTTCACTTTCATAGTGCTCCATTGGGCGAGATGAGTGCTAAGCACTTTGTTTAGGCAGAGCACGTGCGCAGTGAAAGACGCTGTCCTAAGTTCTGCTCTAACCAGCCCAGGAAGATGTGGGAGAGAAGTGAAGCAGAAACTGGGCAGGGTTATGTTAGAACTTCAGATAGGGACCTTCTGCAGCCAGCTGTGCGGGTGAGGGAGACTGTCCCCAGCTGTGTGATGCTGACCTCCCTACCAGAGCTCACCACCCTTCCCTATCTAGACCTGCTGAGGGAACAGGCTCATGAGAGGGTGCGATAGTTCGCTTCCTGAAGAATCAGCTCAAAAAATGACTGCAATTCCCTCACCCATTTATCCATCCATGTGGTATCACCTGAACTCAGGACTACTTTGGTGGGATGTTTCACTGGCACATTAGTTGGAGCAGGAATGCCTGGCAGTGTAGGTGATGATGACCTGCTGGGAATAGCGTCATCCTCCACCAGCACAGCTGGATCCATCCACAGCTGTGTAAACTTTGACTGGCTAAATCCAGCTAGTCAAAAACAGACTCCCAAATCAACCCCAGGCCCCCTGAGCTGAGCTGCAGTTGGGTGAAATCTCCTCTATGTCGCACACTCCTTCAGCTGCTGGGAAGAGCTCCAACCATTTAAAACTACGGAATGTGAAAGGGGGAAGAAGGGGCATTAGGCCCTGTAGGGCCTCATGCCTCAGTGCTCCCTCTGCAAAATGGAACGAACATCTCTCGCAGGACAATCTGAGTGAGAAACATGAAAGCTGTTGCAGTGCTTTAGAGATCTAACGTGGACCATGGTGAGTAATGGTGATAAATCCCCACACAGCTCCAAAGCAAAGCAGAACTCTCAGGACAGGAGGTTCAAAAGGCAATAAACAGGCAACATTTAATAAACTCCCCCTTGGCCTCTCCAGAAGTGGCTCCTTTAAGAGCTCTGGGTAAGCGAGCTACTCTTTACAGCCGCAGGTAAGTTTTTAAAATATTAATCGCGTCACATGAGCATCAGATCTTCCCCTCGTGTACAGTAACTAATGTCTTTGCAGTTGTCAGTCCGTGTGCTGTGATGTGCGGTTCAAACAGCAGAGCTGAGAGGGAGGCTGTCACCGAAGCGCTCTTCCTACACACATGTGCACTCCCCTACCCATATTCACCCCCACGCGCAGTGTCCACTGTGTGACTCGGTCAGCAAACAAGCACCTTTCCGAGGACATTCCGCTCCTGACCCCCAGAAAAAAACAAAGAAGAAAAAAATAGGATTTAAAAAAAAAAAAAAAGCAGGGAATTAAAACAATCTGGGCAGGTTTTCCCAGCTGTCAGCTAATTTTTCCTTATTAATTAAGGGAGGAAGTGGGTGAAAAGAAAGGAAAAGAAAATAACTTCTGAACCATTCCAAGCCTGGTGTTTAAGAGGCATTTTCAAAAGAGGGGTCACAAATGCCTGGCAAGGCAGGCGAGTTAGTTCTGGAGCCAAACAAGACAGGCTAAAGGTTGGGTAGAGTGAGAACTGCCGCCAGGATGATCAAGAGGCAGAGAAATGGGCCTTGATGATCTTAAACCGTAATGATTCTCTAAGGCAGACTGGGAGCCCTGCCTTCTCCACGCTGCCCACACTCAGTCAGTCTTCTTGCAGCCACCAACAACATGCATGTTCTTCCCAAAGGGAGTCAAATCGGATTCTCAGTGAAAAAAATGTAGAGATGGGAAGGAACATGAACCACCCTAAGCAAAACTCATCTACAGCAAACTTAGGGACATCTGAAATTCCAGAGCCTGAAGGAGCAGGGTCATTTGGTGAGAACTTTTTGTTTTCCACAATGATATTCAGCCATTATTAGGTTGAAGATGATTTTCTTTTATTCAGAAGATTATAAAGAATCTAAGAAAAATGATGATGAAAGGAAAAAAAAATAAAACTGTCACTGAAATATTTTCCACTGGAAAAGAAGGAAGCGAGCCATTTGCCTGCTGGCTGTTAGTGCTGTTCGCTTATCCCACTTGAACTAACACTCCACATCCCACCTGATGCCTCTTCCCTTCTGCTGGAGCCTGATGTCCCAAGCGGCAGTGCAACCACAGGGAGAGCAACCCAGGCTTTCCAGATTGCCCCAGCTCCCCAGGTATTTTGGCACATTCCCCATGACACAGGCCTTTTCACTTGAAGAAAAATTCAGAACTGGAAAAACTAGAGATATTTGAGGTCAGAAGCAAGCTTGTCAGCAAAGCTAAGCTGAAAGGAATCTTGCACAACGTCTATGTGCTCTGTGCCAGGAAGCAGTTAGTTCTAATACCCCTGCAGTTCATTAGCATCAAATAGACTTGCAAGAGAAAAAGAAAAAAGAAAGAAAAGATGCTTGCTGTCCTTATTCCTGCAGATCAATTGGCTCCTCTACTTCCACATCCCCTAGCCTCTCTGTAATGATGTATTCCCCTTGCACCTAAATGCCATTGCCTCTGGCAAGGGTGTCCCTTTCACAAGAGGGATTATTCTGCTAAATTGCCTTTAGCTAGGGAAAGCTACCCTGCTGCTGGCGCTGCCCAGCAGCCTTCACATGCATCCCATCACCCTCGCAAGTGCAGCTGGAGTGTTTCTCAAGAGCCAGGGGCTGATCCCATTCTCTGGGAAAGGACACAGATCGTTGCTCAGCCATGGGCGTGCTGGGAAGGAATTCCAGCTGCGGCAAGATTTCAGCAGGCAGTTGTGCGCTCCAGTAAAACTGAATCCAGGTGACTGCAGCCCAGGCTTCTGCAGATCCTTAGGACAGGTTGGACAATCCTTTCCCAGGGCTGACTGCACCTCGGCACTTGCCCATTTTAACCACTGTGTGTCATGAAATTACACTATAGTGTAAGCAACGTTTTTCAAAGGTATTTTCAGGCATTCTGAAGTTCCAACTCACTTTCCCACAGAACTTACTGTCTCTTCTAGCAGTCCTCAGGTTCCCTCCTTGTCCATGGTACACACTCCACGAGACAGGACTAACTATTCATCCTGTGCTTGAAGGTGGCAGCCAGACTCTCAGCCAATTTAAATCCCAGAAAATCCCTCCCACATTGTGTAATCTCCAGTAGCTATGTATATGTGGCATGTTGGCATCCTAGTCAAGGATGTCACTGACTCAGAGCAAAGTTCTCACCCAGAAATCCATGTAACATTTTAAAATAATTTTTCATTGTTATCAATGTCAAAATATTCTTAATAAACACAATGTTTATATTAGCAGTGGGCTAATATAAATCTTAGCAACAGGTTAATATAAACAGGCTAACAGGTGTTTTTAAACTTCAGAAAGCAATCAACCCCAAGCAATTTCAGAAAGCATCTCAAATACCTTATTCTATTTATACACGTTTATGGAAACTCTGGAAATAATCTGCATCTCATTGCAGCGCCAGACAATCCAGAAAACTCTCCCACTATTTCCTACCTGAACCTCTCACTCAGACCCTTGTGCTGAGCTGACTCTCGCAAGTCTAAGCATGTAAAGTTAAGGGAGTAAACAAAGTGGGATTTAATGAAATTTACTTCCTGTGCAAATCAAGTTTTTGGCAGCTTTTGAACAGCTGTATGGAGAAGTTTTGGTTATTGTTTCGAGCGCAAGCTTGACAAGGAAAAGGGAAAGGAAGAGGCTGTTCAGTTAACTCTGCACTGAGCCCTGTGTCTGTGTCTGGGTTGCCGGAGCAGAAGAGGGGAACCAGGGAGTTCTTGCATTGCCCAAAGCTGCGACTGCTCCCCATACCAGATGAGTCTTAATTCAGTCCATGCAGTGAGAAGATTCCAACGCTCTTCTTTGCAAGAAAAATTAAACTCTTTCAACTGGCTAGTCACAGCCTCTGGGCGCTTATGATTTCTGTTTTATTACTTTGCTGTGGGTGAGCAGAATTTTCCCTTCACCCTTTTTTACGTAACATGCATTAAAACCAGGCTGACCAATACACAAAGCCCAGGGGAGCTCTCTGGGCTCTATGCAGCTACAGTGCTGCTTGAAGACCAATGCAGTGGCTCAGTTACTCCTTCCTGAAAATTCACATCCACAGTATCTGTCTGTGCTTGAAGGCTGAGGCAGTTTTTGCTAGGGAATCTGCCTCTGAGCCTTCATGCCAACATCAGTGTTTTAGGAAATGAAACCAAGTATAATAATAATTCTATTCATTAAGGCTAAGGCTTGTAATGGTACTTAGTCATGAAAAGATGCAGCCAGTGGGATTTTCAAATTGCCTAAGTAGATTACACATCTAATTCCCATTGACAGCCAATGGGAATTAGGTCCCCAACTCCCTCAGGCACTTTTATAAATCCTATTAGGTGTCTGTCGGCATCTTTGGGTACTTAAATACCTTTATGAACCTGGACAAGGGTATGCTCCCATACTCCCAAGGTTGTGTTTTAGGGTTTGGTACAGTAATCCAACTAATGGAATAAATTCAATGCCAGACCATCTGGCCTATTTTGCAGATCTCAATATTTGGAGTATTGACTAAAAATTAGGTGAGTCTTTCATACCTTTAGGACTTCCCAAGTTAGAGCAACAGACCTGCTCAGATGTAGTTGCTCACTAGTGTTGACTCACTGCTACTGGAGAAACTCTTTCATAACCAGCTGCCCTGCCCCTCAGCACGCCCAGAACAGGTTAGAGAGCCCAGGGCAGAGCCAGAAAGCTCGAGCTTTGTGGCATTCAGCCAAAACAGTCAAGAGGTGCTTCCTCCTTTATTATTTCATACCGCTGTAAACACAGATGCAGGAGATTGCGCTGAAGATGCGATTGCCTCGAATGCTGCTGCGGCTGCAGCTGCTTTGCGTGCCGCTGGCTGACGCGCACGTGGGCTCTGTGCAGGGCCCGAGCAGACTAAGCCGATTGCCGGGAAGCACAATGGGGCAATTCTTAAAAGAGCACAGCCGTGTTTTTTCTAAGTCTTTGGGAGTGCATCCTTTACAGAAATGGCTTTGTCACAGGGTGAAACTAAACAGGCCAAGGCAAAAGCAAACATTCCCCTCTGCTGAAAGGCTGCAGTGTGATCGCAATAATACCAGTTGAATCCTACTCCAAGCTACAGCAGTGCTGGTGACTATTTAGAAAATAATTAATTGAACTTTACATGACATTCAGATGTTTCTTGGCTCAAACACCAGTCTATTCCTCTGCTGAATTCTAGGGATTCTGCAAACAATGAAAAATATTTGCTTAATGGCAGACTTGCATACAATATTCTTGTTGCGCTGACTCATTGTATCTGGGAAGGCACAATGTAAAAAGGATGCTAGATACAGAAACCACTTCGCTAGACAGACTTCGAGAATGATGAAGATGGGTCATAAATACGGAGCGTATTTCTAGGAAATGGGTGTCACAGAGTTTTTTTCAGCTCTATCGGGAGATACTTCAAAGCATGGGGGATTTATTCGTTGAAATAGTATTGCTCATATAGCTGTTATAAATGTTAAAGGGTTTTGGACACTGATTACATTAGAATTGAAGAATGGACTTGGGAGTGGACTTAAGCTTGCCAGTCCCTTTGACCCCTTGCATTTTCCATCCACGTTGCTGGCTATGGACTGAACCCAAAGCACCCACGCAATGTTTCAGAATAGTCATGTTCTGGATACCTGCTGCTGGACAAGAGGCACATCCAACAGGCTGCTCAGATCCACGTACACGTCACAAATAAAACATCCTTTCTGAAGATGCTAACCAGTTTTCTGTAGCTCTCAGGCTGGGATGATGCAGAGTTGATTGTTTACAGAGCGCATGATGGCTCTGGTCTTGACAGTGGGCTCAAAATTATGTCAGGGTTACTGTGCAAACAGACGTGCTACATTTTTCCATAAAAATCTGAATGAGAAATGTGTTGCTTGGCAGCAAGAGAGCATTTCAAGTCCAAACTCTCAACACAGAAAAAGTGCAGAGTTTGTAAAGAAACCTTACTTGACACAATAGGAGTGAGAAAGGAAGAAAGAAGAGCTAAGTCCCCAGGACATTCTTGCTTGTATTGATGGGTGGAAATCCAAATGTCTTTGTGTGCACATGCACATGGAGTGTGTGTATACCCACTGCTGGAACTTGAATTTCACATATCTGAGAGAAATGGCATTCTGAATTGTCATGAAAAACTGGATATGAAATTTATTATATTTTATAAAAACAACATGACAGACTTACCAAAATAGGCAGAGCAGAATGCTAGATGGCTGACAAAAGAAGCAAAGGTTTCAAGTTTGGCCACAGAAACTAACTGGATTTCTGAAACACTTGCACCGCATATCTGTCTTCTTAAAAGCACGTGTCAGTCACTGTTGCTTGTTTTTAGTAAACAATAGTTGCAATCTTTATAAAAAGTCTTTCAGTTTCTCAAAATCATTTTTGTTGCAAAACAAATATAGGTGTAGGTGCATTCTAATGCAAATGCCTTGGATGCTACTAGTGAGGCTGGCTTCCTTTATGAAGCAGAAACCCAAAAAGGTCTCAAAATGGGTCTTTCATAAAGAAGGATTTATTCATGATCATACCTGTGCCTGTATTGAAATCAAGAAGATGGCAAATAAAAAGTACACAGTTGGGGAAAATATAATGTAATGTCAAAAGGAGAGAGATGGCACCTGGGAAATATTGGCATGGAAAGATAACCTCAGAGCAGCAGCCACACGCTGGATACTTCCTCACTCAAAATGGAAAACTGTGTTCCTGCCTCAGAGCTTGCAAGCTGCTTACTTAACGGAGCCTTGACTGGTACTCTCTGGACTAAACCATTTAACACAATCTCTTTAGCATTAATAGCTCCTACTGCTAGTTTTAGAAAAATATCCCGAAGCACAACATCTTCCTTCATATGTAACTCATACAAACTGTAAGTGTAAAAGACTCCTGCTCAGAAGGGTTTCAGAAATTTGCTTTGAGTGGCTTGTGCAGGATGTGCCTGTGCTGCAGAACAGCTTGGAGTAGCTCAGCATTTCCATAACCAGCTATTGGTGGAGCCAAGCAGGTTTGTAGGGAAGTACACATCACTTCAAGCAGGTGCTCAGTGGCAAAAAGCTAAATAGTTTTTGAAAGATCTGATTACTAAACGGTTCCCTTTTATTGGCCATGTGCTTTCTCCATGAGTGGATTCATTGGATGTGCAACTATAATTGAGTTTCATCCCATGGGTGAGGTCCATTTGGAGACTTAAGTGCAGTCACTTGTCAGGATGGATATTTCCACAAATGTATGTTTTTCAAGTTTGCATGTCTTTTGTCAATACCTTGGCTCTCCAAGGGACAGCATGTCAACTTCCTACATTCTTACATTTGACTGGTACTGAAAATTCGTCTGTTATGGTTCTCTGAAGCCTGTTTGATGAGGAAGGCTTTTTGACAACCTCTGCCTCTCCAGAGCTCTTACCTCTTTGTTTTTGTTATGGTCTTTTCTCTTCCCAACAGAAACCTTGTATTCAGCCTAGCAGCATTTACACCCTATTTTTCTCTTCCCCATCTCGCAAAGTAGTGAATAGTTTTGAAGTCAAACTCCTCATCAGTCCAAACTGGTGAACTCCAAGGAATAAGCACCTCAAAGCTGAAAGGATACTGATGTTTTCTCTCTGAATTCAGCCTTCGGTACTCATTCAAAAGTATATATTAAGCATGAGACATAGAGGGAGCCAATAAATAGAAGCCACACCAATGGAAACAACAGAGGATTTGAAACTATTGCAACTGAAAAAAGTAGACGAGCAACTGCTAGAAAAATAAGCAGGCCACATTATGTTCTTGTGCAAGACTTGTTTTACTGGGTGGTACTGCTTGAAAGGCAAAATTTTCAATCCATCTGGCAATTCTTCCAGAAGGAGGAGGCAGGCAGTTGGAAATGAGCATCATTTTGTTCCCAAAGCTCTCCTCGGGATCAGAGAAAGAGCAGATGGTAATTTGAACTTTCTTTGCTGGGGTACAAGAACTGAAGGACTTGGGAACTGGAAACTATCAGTTCATTTAATTCACTGATTTTTACCTCATGGTGGCCAATACCAAATAATTCTGAGAAAGGAAATATGTACTAAATTACAGTGTTATAAGGTTATTCATTAATTCAAGAAAATGTGCACTTAGGCCCCGGTGGATCAAGTCTGGTTCTTGTAGATAATGCTTGAAATACATAGTGTTAATTTACGCTGCTTCTTCTTATCTGACATTACTTTCAGCCTGGTCAACAACCACCAGCCTCAACAGTTTCACCTTTCAGGAAGATTTTGCTCTTTCAAGCATTCTTTTAATTCATTAAAACATTTGTGTTCACTTCAGTAGCTTTTTGTTGGTATGGTTCTTGTGGTTTTCTTTTGTGAAATACTAATAGTCAACATCAGCTTTTAAAGCCTCACTTCTGTAAACCACACAAACCAAAAGAACCGTACTCCAAGTAAATGCGATAGGAAAGCAGGAGAATGAGGGAAGCATGAAAGAAGTTGCTGAAGCACCACTGTCTTTCTCAAATGAAAGTTACTCAGGTGGGAACTCTTTGTTCCAGGATTTAGATTTGGGTTTTTTTTCCTAGTGATGAATATAAATTATTATGTTACCTGGCAGGAAGAAAAGAAACTCACGAAACAGCTTGTTTTGTTTCTCTTTTCTCATTTCTTTTCTGTGAGCACAAAGATCAGTACTTTCCGTTAATCATTTTTTTTTTTCCTTTGGAACACAATTTAATTGAAAAACTATGGATAGTTAAAAAAAAAAATTAAAACATCCTCTCTCCCACTTTGGGGTAGAAAGATAGTTTTTCTGACTAAAACTGCCTGGATAAATACAGCCTGGAGATTCCCAACCTGTCAGGCTGTGGAAATGTTTCCATTAGTTTCAACTCAAGGCCAGCTAATCATTCTGGAAAAAGAATAGTAGTGCGTAGTGTTGCCATGGCAGTTTGCATTTCCACGTAAATAAAAATGTCCATTCAAATATTATTATTTCTGTTTTGTCTGTTTTGTTTGTTTGGTATCTTGCATCCATGAAAATGTGTATGTATGACCTTCAAGGGACAAAATGCAATGCTTTCATGCGTCAGGTTTTAATATCAAACTTTAGCTGCTCTGGAACACAGGGGCTATTTAGTAGTGCTGGGGCGGGCAGGGGCACAATGTGACTAAAGCTCTGTCCTCTGGTTGTCCACAGCTTATGCAAAACTCCAAGAATGCTTTATTTGATGAGGCATTTAGGGTATCTGTTAAGGTATCTGGTTACTACACAGGACAGTAGCCAAATCTAAAAGAAACAGGGCCTTCGGGGAGCAGCTGCACAAAAGAAATCCATTCTCTTGCAATTTTGTGTCTTGTAGTTGGATTCTCCTATGCTTAAGAACGTACAGCTCCATCAGGAGATTTCACATTCACAGCTGAATTGAACTCCCACTTCGGCTGTTCCCAGGAGAGGGACATTCATGTGCCCTCCTTCTCTGTACAGCTGTGTGTTTTCACGGGGTGTCTAACTGCAAGTCCTTAAGCCTCCTACCCCCCTATCTAACCAAATCAATTTTTTTATCGAATTTGTTTGGTACAAAATGGCCAGGAAGTGCAATAGTAATCACAAGGGGTCTGAGAGAAACACATGGCAACATCTTGTAAGGTTTGTGCCCTTAGGAAATTAGGCAAATAAGACCTTCCTGGCTTGAGATCTAGTACAAAGCTGAGTGACTTGGACTATGCTCCAACAGACACCGTAACAAATGGGAACATTTGCTGGCTGCAGCCCTACCCAAGCACTGTGACCTCACGGCTCTGGCATGTGCGTCTGGTTCAGCCCTGTTCTGCCTCCACTTCTCTAACCCCAGCCACTGCCACAGGAATTCTGAAACTTGAAATACAGACTCCTAACCAAGACAAATCTGTCAAGGGCTGACGGTTACAAAAAGCAGACAGCAACCTGTCCTTTCTTCCTTCTTCTGTGCAGTTCAAATGCTATCAAGAGCCCAGTTTTTGTCAGTGGGCAAAAGACCTTCCTGAAGAGCTGCCTGCAGCAAATAGCAGCAATGATCGAGGCTCTAGATATACTGGAACTAAAGACAATGATCTGAATTGCCTGAAGAAGGAGGATCATAGGTGATTCATCTGAGCACTTCTCAAAAACAAACTCCTAAATTCCGCTTGTAAAGTACCACAGCGAAGCAATAAGGGCATGAAAGAAACCGTTGTGACAACAGCATGAGGGTGTTTCCCTGTATCTTGCACTGCCCGCAGTGTGAACACACTTCTACATTTCCAAACTCTCCTCCAAGTATTGGATAATGCCACTTTATGAGCACGAAGAACATCTAGAATCGGCCATGGGCTGGCAAGCCCCAAACTCAGCATCTTCCTCCCAATTTGGAACTGTGCACACACAGACAATTATTAGCGCAGGAGAAAGAAACTAAAATCAAACAAAAAAAACAGGAACTCTGTAAAAAGTGGAATTAATGAAGGCTAATTCCCCGGAGACTTGTCTCAGACTTGATTGGTTTAACAATTAAATAATAATATTTTGGCAGCAGGAGAACACCTCTTCCTAGACATCAGGGAATACAAGGCAGAGGAACATCATGATGCTCTAGGCACAAAAAAGCCTGAGTTTACTCCTTCTTGGACACCAGGGAACCCAGAGGAAACACCCTTAATCTCAAATGCTTAAGAACGGACCTGAAGCTGCATTTGTCCTTCAGGAGCAGCAATAAAGTCTCTCCTATTCTGTCACCTCTTCTCAAGAAACCTGTAAGGACTTTACATACATTTGTAACTCACTCTCAGAAGTCACCATCTTTGCCTAATCTAGCTGAAACGGTTTGACTGTTTCAAAAGACTGAGCCAGGCAGAGTGAAATCCACATGCCCTCAGAACAGAATCAACCTTCATCTCTTGAGGCTAGAAGAGAGAACAGCATGCGGATTAAATGCAGAATGCGGTTAATATTCAATACAGTTTCCCTGTGGGCACTTCTTGCAAACACCTCCTGGTGATGTGTTGGCTGTCTGCAGGGCAGAGTTGCCCTCCCAGCCTCTGGGACAAATCGCCACCTCTGCACTTCAGTCTTTTGCAAGCATAATATGATGGCAGTTGCAGTCTTGGCTCTAAAGTTTAAAATAGGATAATTTTCACTCCTTAGAAAACTTTGAAGTTTCATGCCTAGAACATTCCTTTCTAATGAATCAGACATGTCCTGGGCATGAAAGCGCTGTTAGTAAAAGGAGGTAACATCTCAGAGCAGGGGTGAAAAGGCCAGTGTTAGGAGGGATATGGCTGGAACAGAATGCACCGCTCCCAGATTCTCCTTTTCATTCTCCCCATACTTTTCACATGGAGCATTCCCAAGCTCTGCCTGCATGCCAATGCCAAGCCTCTCTCCTTGAGCTGGGGAGTGTCAATGAGCCCAGGCAGGAGCAGTGGGAGCTCTGCAAGCAGACTGAGGATCATGGAAGTGACCAGAGGGTTTTGCCCTCTTCACTTACCAGAAGCAGAATGTTCGGGGAGGGAACAAGGAGGCAGGCTCCAGAACAGACCATCTAGAGACCTGCTGCTTGTAACAGTGTATAAGTTTGTATGGAAAGCATATGCTGAAGAAAGCCAGAGATTTGGAAAGCCTGGAGCACCAACCAGTCTATAAATGGAGAGAATTATTTCAATGATACCTCTGCACTACCAGTTCTTTATATATATATATATATATTCAGGAAATTCAGATTTCAGCTCTGTAAATACGTAAAAAGTAGAGCTTGAGGAAATCATGAAAACAAATATTGCTTTAAGTGAAGTTTGTCATCCTCTGCAACTGCCTCCATTCCCTGACCTTAGTGTGTTTTCTTCTGATACTTTTGGTGGGTTTTTTTTTTTTTTTGGGGGGGGGGGGATGGGGTGTTTTGTTGTTGTTTGTTTGTTTGTTTTCCATTTTAATTGTAAATTAATCACTGACTTGGATATATCTCTGCCGTGCATTAATATAGTTGAGATTAACAATATTGCTCTCCGGGCATTTGGAAAATGCGAGAATTTTTGTGCACCAAATGGCCGCTATTAACTTCTGGAATATCCAGGTGCAAACTCTATTGCAGTGTTCAAATTAGTTCAATTTCCCTAACAGCTTCTCTTGTAATTGATGGCTCAAATTATAATAAAATACAGTTCCTCTGCATGATATATGTTACAACTACTACCTGTTATCCTGAATATTGCATTGCTTTGAAACCACATTATCCTCTACCTACATGGCTCAGATCTTTCTTTAAAGTAACTACTTATGCACCTGAAAGTGTCTTCACATCATTCAGAAATTATACATATGCTCATGCACTTTATCAGTAGCTGACAGAATGGGGATGGCAAAATTACTGTCAGTCATGTTACATTCAATCTTACATAAAGACCTGCTTTTTACTATACCCTAAAATTGACAATAAATGCCATTCATCTCTCCTTGCCCCATTACTGCATGCAGCCATAGCTAGAAACGCTTAAAAGAGCTGCACCTTCATCTTAACTGCTTTTAAATTCCAGCTTTATCTTCTGTCTTACTTCTGCATATACTGTTACTCTGCTATGCCTAAAATACTCTCTCCCTACTAAATCTAAATACTAAAATATTCTTTCCCTATTCATTCTCTGTTTCTGAAGTCTGTAATTGGAGCTGGTCTTACTTCTATTTTTCTGATGGAAAGAAAGATTTGTAAAAGAAACAAGCAAACAAATCAAACCCTGAGGGTTCACTAACTCGACTGTTTCATTCCAAGTGTTAACCATGATGAGAAGAGAAGAGGAAGAAGGGGTGGATTTGGCTCTGGGGCATGTGCACCTGCCAAGTGTGGCCACAGCCTGGACCTTGGAAAGTGCCTCTTGCAGCCCATCAAACCTGCCAATTCGTGGCAGATCTGCTCCAGCACTCAGGACTCCGGGAACTGCCTGCAGCTGCTCAAGGAAAATTACACTGACAAGAACATCCATTTCATTGCACCCTAGCAGAATCTGGGGAACTTGCAGATCATCAGAAATACATTTAGAAATTTGATTTTGATCCTATATGGACTGAAGCCAAATTTCAAAATAACAATAGCAAGTGAGAAACTACTTTTTTTGCTAGCTCCAATTGTAATATTTAATTCCTCTTTCACTCTCCTACTCTTGAAGACTAACATCTGCAGTTTATTCGCAAAAATGTATTTTTAAAACAATTACAACAGCCAGAAACAGCCACTATAGATTTCAAGTTGCAGATTAAAATACCAGCTTGGTGTAAAGTGGCATTCAAAAAGACAAATAATGTTAAGAATTCGTACAAGTGGAACTCAAAAAAACAGAAAATATTATTAGGGTGATCTGTATCTTGAATACAGCATAGAGTGCTAGCCCCTCCCTTTCAGTTTCAAAAATGATGCAGTAGAATGGAAATTGTATGTTTAAATATATGGAACAACTTCTACACAGGGGAAAACTAGGTATAGTAAGAGTCACAGGTGCAGAGACCCCGTGAAGAAAACAGTATAGCAGCAAATATCACATAATCTATCCTAAAAATTCATAATTGGCAATAAAATGAGCAGTCAGGTATTATTATATACTAATTCTCATAATACTTGAGCTAGAAACACTATTAAGTAGAAAATTAAAGAAAAGCATTTTTTTCACACAACTTTACGTTGTAGAATTCATTGCCACAAAATGTTAAGTTAAAAATATAAGTGTGTTCAAAAAGAAATCAGTTGAATTCATAAAACAAATGTCTATCACGTATTCTTGAATAAAAAGCTTTAGCTTTACTGATACTCTGGTAACAAATACCCAAGTTGCAGAAAAATGGAAATCACAGAAAACTAAAAATAGAGCAGCTCTGCCTGGGGAATGATCCATCCACACGCACTACTTCTTACATATTTGGAAGAAAACCATCAAAGTACCTATGTAAAAAGATATAACAGGATGTCAGAAAGTGGGTAGGTGACCAGCTGTTTGCTTGTGTACCTTTTCCTGATTAATTCAAAGAACAACCAATTTTCAGAAGAATTCACTGTAATTTGACCATTAAGTGAAGTTGCAGCTATCTTTCAAATGCTGTTTTGCATGCTTTGAAAGCATAATTAAAATGTAAGGTTAAAGTTTACAGATATATGTCGTCCTTGGGCAAAACACACTCATTTATTTTTTCTGTAATTTCCTGCAAATGAAAAGTGGCCGTGGCATTACATGTCCGCCTTACAATTTGCTCTGTGTAGCACGCTGACAAGTATAATTGTTGTGGTGGAGTTCTCCCACCACACAGGCAGGAAATACACATCAAGAATATATTACAGACTAACCATAATATCCAGGCTCTCTGTTCGTGTCCTGTAACTGGCAAAGAGATAGCGGGCTGACTTTCATCTCTTCCGAGAAAAAAAAAAATCCCTCAGGACTAGTCATTCAAAATTCATGCTGAAAACATGTTGATCGGCAACAAAACTAAGTGTATAATGAAACTGTCTGACAATCTTGATTATAAAATCACTTCCCTGGCTTCACTGTTTTCATTACATCCTGGGAGTTGTGATTCCCGTTCAATACCCCGCATAAGCAAGCAACGTTTGAAGATGGCATTGCAACACTTGTTGACAAGTATGTTAAAACAGTTGCTATTCTCCTGAGGCCGCTCTAATGCACACGAGCCGGCTTTGGCTCGCTCTCGCTTGGCTCCATCTTCCTTCGGCAGCGGGGGCGAAGCTCCAGCACGCGTTAACGCCGGGTGCCTCGCGCGGCCTCCCGGCGCTTGGCCTGGCCCTGCCGTGGCCACCAGAGCCTGAGGCCTCTACACGGCCCAGAGAGGCTGAGCGTGCACTGTGCCAGGCAAGGAACCATAAAGAGGGAGATTTATATGTAATACAAACAGGGCAGAAAGCCATATTCAAGTGGCTTCTACACCAGCGTTTTGTGGTTCAACAGGCCGCTTGCACAAGCCGCTCTCTCTTGGTTGCCCGCGAGGCAAGAAGTTGATCAGCATTAAACAGGGCTGCAGGGGAGGGCAGGGCTGCGGCCCAGGCCGCTCAGGGCGGATTCCGCCACACGGTGGGGACGTGTCGATGGGGCTGAGCGGCCGGACTGGACTAGACTAGGCCGGACCGGACTAGACTAGGCCGGACCAGGCGGCCGCCAAGCAGGACTACAACTCCCAGGAGCCCTTTCGCGCAGAGCGCGCGTTTTCCACCGACGACCAACCTCCCCGGCAGGCTTTGCGCGGCCTATGGGGAAACTACATATCCCGTGGTGCGGCGCGGCGGGCGGCCCTCCATTTCCGGGAGCGGCGCCGCGTCCCTCGCTCGGCTGAGGCAGAGGCGGCGGCGCGNGAGCGGCGCCTGGGGGTCCGGCGGCGGCGGCGGAGGGCAGCGAGGCCGGGGAGGGCTCCGCGCGGTCGGCGCCATGCTCAACATGTGGAAAGTGCGGGAGCTGGTGGACAAGGCGTGAGTACGGCGGGCGGGGCGGGGACCGGGGCGGCCCGGGCCCCCTCGGCGGGGCCCGCGACCCCTTCTCCCCACTTTACACACGCAATATGGCCGCTTCCCCCCCCCGCCGCCACCTTCGCCAACTCACGGCCCCCCGGAATGATCTCCCTTCCCCATCCCCTGCTTCCTTGCCGGGGTGGGGGGGCCCGCCCCCAGCCTCCTCCGGCCCCTCTCCAGCCGGGGCCTCCCCGCCGGGCCTGGGGGCCTGCCCGGGCACTGCCGGCTCTGGGCGAGCTGCGCTGTCCCTGCTGTGCTCCGTCTGCCTCCTGCCGGGGTGCAGCGGGGTGAGCCCTTAAAACCGGACTCCTCTCCTGGCTGTAAGTCTCCATAGGAAGAAACAGGGATATGGTGCTAGAAAGGAGGAGGGGAGTCGGGAACCACCTGTACAGCAGTCAGTTTTCAGAGTGCTCGCAAAGACCCTATCATCTCCCTGAGTTTTTTGTTACTTTTTTTTTTTTTTTTCCCTTGCTGCTTAAGGACAGGTCACTGCTGCAATTGCCATTGACTCACCATCTTTGGCTTCTGAGGTGGAGCACGGTAGAAGAGTGAAATACAACCCTTAAATGTTTAAATAGTTGGGGTGTTTGCAGGCTTATTGCCTCGAGTAGAGCCTCCTCCCACTCTAAACTGGGCAGGGGTGGTAGCAATCGCGATCATCCTGTTGCTGTATGAGAAAATATTGCGTTGTTTTTCTGTCGCCTCTTGACTTAACAAGAAAATTTTGATCTGGTGCAGGAAAAAAGACATATTTTTTCCCCCTTAAATGGTCTTTAGGAGCAAATCGGGAGCACTTTCTCCTGGGTTTGCAGGCTTAGAGGAATACCTGGCAGAAGTTCAGTAGGTGAGACTGTACCAGATCAGATTACGTGATCTAAGAGTTGTGCCCAGCTTTGGAAGTCAAGGTGAGTCTTTCAGAATTGAGGCCCCATTTTGAACTTTTTTTACTTTGGCTTCCTCAAAGAGTACTTAAACTTTGATTTAAAAAGTTAGTGTAAAGGCAACAAACTGAAGAGAAATAGTAACTTCTTCATGATAGTCAATTTCTGTTGACTATCTTCTGCTTATGGTTTTGTATACCTGACCAAGACTTTTCTAGGCCAAGAGTCAGAGACGATATTTAAAAAACACTATAAGACTTCTCCCAAGGCAGTACTTTGCCTTTATTACTATCAGCTTCTTGCAGGGAAAAAGTCTACATTTGCCTAAGTAGGATGGTAGTTTTAATAATGCTACAAATTATATATATGGACAACCCAAATACCAGGTGTTATCTTGAATTCCAAGTCCTGAAAGGGCATTTTCAGGGAAAGCAAGTTCTTCCAAGTTTAGCTTGTGTCATTTTAATTGATTAGTATTAATGATTGATAAAACACTGGTCCATCCTCTTACTGTATTTAAAATATTTACTTCTAAATATAGTTCATAAACAAATAGTCAAATATTCATCCAAATCCAAATTTTTGTTTTTTAAATCAAGTAGAAGAAATGGGTAATTACTTGTAAAAATCATGGAAGAACCTTTCTGGACAGTTCCTGGTTTCAGAGAAGAATACTATCCAAGGGGAGAGGATTGTATAGCTTAAAAAAAACCTACAGAATAAATAGCACTTAGGCATCAAAATCAATAGTCCTGTTGTGTTTGGTACAGATCTGATGTCTTGAAGTCATGATGTCTTTTCTCTTAAGGCTATGAGGAAATTCTGTGTGGAAGAGGCTGTGAAGTGTTATTCTTCTCTTGAGCAATTGCAGGTGCTGTGGCAGGGACATGTCAAATTTTAATAGGAATGTCTGCCTTTCCTTAAGAAAAGGAATAAGTTTAAATAATGGTTTTGAAATTGCAAATAACCTTAAATTTCAAACTTTGATAGTTTGGGGGTGTGGAGGTGCTGGTGATAGTAACTCTGTGTCTTGATTCTGTACTCAGCTGATGCTTATCATGGTACTTCAGCTTGCTCATCTGTTTTCAATTTGCGGTTGCTTGGGCTTTTGGGTGGCTGGCAGCTTGATTAGGTCAGAGATGTGTCAAGTTGGAGAACCTGTGTTAAACTTCAGATTCCTGTTAAACTGGCTATTAAATTTACTTAACATCTTTAGGCTATTTGAGCAAATACTTAGTTTCTTAAGAAATAGAAACAGTAAATAAACTATTAAAATCTTAAGATTTTTAAAATGTAAAAATGTTAAGAAATGACAGCAAAGTGTAAAATAAAAAATTCAGGTTTGTAGTTGATAGTTCTGAAGTTTTTAGTTTTCCTGCTTTCTTCAGTTTGATAGAAACTGAGAAAATCAAGTTCAGTAAGTCAGGTCTGCTTTCTAGTTCTTCCTCTCTAAAATCACCACTATTACTTTTATCATAGCATTTCCTAGAAAATCAAAAATAGGTCAGCATCTGCATAAGAAGTAGTAATTTGTAATATAAGATCATAGCCTTTTTCTCTGAAATTTAGAAAGACACTAATAGAATATTAGAATTAGACTGTTCTAAGGTATGACAAGATAGTATGATCTGTCTTGTTCTCTGTCCAACCTCCCTGTTCAATAGCTGATAATACAACTCCTCCCGGCTTTTCAGTTTTGAACTGCCTTCGTTAGAATTAGATGCAATTCACTGTGATCTCTCTCTCTTTTCCTTTTCATATACATTTTTTTTTTATTGGGTATTATGAGATGGTTTGGAGCAGAAAGGAAGTGACTAATATAGCTTGTCTGTATGTAGTTATAATTGTTTTGTCCTGAACTTTTATTCTTGTTTCTAAACATGTGTCAAACTTCTGCCCTTGTTTTTCCCAAGTACTGCAAAGTGCATAAGCATTCTTCATGTGTGGAATTAGACAGACTTTCTGTATGGCTAGCTTGTAGTTTAGAGGGTAGAGATCTAAATTTTTTTTGAATAAATTCTGTATTTCACACTACTTCATAATGTGAATAAATTAACTTTAGAAGGGAGCTTTTTTTAAGCATTCACTTGCATAGATTCTTGTTTGCCTAGTTGGCCAAAAGTAACTCGGGAAGCGGACTGTATAAATGCAGCCCTGTGTGATGGACTTGTACATGCTGTAACTGTAAACATGGTTTAAATGGCAGAGGTTTTATGCTGGCTCACAAAAAATGCAGGATATTCCATGGGGCACACTTAGTGAGTCAGATGGCAGTTTTGAGTCATTGCTGAAGTAGTATAGTAGACTTTGTGTTAAATTCTCTGTTGCCATAGACTTAGGTGAGGTTGGCCACAGAAATGTGTGGCATAAATGGTCTGTCTCCTGCACAGTGTTTTTCTGATCTTGTGAGCTGCATACCAAATTCTCTATGTGACAGTGTGTGCTGCATACTTCAGATAGCTGCTAGGAATGTGAGCTCTAAGAGCACTCTGCAGATGGGAAGTACTTTCCTGTGGTCCCTCTGCTACTGCAGGATGAGTTTTGCAACCTTGGCTTTGGGTGGCCAGGTAAGAGAAGTCCCTGAAGGCCTGGATAGTCTGCCACCTCTTACAGTGGGGGGTTGAGGTGCTGTGCTGCCCAACAGCCCTGCTCGGTTGCAGCTTGCAGATGAGCCTCATTTGAGCAGTTTGCATGAGGCTTTAGAGTTTAAGCTGCCAGTCCTGAGCTCTGCAACCTTGAGAATGTGTTTCTGATGTGGAAACAGTTTGACAGAAATGTCATGTTTTGGTTGGTATCTGTATGTGCTTCGAATGTCAAACCAGTGAAGGCCCCAAACAACTATTTCCTTATGTTGTGTTAACAGCTGTGTTGGCAGAGGACTTTGTACTCCCTAAGATCTAGGTCTGGAATCCTGGATACAGAAGTCTAGAATATTGTGCAACTTGGAAACTTCATCCTTTAATCTTGTTAGACAAGTATGTAGTGCTTTGTATTCTATGTAGAATTTTCAGGGTTATTTTGAAGAATATCTTTTGAAGAATAAAACAAATATTAAGAAAACCTGTTAAAATGATTTTTAGCATCATGAACATACTAACTTGACCTTCTTGCCAGGTTCAAAAGATAGTCTGTTGCATCTCTCTTCAGCTTTGTTGAATTCCTTTTTCCGTAAACCAGAGCCTGCTCTGGTTCTTAGCGTATTTTTCTGAATGAATTACTATTGTGTTATTTCTTATGCTGAAAGTAGAAGATGTGTTTGTGCATATGTAGTTAGCAAAGTTGTTTGGAAATCTCTTTGAAATAATTCCTCTGTCAATAAAAGATATTGTCATAACTTAATGTTTTGACTAGTTTGTCACAGATAAGTAGGACACTGTAGATAAGGTAAAAGGAAAAACTTAACCTTTAGACTCACAGAGATTAAACTTGCTTGTGTCACAAGGTGATGACTTTACAGCTACTTTCTTTAAAATTTTCATTACCATGCTTAGCTTTTGTGACCTGTAGTATGGAAGAGATGATTCTAAGCTCTTTCCACACATCAAAAAGCAAAGAAATAAATAACCTAATTAAAAATTTGGTCAAGGTGACAGATGAGCATGTATAAAGGACTGTAATCCAGATGCTTATTTAAATTAATTTAGATGAATGAAATAGTTGTAGCTAAGCTTTGGAGCTTCTCAGCAGTGTACTAAAACGAGCCATTTTCATATGTTCTGTGAGGTTTGTGAACTGCCCAGATATTACATGTTTTAATCTATTTTGAAATGGTTTCTTTTCTCAGGTTAGAACTGATTGTGATGTTTGTACACAAATTAAATACTGGAAGCATTTATTACCCTTGAGAATCTATTTTTAAGTTGGATATATTTTCTGTCAATTATTCTGATATGTCTATGCAAGGAGCAATTATTTTAATGTAAGTGAAAATGAAGGATTGAAGCTATCATCATCTCCAATACAATAGGCTAAAAGAGAAGTTTTTAGTTAAGAGTATGTTTTCCTTAGCTCATGCTATTAGAACCACTGGAAAAAGAGTGAATTACTGCTTTGCATAGTTATTGCAGATTCTAGCCATTGTAGTCTAAAGCAGGGCAAGCTAATCCAACAAACTCTATTCTACAACAAAAGTGTAAAGATCATCCCCACTTCTCAATTGTGGAAAAATAAAAAATTGTCAAGTGAACCAAGTTACAGTCTGTTAGTGAACATGGAAACTCTGGAGTTACAGGCTCACGAGGTCTCATGCTGCTCTCTGTAGCTCATATTAGGCCTGCATTGTGTGTGTTAATATGGTAAATGCATGAGTAATTTACCTTACAATTACATGGCTTACATTTAACATTCAGTTGCTTAATGCCTGTAGCATTCTTGTGTTTGACCAGTATGTAAGTGGGATACTGCTTATTGCTTGGCCGGGAGTTTTAAATAATCTTGCCCAGCTACATTCNTTTTTTTTTTTTTTTTTTTTTTTTTTTTTTTAATGTGCTTGTAATTGTTCTTATTTGCAAGCAATTTTCTTTTGGTTCAAGGAACAAAAGTATCATAGCTTAGTAATAACAGGTATTATGGTAAATGATGTCTCAAATAGTGTTTCCAGCAAAAGGGTAAATAACTGTCTCATAGTAGTCCGTTGCTCTCTGACCTTACAGTTAACTTGCTTTGGTTCCAGGATCATTTAGTTTTCTTTGTGTTGAAGATTTATTTTGGTTTGCCTAAACAAGATCTTTAGAGCAGTAAGCACTTTCATAGTTTCATGCAAGGGACACTTAGCCCTCACTGCATGAGTTATTCTCCTATTGCTGCTTAAGAGATGCCCTGCTGATAACTGCTTTAACAGCAGCATTTTGTATCATCATTACAAGCAAGGTCATTATTATTATCTCCAGCGCTATAAGGATTTGTCCTCTGCTCAGTTATCAGGCAGTCTGAGAAAAGCAATACTCTTGGGAGTGCAAAGGAGGACTATTCAAACATACTGTTTGGCTCTGCAGTAGTGTATAGCTCTATCAAACCACTGCCATAGGCCTTATTTTTGAGGGTGTTTCTGCTTAATTTAAAAATTTTTGAAAAGTGTTACACTACTTAAGAAGGAATAAAAATAGTTGTAACTTTTAGACTGTGGAATTTAGTATTGGTAGTAATTATCTTTGCACATAAGAGCATAATAATTCCATAGGTGCACCATTTTCCTGTTAAATATTCAACCAGCAATATAATCCAAGTAAGCAAATAGTACAAGCTGAAGTATATATCAAGGCATTGCATAAGGTAATTGTGGCCAAATACACAGGCTTAATAAACACAAGTGTTGCTTTTGTTTGAGCTTTTTTAAATGACTGTTGCTGCCTTAAACATTATAGAAAGTAGCAATAGTTAGAATATGTTGCATAATGCTAGTTAGAGCATTGTTCATGTGAACTTTCAGTGAAACTAAATGCTGTGTATGTTAGAAAGCTTATGTATTTGAAGGATTGTGAAATAGACCACTGTTGTCTCTAACCAGAATAGCCTACATAAATGCACAGCTGTAAGCATTACAATGGTGGTTATAAAATGTAATCTTCAGTATTATCTGATTCCTGAATTTCTCTTTATGCCTTGTATGGTGATAGGCTTGGGAGATATAAACGTGGTGTTCCTTAGAGAAGTTGTATGTTTCATTTTAAACTTTTCTTTTTCTATACTTAAATTTGGGCCACAGTAGGTCCACAAACCATAGTACAAAAATATTTAAAGGAACGGATATTTTTATATGTTCAAATATTTTGCTGAAGTACCTCAACATCAAACCACCAGTGTGTATATTGTGCTAGTATTAAGAAAACATTAAAATATATTGAGAATTCCTTGACTTAAAAGAATGGTCCTGGAAAAAAGTAGGACTGCTATTCCCTTTAGTTGCCTTTTTTTCTAAAACAAAGATGTACATAAGAGTAGATCTTTTCTTGTTTTCTTGCTTAGTTCACTGTGTTTTTTATTCATAATGCAAAACTAATACAGGGGAAGAAAAAGTGAGACTAAGTTTGTAGAAATTATACCAAGTAAATAACATTCAGTTTTGCAATTGATTTGTCTCTATCTCCTTGTAGTGTGCCTCATCTTTCTGGCATAAGTGAAGTACAGGTGCAGTTACAGACAAAGATTGGCAGCTGTTGTGGTCTGCAACTTTGAGCAGGAGCTTTATTTACTGACTCCATTAGGAATAAACAGCTGCAATATAGCAGTTTTATTTTAAGGATTTTCTATAGTCTTTCTTGAAGAAACAGTCCCTGTTTTTTGCCTCTCTGAAAAGTAAGATCCAGTTCTAGCTTGGATATGTGGTGGGGTGTGGGTTTNTTTTTTTTTTTTTTTTTTTTTTTTTGAGGTGAACATTAGTGAAGGTAAGGTCATATGAAACCATTTAAACAGAATTGTTAGTTCACTGCTTCTGGAAGCTGTTTAAATTGTCTTTTGAGCTTTTTGTAATATTAGGTTAAATATTCATTACTTATTCCTGCATTTTTTGCTATGAAGTATGTCAATTTGGCTTGCCAAGTAGTGAACTAATTAGAGGAACAGCTCAGATTATCTGTTTGCTTTTAAGTCAGGTTAGTTCTGTAGTCTGGTTTATCATGCAGCTGTGTGGTGCAATTGAGGGAGCACAATCAAGGTGGAAAGGAATGGAACAGGAGAGAGAACTGAAGCTGGTATAACTAGAGGACGTAAAAAATTCTCCCTTTAATTGTTCCAAAGTCTCAAACTACTTTAGCATGAATACAAGTCAGCCTTAGCAATGAAATCTTAGGTTAAGGTTTCACAGTCAGCATCAGTGGAGGCTGATACTGAAACATACTGCGGTCTTCCTTCTGCCACAGGCTGCACATTTTCTGTGCCTGCCTTTGGCTCGCACTAGCATACCTTCTGCCCGAGCAGAGAGTATCTGCCTTTGACTAACCAGTTGTTTTTGCCAATTTAGTTCTCAGCTGGATCAGTTCCCTGGTATAGTTGATTCCATGGTCACACAAATATTTGTACTGGCATAAAGGAAGGAATGGTATTTGGGTAGGAATAAGTGACTGGGAGCAAGGACAGATTTAGCTGCGAACTACACCCGTAGGATGTGGTTTTACAAGTGGGTGAAGGAGCCCTAAGATTATTCTGCGCCTGAAAAACTGTCCCACTTTCATATGTGATCATTCAGTGTTTTTGCCTTCCTTGTGTGTTTCTGTTGCGTAGTTCAGTATTTGCGTGTACTATCTTGCTGATGCGCCTAAAAGCAACCTTTTATTTTGTAGGGTTCATTTACAAATGGATCAGAACTGCACTGCCTTAAGTAGCTGCTTATGGGGCTGCAAGTGCTTGTGCTGATAGGGGATAAGATAGGAAGATGGGCTGGGACCATTTCTATTGATGAGGATTCTGTTTTCTGTAGATTTAAGTCCATTTTAAATCTCTGCCATTAATGATTTGTTGACTGCCAAACAACTCTTAAGAAATTTAAATTTAGAAAAGTTTTTTTTGTTTCTCGTGTATCACTACTTCAGGCTCATGAGCTAACCTTCCTATGTTTGTGTAATTGTTGTGTTTTCAAAGCCGTATTTTGGTTTTATTCAGGTCCCTAATTTTTGAGGAAAGATAAACTGAAGTACCTAACTGTGTCTGACATGGTCCCACTTTAAGCCTTTCAGGTTGGAAATAATCTCAGGGTGCAGTAGCTATGCAGAACTGTACTTACTCTGCAGGGTGCAGAGTAGCTAATTATACTTGAAATACTGGGGGCATATATTTCTCTTACAAAGTGGTGAAAGTGGTACTATATGTAGAGTATTAATTTTAAATAGTTTTAAGTCTTCCTGCATGTGGCGGGTTTACAAATAAATAGCAAACTAAGGTGACAAAACAGCATCTCCAGTGTGTGTTTGTGCTTTAAGGCAAAGGCATGAAAACTGTCATACTGCTTCCCTTCATCCAAATAGTGTCATGTCATCCTAACCAGTTAAATACAGCCTGCATGCTTAATAGATATTAACTGGCTCATTTGGGATACAATTAGAAATATTAATGTATATCCAACTTCCTTAATGAGACTGACCTGCATGTTTTTTTTAATCTGTTGTAATAATAATGAGACCCATTGGGACTGAAGAAGTATGTTGTTTTTTCTCTTCTCCATCCTGACTCATAACAATAATATCCTTCTGTTGGTTCTTCCCCCAGCTATCTGGAAGCATCTAATGTGTATATAGTGGATATTCGGTGTTTCCTCTCATGGCATAATTTTATAGTTGAAAAAACAGATACATCTGTATGTGATTATTGGAAGCTGTGTGTTCCGTGTTCCATGAGACCATTTAGTTGAGTTTGTCCGAGTCCATTTTGAATTGAAAGAAGAAAAAAGCTTTTCATAACCTTTGGTAATTTTACTGGAGCTGATGTGGGTAGATGCCTGCCTCTGAAAAGTCAGTTTCATTAGTATCCTATTTCTGCTAATAGAGTTGATTTTTGTAATGATTGCTGTCATCTTTAATTCTTTCTTATGATTATTTATTTTAATATTCCATATGATCATGGAAAAAGAGGTGGAAAAGTTTTCTGTTGAAAGGTGTTTAGCATCTGAATTAACTTATAACACAGCAATTTTTCTTTCTGTGTCACTGAAGAGATTGAATTGTTAGAAAACTTGAAAATTTAGTGATGATAGAATTCTAATTGGAAAGTGGACTCTTTAGCCTTTAAATTACTATTCTCAGTTATTTGTGTATAATATACTGTAAATTTACTTCTATAGTTACCAACATTAGACTATACATATAAAAAGGTAATTTTGCAATTAATCAGTTAAAATAGTATCTTCGATATTGAGTCATTGTTTACTTTGAAGTTTCCATCTGTACGTGGACAGAAACTAGAAACTGGGGCTCTTGGGAAAAGGAAATAGCTCTTGTTACCTTTTAGGCCAGAAGAGTTACTTGATCTCCTGGAGGAACCAGTTTAACAAACAATACCTGTGAAAGAAGAGGAAACTCATTATCATTCACAAATAAACATTGTTTGACATTTTGAAAGTAAATTTGTATTTGATTTCCCAGACTCTTTTACCCAGTGGATGTTAGGTTTGAGTAAAAAAAGCAGTTTTGTGAACTTGCAGGGTTTTGATTGCCAAGTTACTCCTTTTATTTGATGTGAGGTACTAATCTAAAAATGTTAATAAAATACTGAATATTAATGTCATAATACTGATATCTTGAAGCTTCACTTTGAATGGTGTGTTCTTACTGCTTGTGCCCGTTGCTTCCCTTACTGTCCTACTGTAGGAGACGTTCAACCATAAAGTATGAGCTAGTGTTTTCTTACAAGTAGAGTTACTTTGCCTAGATGTTTAATACATTAATAGAAGGCTTTCTAGGTTGTAGCTTGCCTTCATGAAAAATGTAGTGAAAAAGAAAAATATGTATTTTAGAATTATGATGACTTTTTATGCTTAATAAGGTACACTTAGAGGAAGAAAGCAACATTGTAGTATTTGGGTTCCTAAAAATGCATGATCTGAAACAGGAAAAGATTAGACCCTTTAAAAAAAAAAAAATGTTAATTTGATGACTACAATATAATAAGCCAATAACTAAGTAATATGTCATTCCTAGTGACTATTTTTGAATGTATTTAAATTGGATATTCTTTCTTCAATATGCCTGGAGCAGTGGTATTTGCTTTCCTGATGTAGGTTTTCTTCTGTTTCTTGTAGCTGTTACTCTGGTGTGATCCTAGAGTCCTATTTCATAATTTTCTAAAGAAAAACCTGAAGTCAAGGACAAAAAATGGCAAATTGAACTATAATGCTATATCCTAGTAAGAATCCCAGAATTCGGCGCTTCTAAGAATCTTAAGGGTATCAATCTTGTAAAGAAAGAAGTAATTCTGTTGGACCTATTGTGTAATATAGGCATGTACAGCAAAAATCTAGCTTGTAGCTGGGACTCTGGTTTAAAGATAGTGAGCGTGCAACAGGTGTGAGCAATATAGTTGTAGACACAAATGCATTATTTATATGCAAAAAAAAAAACCTAGGGTAGCAGCTTGCCTGTTGAGCAGGAAGATGACAGACTTTATAGCATAGTTGAATAGGCTTTTAGGAAATACTGGAGAGAAGCTCCTGACTGCAGTCTGTGTGAGTAACAGTGTCATTTGCAAGTGTAGGAGTGAGGTTCTTGAGCTCTGAGGCAGAAGGATAAAGACAAGAGCTCAAGTAGAAATACTGGTCTCAGAAATAATGCTAGTGATGCGTGCAGGATTAAAAAGTGCCTTATTAAATGGTTGAGAAAATGATGTGAGCAGGAGGGGTTTGGATGAATTGGGCCTGGTGGAGTGAGAGAGCTTGTAGAGAAAGGAGTTGTATTGAAGCTACAATTGAACTAAACTGTTGGTCATTGTAACTGCTCTTACCTTTTTGAGACACCCTTGTGGTCTCAGGTCACAAACCCTGAATCCTCCAGTGAGGGGTGAGAAGAGAAACTGTAGGGAATCAAGGAACAGTTAGAGGATACTGTTTAAACAGGAATAGATAGAAAAATCTAATCTGTGTGTGTGTTTCTACACAGGTATTTAGAATTTTGAAGGATAAAGTGGGTCAACTTAAATATTTTCAGAAAAGTTTGGATAGGTCTGCTATGGCAATGTCCAGTTTTAAGACAGTGTGGCTAATGGAGCTCTGTGCTAGGTACGAAATAATACAGGCAAGGATGAAGAGAGAAACAAGCAGCTTTGTTAACCAAATCAAACCCTTAATCACAGTTCATGTATTCTGTGAACTAAAAATTCAGGACCAAAGGCTTAGTAGAGAGTAAGAGTAGAGAGAGTAGGAAGAGGGACTGTTAACCACCTGACACCCTCCCACCAGTATGGATGACAGAGAGGCAGTGTGGGCAGGAAGTGCAATAGCAGTGAGTGACCTCGTTTATTCCAGTGAGGCTAAACAACATCTCACCAGTATGCTGTATTGAGACAGAATATTTTGATGATCACAGCATTTGCTTCAGTCAAAAAAGTAGTAGTGAGACTTGACTTGATTCTGAGCAGTGTGCTTTCTGGTTCATATTGTTATCATCAGAACCATACTATACTAGGGATGACAACACGTTTAGATTTAGAAGTTTTTCATGAGAAATAGAATAAAAAAGTTTTTTGTCTTTTCAAATAGATGAGGAATGTTGTTTAAAAGAAAGCTCAAAAAGATATTTAAAATAATAAAATATTTGCGGTTACATGGAGATTATGAAACTCATATCGGGAGCTCATAGCAAAGCCATTTTTCAAAGGGACTGATCTAAAAGAAATAGCATTGCTAAAGAGCAAGATTAAGGAAATAATTAAAAGCCAGAGCAAGTATTTCAAAAATCAGAAAAGATGTCCAGTTGAAAAAAATTGAAGTGATTGCAGGCTCAGTATGTTGCATGTAAAATTGCAAAAATTGCAAATAAGAGGCATGTGAGGGAGTCTGAAGAACAATCAACAAAAGTCAGGCCACCTAGTTCATGGTAAGTTTGACATAGGATGTATGTCAAAGCCTATAGGACGGCTAAACCCTGAGTCAGCACTGAAAGGGTAAAGACGTAGCAGAAAAACTGTGAATTAATACCTATCTGTAAACTGCTGGGAGGCTGCCTGAATATGCTGCAAAATTATCACTACATATTTGCTCTTTTTAATTCTCTGTAGGTATCTTTTCACACTATTGGAGATTAAGATGCTGAACAGGTTTGGTTTGCCTTTGTACAAACATACTTTTGATAAATGAGTGTAAAATACTTATTGGGGAGCTCTGAGGTCTTATTTTTGTTATTATTTTTAAGCTGCTTTTTTGGATTACATTTTGGTGCTGGATGTGTAAGGAAATGTTGCTCCTAGATGTATTTCATCTAGGGAAGAGAACAGTTAATGCAGCACTCTAATCCACTGAATAGTTCTTACCTTCAGCTTCCAGTTGTGAGTAATCAGGAGATTGAAAGCAACCAATTTTGAGAAGAGAAGCTGATCAGCTCCTCTGTAGCAAGATCAATCAGCAAAAGTTCTCCTTGTTTAAATTATTTTCAGGTAAAAGGCCTGAAATGGGAGTGCTGAGAAGTTTTGGAAGGGAGGGTATCCATTTGTTTTGACTTGTGGGGCATGTGGTGTGTAGTTTTCTTGCTTTGTGAAGCTTGTTTATACTTTTGGTTTATAAACACTAGGAACTGTAGGACTGAATCTAGAATATCTAGAAATAACAGCAATTAATTACATGTTTATTTTATTTTTAGACAAACCCAAATATTGAAAAAAGTTCTCCAGTGTATCTCTGTCCTACTGAATATCTCTGCTGAAAGATGCTTGAAAGAAAACAAACCAGTTATGAGCCACTAATTTGATGATTTTGTGTAAATAATTGTCTTCCATTCCCCCACTCCAAAAAGTCTAGTGCAGCATCTGCCTCTGTCTTACAGACTTTTGTCCCAGAAAACATCTATATTAAAACAGCTGCTACAGATTCTTGGTGTGGTTACTCTTGTCTTAGAGGTGTTATCTGTACTTGAGTTTATTGGTGTCGAGATGATTGCAGAGGAAACTTGCAAAATACAAAATATTGCAAAATATAGAGGAGCCTGTGACATGCTAGCACCAGAGTGATTACATAGTAGAACAGAATAAGTTAGTGTGTTAAAAGCTTTAGCATGTGCATTGTTTAAACTTTAAACAGCCTTCCCTAGTGGAACAGCTAACTTGTGTTTAAAGTGCTTAATTTGTAACAAATTTGGAATTCAGGCAGTTTTAATGGGACTCAGTCTGTACCAAAGGGATAGCTGGTACTGCAGGCATCATCAAGCATAGCCCCTTTAGTGCTGTGAGGGTGGGTTTTGGCAATACAAAGCTCTGTGCTGTTGCTTATTGTTCCTTCCTTCTGTCCACACCAAATATACTGTGTGTTGAGGGATGTTCAGAGCAGACCTAATTCTTTGGGTAAGGAAAGTTTGGATTACTTTGAATTCAACTTAGCAACACCTAATAGTTTTGAGTAATTTATGGGTGAAGTAACTATTGAGTAGCTTTTCCTGCTTTTCAGAGTAATGTATCTGACTATTCAGCTAATATTGTTCAAGTGTGTATATCTTCAAGACTTTTACTTGAAGTCTGTGGTACTGTAAACTAAAAAATAAAAATACAATATGCTCTTTAGGGTGTTGGGAAACCATAGTAGGAATTTTATAGTGAAGGCACTTCCAGTGATGTGACTGAGCAATTACAAATACATCAGGGGTGCAAAATTTTGGGAATTGAGAGCTCTTCAGGGGAGTTTTTGCATCTGTACCAAATCATTTTAATCCAGTAAATGCACAGGCTTTTTGACACTCTGAAGAGTAAGGATTTTTTTGAAAGCATGAGGAAAATGATTGTGTAATGAGCTCTGTAGCAAAATGTTCTGGATGCTTGGGAAAGTGATAGCTTACTACTGGTGGAATATTGTCTTTACTAGTTTTCTCCTCCTCCTCCTCCTCTGTCCCAAGATCACTCCCAAAGTCATTTTGGTCAAAAACAGGAAGTCTAGAGTAAGCAACTGAGTCAGTTTTATGCAGTCAGAAAGTTTAGTGTTGCCTGCAAAAGAAGTGTTGAATGTAACTGCAGCTTGAATGTCCTCTGAAAATAATTATTTGTAGATTCCTGTTCTTGTAGGTATCTCTGTCTTGGCATTAAAGAAATTTATGCCCTAGTCCTGAAAGCTCTCAGACTGCGAGTACAGTCTTTTTGTCTGTAGGTTTCTGTGCATGCTTGAAACACTTGAGTTGTGGGCTTGAAAATGGTATCCTTGTGTCTACAAAGAGGAAGTAGCTATTTTCTTCAAAAAGAAGCTTATGCAAGTTTTCTTTTTTTGGGGAAGACTACAGCTTTGTTTTTCAGGGAAGGTTCCTGTTGAAGTTTGTGGTGCAAGAAAATACAGACTAAAGCTGTTTGGCTCTAGCAGTTGGAAAATATATAGTGATTATGGCCCAGACTTGACAGGAGACATGAGAACTCTCTGAATTGCGTAAACAAATGCAGCAACTTTAAAATATATTTTTTGTAAATGATTACTGGTTTGCAGGATAAAAATATGAAAAATAATGAGCAAAGTAGGTTAAAAATAAATGTAATCATCTGTTTACAAAATGTGTATGGTATTTTTAGTTCTGCAATTAGTAAAAGTTATTCAAGCTCTGTAGTTCCGTTTTTTGATTATATAGGTGCTATTGTTTAAACATACTGTCTCGAACTCTTGAGAACCCTCAAGTCTTAAGGAATAAGGGCTACAAAGCAGGGATTTCAATCGGCATGTTCTCATTAGTACAAGGAGACGAATCTTGCAGAGGACCATAAAAACCTTGGTTCTCTGTTTGACTGGAAAACAGAGATACTGTTTTAGCAAGTAATTGCTCCACCAAGGTGTCCAACTCCTGCCCTGAAAAGAGAGGCTGTTGAAAGGCAGCGGTTTACATTTGTGAAGTTATTTGTGCTTAAGAAGCCCTTGAATTATTCTAAGAACAATTTAATTGTGGCTGTACTCCAATTTGAGCTGCAGTTTAGGTATGTAGTGAAAAACAATGGCAATAATATTGCTGTGTTTCTGCAATGTAAAGTGGCAAATAACTTTTCAGACACTGAGTATTTGCTAGGTTAATACTACCAATAGAGGATTTTACTACTCCTACGTAGTTTTCCTTATCTAAAACTTTTTTCCTATTCTTGAGGGTACCCTACAATAGTTAACACTCACACATTTAAAGCAGTCATGTATCTGTTGGTGTAAATCGCATAATATGGTTTTATATAATAATACGAAAGTATTTACAGTACTGCGGGGTTTTGCAATTGACAGAACCACTCTTAATTAACTATGGAAAAAGTGTACTTAGTCCAAGTATCCTTTAAACCTACCACATAATTGGTCACCTCATGTTCCCAACATCTGTAAAAACTGCTTGAGCTATAGCGTAGCAATTAAGAAAGGGTATTAAGAGTATAGCAAACCACAGTTGGGTGATTTCTGATGGGGAAGAACTATGAAAGGGAAGACTTCACATGTGATTGGTGACTTCTAAACAACAGACCTGAGTGCTGTAACATTGCAATTTAATTCTTAAAGTCACGGCCCTTTGTGAAAGTGTGTGTGTGTGGTGGGTTTGGGGTTATCTTGTTTACTTGGTGCTCTTTTGTGATTAAAAGTTGTACAGTACAGGAAATAGCTTTATAGTTCCTTCCTCCCACAAGCTGTAATTCATTTGTGGACATCAGGATGTTTTTCTTGGCTTATCTCTTTCTGTGCAGTTTGCCTTGCACATCTGCCCCATAAATTATGGAACTGTTAACTTGGAAAAACTGCAGAAGTATTTAGGATCCTCTTGTACCCTAATGAAGATGGTATCATTGGTCAGGAAAATTGTAATTGCAACTTTTATAGATCTGTATTAATACCAACTATTTATGTATTAAATTGCCTGGTGCTCTATTTGTAATATTTCTGAGCACTGATTTGAAAAATCAGTAATTTCAAGTGGTCAAGTATCAGTTAATGTAGAGCTGTTACCTCTGTGTAACCTGAGGTAGTTCAGCAGATGGGTACCCATCTGTTTTGTAGCTCAGTGTGGGCTACTGACTTCATATTTGGTATCCATATGTTTCAGCTGTAAGGCTCCAAACCTAAGCTGTATGTTTTATAACAAAAGTGACAGTACTGACAGGAGTAAAATAGAAACGGACTAAACTTGTTGCATGTTTTCAGTTTGTCTTCACCTAGTGAGGACAAACAGTGGCTGGCTAGAATCTAACATCAGAGTTAACTGAGGGCAAGAGCAGCACTGTATGTTGAATGAGATGTGTTTTGGATGATTTGTATCTCTATATAATGGTCAGTAACATTAGGTACATTTCTGATTTTGCCATTATGCTGTTTGGGAAACAGAGGGTGAAATGGGGTCTTTTTCTGTGTCTTCTCTCCGTGCCTCAGACTGCATATTTTGCAGAGATGCATCATTTGGAATTCGGTTTGTGTTTTCAATATTAGATCCTTTCAGTTTCTTGAATCTGGAGTATGAATCAGTGATCAACTTGAATTTGTTTGAGTTGCAGCAAATGATGCTAGCAGAAATAATGCAGCTAATTTGATCCAGCTCCTGGTGAGATATTTCCTGCGTGGTGTGCTGGCCTCTAGTGGTTTGGTAGGATCTGGATAATTTCTTTTTTTCTGATTATCACTTCTAACCCTCTGGTAAAAATATTTCATGATCAGATGGATAAGTATTAAATGATATATTTTTATTTGTCAAAAATATTTTCTAGAAATTAATAATTTTATAAATACTGAGCTTTCTGCTCCTGAGAGTGGGAAAGGTGTATCCTGTACTCAAATGACTTGGATATGGTTTTTGATATTACCTAGCTGCATGCTGTCAGTAGTTGAAACCAACTTCTGAACATAGGCTTAAGACTAGATCATTTCATATTAAAGGAGCTTTCTTTTAACATACTCAAAGCTTTTAATCTATTTTCTGCAGTATGAGAACATTTAATCTAGGTACTTACAGTATAGATTCATGATTCAGTGTGAATGGTGGAGATGAAGATTTTGGAGAGGGGGAAAAAGTACCTTCATCTTAAATGCCAGGTGTGCACGTGGGCCAGGATCTTTTTCATAAGTACTCACTGCCAAAGTGCTGTTGGTGTTTGCCTTTTCTCAAGTTTTGAATGTTCACTTTCCTTGCTTTATTTTAAAGTCTATCCATTCATTCTTAAAAAAAATAAATATGGATGCTGCAATCCTATACTTCTAAAAGCAAAACTGTATACTCCCCTGCTTCAAGTTCACAGCCCTGTCCTGCATTTAGGGACATCCAAAAATTGCTGTTGTTCTGTTTGGTTAGTACTCGTAAAACAAGCATTGTGTATCACATAACTATACCTAGGTGCTGCTATAGGAGATGACCAGCTTCTCAGCTGAAAGACAACCTGATGCTTAGAAGGAAAGAAGGTGCTGGAAGAGAAGACTTTAACAGCAGGAGCAGAGTCTTGGCTCAGCCTCTGGACACAAATCACTACTAGCTTTCTTTGAAACCTTATACTGAAGTTACTGCCAGGCTGGTAACAACCTGTCCTTGTGGCAAGAGTGCTCGTGACTCTCTGCATGTAATTCACTGTAAAAATCTTATCAAGGCTTAGATGGGCGTACAAAATGAGTAAATGAGACAGCTGTGTGTTTTCCTTATTCAGTTGTTCAAAGAAAACTTATGCTGTAGCTTAAGGGTGTTTTTTATGTATTTTTCAGCTATCATCGTTCATCGTTCATTTTGGAAAATCTATTATTCAGTCTTGAAACATAAGACGTGTTTAAATGTTGCCTTACAGGTTTGTGGACATAGACTTGGAGACTGTTGCTGTAATACCCTCCTTTGCTGTGTCAACCAGAGAGGTTACAGTGTGGTGTTTTTTTTTTTTTTTTTTTTTTTTTTTTTGGCTCAGAGGCTGTAGAAGATGTAGAGAAGGCAGAGAAGGCCTTCTAAATATAAAGAAGCTGATAACAAAATTACAGATAGAATGAAATTAAAATATAGTATATGAGACTGCCTATTAAAAGGTTAGTGCTGTTAAATGCATAAGAGTTACTTAAAAGATAAAATTGTCCTATTTGCTTTGGCATTTGAAATAAAGCTGGAATATTTTTATTTCTAGCAAGATTTTCATAGTACACTAGGGCTGTAGAGTAACAGCTCTTCTGTTGTCTCATGTTCATCCAAACTGCTTCCCTTCCAAGAGACAGATCACAAGTGTTTTGTTTTGAAAAGAATTATTATTGTGGGTTTCTATTTGAACAGCATTAATATTCAACTATATGTATAGAAGGCATGCATATGGGTAAAGCTTGAATATTTTTCTTCTGTTTTTAGTCTTTAAACAGGTATTTGCAGAATGATTTCTCATTGCAAGCTGTTAATAGTGGTAAAATGTAGAAAGTTTCTCAACTTGGCTTCTAGTATTTTAGTGGTCCCAGTTGTAAAATTAAAAAAAGGAAAACAGAAGGTGCATAATCCAGTGATATCCTTGGAGTAATGGTTAGAGACATAATATTATGCATGTAGGAGTCCCGTGTATACATGATATCGTAATTGGTTTGAAATATACATTGAAAAATTTAACTATGTAACCAGGTTTTTCATTCCTGCTGCTCAGTCCCTCAGCACAGTGGGCGGCTTCCCAGAGGTTTGAGAAGTGTTTCTAATTAGACTTGCTCTGTCCAAACCAATACCTTTATCATTACTGTAAAGAAACTGCTGTAATGTACCCTCTTTGTGACTTCTGTTTATTTTGGTTTTCACAAGATTAGATGTGGCATTTCACAAATCTTCTGTGGATCTAATGTACAGAATATTACTTGTGTCCTCAGTGACACCACCCACATCAATAGCAACTCTAATCCTAATGGTGCTTTTAATGGAGTGGTCTGACTCTTGCCCCAGGGCATATTCAAGGCTTTTAAGTTTCTGCAGAAACTGGCTAAGAGCTGTTAGGCTTTCTGATTCCTTAATATTAAAGCAAGCGACATTCTGAGTGAATGGGTGTATTTATTACACTTTCATTACATTTAATATATACCTTTTTTTCTCACAGCACTGAGATTTCTTACCTATATGGAAATCAATTAGTAATAGTAATTTACCAAGTTTTAGCATGGATGCATCTATCTTTGCTTATGTAGAAGCAGAGCCTGCAAAGTAAAATATATGCTGTTTGAGATATACAGTAAAACTAAAACCCTTGTTTTCTCTAGTGCAGTTTTTAATGCAAATACTACTTAAACTTTTCAGCAGGTTTACGATGCTGTTACTCTATTAGCATTTCATATTTGTTGCTCAGTTCGGGGATCTGAAATGCTGAGATGTGGATATCGGCTCCCTGATTGCACTTATCTCAGCAATCCTACCTTCAAAATAACATTGTTCCCAAAATCTATCAGTGAGTGCCAAGTTGTGATTTCACACATTGAATGCATTGATGGGGTGGTGAAAATAAAATGCAAGTGACCCTGGGAAGAGCTGGATAATTTAAGAGATGAGACAGAGGTACCTACCTGCATGAAGTTGCTTTGTAAAGACTGTTGGCTTTGAGCTATTTGCTCCTGCCAGGGCTGCATGTTGTGTTCAAGCTACTAACCAGAACACTGAATCAAGTTGTTAAACGCAAAAAAAATGCTCTGTGCCCTTTTTAGCAGGTTTGCTGAGACTGTCTATAAATCACGGTTGTAAGGCAGCTTTGTTGTCAGTTTGGCAGTTGATTTGGGGAAAACTTTAGAGTGGAGACAAGCTGAGAAAATTGTTTTGATTCTCTGATGGTAACTTTTTAAGACCTGGGTTTGTCCCCATTCCTGGGGCTTTTTCCACTTACATTACTGGCTGTGTTCAGAACCTCGTGTTTTCCCCATTCTGTTCCAAAGTATTCCTGCTTCCAGGGATAAGATATCAAGAGATCCAGATTTTTCTATTGTGGAACAAGCAGTGTGACTGATGTGGGATAACAAGTCCAGGCACAGCTGTGTAAGAAACTGGCTGTAATGCTTCCAGCTTGAAGCTACTGTTTGAAGCTGTGTAGTTATATTTATCTCATAATTTATGTAATATATTAAATGCTTAAAATGTATATAGAATAACTGAAACATTACAGAAATAATTTTATAAAGTATTAGTTAGGAATAAGAAAGTTCGTCAAAGTGGCAGTGGGCATACGATCCATGACTTTAAGTAGACTATTAATTGCATCTCAGAAAGGAATGTGACAGCTTAAAGTTAATATGAACTCTTTTATTAGGTTTGCCTTTATTTGGGGCATAACTTTCAAAATACACTTCTTGTGTATTTGTGACTTGTTATCAGTTCCTGCAAATCTTTGATGAAAGATTCCAGTTATGTGGGTTTGAAGCTCACAGTTTGGGGTAAACCCAAATCTAGTCTCATGGATAATAGTTGTTTTAAAGACTGACTCTAGAATCCCTTCCACCAGTCTTAACTATTGTATAGCCATTTGTTTGCAAAACTGACAGAGTCCATGAAATCTAGCACGATTCCCTGGAAGCTGCCCAGGATAAACTAATCAGAGAGCCCCCCCTGGTGTCTAAAAGTGTCCTCGGATATTAAATTTATATCAATCACAGGAAGTCTTGGCAATCAAACTAGTCACTTTTTCCCTTCACATCTGGACGTAAATTATTTTTTTGCTGCAAAGGTCGCAGGAATCATGGGTAGGGCATGGAGTGAGGGCCATAGAAAACATGGGAAAGGAAGAATAAAACTATATTTCCACCTTTTTAGAAATGGCTATTTTTAAGTGACCTGGAATGGTGCCAAACTATACAAGTTTTTCTTTTTCTTGAAGTTTGCATTTGTTGCTGAATTAAATGTGGTTTAAAGATACTTTGTTTTGGAACGCTTTCTGTCATTAGATCTCCTCTTGGCTTTTATAAAGAGATTTCTCGTAGCTATTGAGAACAATAACTTCACTGCAGGATGGTTTTAAAAATATAACATGTTTTCCTACTTAGTTGGGGTTTAACTGTCTTTTTGGGGGAGAAGGAGGGGGTGTAAGTGGTGCATTACTTAATTTCCCTTGTTTCCTTTGCATTTCCGCCTCTCAACCCTGATGGTGTTTTAGCCATGCACTTTGAGTTCCTCCATACTAAATGTTGGTATTTTTGCAGTGAGTTTGCACCTTTTTTTTTTTTTTNGTGTGTTGGTTTTTTTTTTTTTTTTTTTTGTTTTTTTTTTTTTTTTTTTTTCCTTTTTTTTTTTTTTTTTTTTTTTTGTAATTTCCATTCTTAAATGTTTTTACTTAAGAAATGGAGGAAATGCTTTATTTTATATCTACTCCCCCACCCCCTTCTTTCAAACAAGAGCTTAGGGAGTGGTTATAAAAACAAACAGAGCCTTTCCATTTAACTTGCTGGCTTTCCTTCCCTCTGGACAAGGGAGCCAGTGTGCTGAAAGCTACAATGCTGCCCAAGCCTGTCACTTTTTTTTCCCCTAGTTCCCTGCATATGGGAAGTAAAGCTTATATCTGTATTCGTAGTAAAGAAAATGTCAGAAACAGAAGTTTGAAGTGCATTTAGTGTAAATAAATTCATGAAACCTTAATTAGTGTTGTTCATACCTACTGCAGTGTTCCTTCATGCTTTTGTTTTATGAGTAGATTTTGTTGGCTTACTTTTTTNTTTTTTTTTTTTTTTTTTTTTTTTAAGTTGCATGGCTTACACCCTTTATACCCAAAGCTGATTAGAAATCATGCTTCCGAATCCGACAGCAGGAATTCTCCTGCTGAGAATCCAGGAGTGAGTCCAGGAATTTTACTCTGCTTCAACAATCATAGTCTGTGCTCCTTTTCAGACTTAAGGGGATCTCATTCGTGTTTTTTGATGTTTAATATCTCCCATTCCATGGTGTTTGCTGTATTTGTCTATTAAAACTGAATGCATATTGTTTGAAGACTGTTTTCTGCCAATTCTTTTTTTTTTTTTTTTGATGGAGGGATAACTATAAACTATTTTGAAGTGCTTCTAGTCCCCTCAGATTCAGATGAGGATTTTTAAGTGCAGAAACTCTTCTCAACATGGTATCTCCTCTACATCTTAGTCACTTTGACTTGAGGGTGGTTTACAAATGGACCACAGCCATTTTACAGCAATGTTGATGTTTTAGCTCCTGAAGCCAACTGTGTGATATACTTGAGAAAAAATCAAGTAACTTTTGATAGCATAGGTGTAAACTAGTGATTTGTATATGCTTCACTGCAAAGAATGTAGAGAAAAAAAGGCAACTATGTTTCTGTTTATTGATGTTTTATAACAGTGGGCACTCTCACTGTGCAAAACATTTGAAATCAAAATTCATTTTAATGATGAGAGGTTGTTCCATAACTGAAGATCTGTTCTTCTAACTTTCTGGAAGGGCAGACAAATGCATTGGACCCATCTCTCCCACCTGAACTCTTAGGGAAAGACATTTTATTATCAAATGCTTCTTGATCTTTTTAAGGAGGCAAAGAGGGTTGCTAGGCTTATAGCTGAATGCTAAGTATTTGGGAGAGATGCATTAAAATCTTGACTCTCTTAATATATCTGATACTGAAAAATCATGCTTTTTCTTTCCAAGTTATACTTTTTTATGAACTTGGTGGAAGGTCCTTGAACTTCTCCAATTTGTGTATGCTGATTAAAGCGATACAGAGTTCTGTAGCTTTTCTTTTTCTGTTTTCCCTTAATTAAGTTCAAACTGGGAAACATACTTTCTGGTGAATCTTCTCTCTCTCACTTCAGTCTTCTGGTAGCATAATTTTGCGAACACCTGTTTGGTACTGATACTTCTCATTTTTTGTTGCAGCACTCCTGATTCAAAAGAAACCCCTCATATCTGCTGCTAATTGAGTTATTAAGCTTCTTGTAAATAGCTGTTCAGCATACAAACCTGCAAGCAAGCCGTTTCTTATCAGGAAAGCTACCAGCTTTGACTCTAGTGGTTCAGTTTTGGCTTTGATTCGACCAAAAGTGTTTTTTTATGAGACTTAGTTCAACTCAAATCCCTAGTTTCTCGTCTGTATTCTTGAAGACTAATGAAATACTAAAACCTTCTTAAAGGTAACTTAAATGCGTGGTATAGTGTCCTCAGGGTAACTTGTGCACTAAACATATTTTCTTTCCCACCCTGTAGAGGTATCTCATTAAGGTACCTACTAGTGTCATTATTAAGTTTTCATGTGTTTCTCAGTTTTGATGCTAATCTTTGTGTGTGTTAATTTTTTTCCTTTGCAGCACCAATGTGGTTATGAATTATTCAGAAATTGAGTCTAAGGTTCGAGAAGCAACCAATGATGATCCATGGGGACCTTCAGGGCAACTCATGGGAGAGATTGCCAAGTAAGTGATAATTTGACTTGCTGGTGAAAGAAAGGGGCACCTCACGCAGGAATGCAGAACTTGCTGCTAAATAACTTTGCTGTATGCTGGCTGATAATGCTGAAAAGTTGCTGTGCATTTTTTAATACATAATTTTATAATCATTAAAAATGTCAAGCAAAAGCTATTTTTGAAACTTTTTAAACGTAAGTAGTCTAATAAGCTGTAGTATATCTGGCTTTTTGGAGACTTTATTGGTAAACTGCTTTTTCCTGTGGGTATCTAAATGGAGCAAAACAGATCAAATTCTTCTTTAGACTTTTTTCTGTTTAAAATGAGTTTGGAAGTTGTATATTTGACTGGTTGCTCTGGTTTAGACTGCTTGTGCTAAACACTTTATTTATAAACTAGTGAAGGTTCTTTAACTGCCCCGGGTTTGTAGAATTACTTTTTTGTACTACTGGTATGCAGATTACTTCTGTATGAGTAAGAAATGCTGATAGCTTTTCCCTTAATTCTATCAAACTTGAATGGACTTAGATCAAGCCTGCCATCTACTGTCAACCATGAATCTTAACAAGCTGTTACAGCAAACCACTGTGAATATACATTCTTTATTCCTTTTGTTTGATTCTTTAGGGCTACATTTATGTACGAACAGTTTCCAGAACTTATGAACATGCTTTGGACTAGAATGTTGAAAGACAATAAAAAAAACTGGAGGAGAGTTTATAAGGTGTGTATTTATGTGAACTTGATATACTTCAAGACTTTGTATTGGTCTACTAAGGACTTAGTGTTTGCTTGATGTTAGTAAAACATTTTGATGTAGTATCTTGTTAGGATAATCCTATGTCACTTTACTCCACTAATGTCTGGAGTTATTTTTCCTGACTGCCTGCTCAATTCCCTTATTGAAGTCAAAATTGCCTTACGAAAGCTGCATGTGGAAAAACAGAACTTCTGATCTTAGAAATCTTTCTAAGATGCTATTTAATGAACATAATAGAGCAATTATTTTGCTGATATTCAAGTATTGGAATAAAGTTCACGTTTTGAACCTACCCAAAGGAGTTGTTACAGTGCTGCAAGAAAGAGACATGATAAATTATTATGCTATCAGGAATATGTTTTTTAAGGAATTTAAAAATAACTGAAATAAGATGGAAACTAATCTTGATATTTTTTATTATTTTTTGACATTTTGTAATTCTCTTAAAATAGCAGGCAGCTTGACTGTCAGGAAAATTCAGTCCATTTATATCGTATGAGGCTTTTAATTTATATCCTACTTGCACTTTGGAAGTAAGAACTGAAATTCATTTGCATTTTTCTTGGCTTTGGCTAATTAGCTTGGTACAGAAACTTTTTGCTTAAGATTATCATGCCGCACTTCAAGTAGTGTTCAGTGTTCACTGAATAATGCAAATATAACCTCATTTTTTAGAATTGGTGCATTACATGCACTAGGTTATATTGTTTTTCTTGATGCTAGGATTGTAACCAGACAGAATTAATTCTAAGGCAAGGTTTGTGCTTTTCACAGGTGCTTGATGTTTTGTATTCATAGTAATTGTTTTCCCTGATGTACAATGCAAATTAATATTTAATGTTATCGCACATACTACTTAATGTTATAAAGACTGCTTGGAATTGCATATCAGGTTTGAATAGGTTGCAATATAATGGTATTTCTTAGCTGGTAAGGGTATCTACTTAAGGTGTGTTTTTGAGAAATTCCAAAGCTTAAAAAAGGACTTCAGTTGTAATTCTTTAAACTTGTTTTTAAAAAAATGTTCTAAACTGCAGTTTAGTACATCCATTGCATCCTGCATGAGGCTTTATATATTTCCATAGGAGTTGCTTTTTGGTGGAAAAATACTGAAGAATTATGAACAGAAAAGGCAAAAGAAAACAATTCATTGTACAGAGTTAACTTTCTGTAAATTTCTAGAGCTATTTTTTAACAGTAGTTGCTGAAGGTAACTGCTTGTGATATGGTAATTATTTTTTAACAAATGAATTTCTAATTTCTTATACAGGAAAAAGGAGGAAGGGAATATTGTGTGTCTTTTTTTTTTTTTTTTTTTCTCCTCCTCCTAGGTAACCCATATAATAAACACTTAGTTAAAAGGGGAAAAACCTTATTTAGTAATTTGATGGGGAGTGGGAAGGGGGGAGATTTGCTTTTCTATTGCACTTAAGGAAAAAAAATAGAGCTTTTGTTCATGCAATCATAAGGTGCTTTGTATTTTTATAGTCTTTGCTGCTCCTAGCTTACCTCATAAGGAATGGATCAGAGCGTGTTGTTACAAGTGCCAGAGAACACATTTATGATTTGCGATCCCTGGAAAATTACCACTTTGTAGGTGAGCAATAGAAAAATCTTATAAGCAAATTAAAACAGTAGTTGGAGTTGTCAGTCACCTGAACCAGCTTAGAAGCTTCCCCAGTCTAATTAGAATGTGACTGTTGCCAGTTGTGTGAAGAGTGCAGAATCCAAGACGTGGGACCCTAGAGTATTAATTAGTGAAGACAAGAACTTGCAGAAAAGACTGGCTAATAACAACAGAACCAACACAACATGAGTGTTCGGGTTTATATTAAAATATGCACTAGAGACTGGTCCCCTGTGGTGTCCGTAAAGGAATAGCTTTAATCATATGGGAAGAAAAGGTTAGAGCTCCAAAACACACACATCTGTTTGAAGCTGGGTTTCTTTCCTCCCACCAAATAATATTTACAGTGCAAAGGCAGCAAGGCCAGTGTGTGTTTTGAATGTGAAAAAGGCTGGGAAAGCAGCACATTTAGCTTGTAGTACATCCTAACTGAAAGCATTTTTTCAAAAATTCAGTTTTGCAGTGATAGTGAATTCTAGCAATTAAAGTTGCAAAAGCCAAAAATGCTAAGGAAAAAATACAATTTGAAGGGTTAAAATACTGGAGTGGGGAATACCGTTTCTGTTGCAGTATCTTTAATTTTCAGTGCTTCAGCAGCTGTTAGATGTTTCTAATACAACCTTCAGTGAGAACTGTCTCCATTATGTAAGGATGAAAATTTGTGTGGAAACAAAATATCTAGTCCCCTTTAAACAAATGCAACGGGCTGTAAGATTTTTTGACTGCTCTGTTCGTAATTACTTTTCTATGAGTTTGTAATGTTGCTGTTGCTTCTGTTGCTGCCTCTGACTTTTCTTCATTGCTTTTCTCCCCTCTTCCATCCCCTCTATTCTGCATTATCTACATAGATGAAAACGGCAAAGACCAGGGTATAAATATACGCCAGAAGGTAAAAGAAATGGTTGAATTTGCTCAAGATGATGATCGTCTTCGGGAAGAGAGGAAGAAAGCGAAGAAGAACAAAGATAAATACATTGGGGTTTCTTCAGACAGTGTCGGAGGGTTCAGATACAGTGAGTACTTGGCTATGTTGGTGAAGACTTACCAGCCTTCGCTTTCAGATTGGCTGAATATGTAGCAATAAACAGATAACTGATCAGGAATTTCTGGGATGTTTCTTTAGATGCTTTTTTCTTTACAATTTTTTAGTTGCCAGGGTTGATATTATTTGCAGGTTAATCTTGTCCTTTTTTAACCTATATACATATTTTAAATGAATTCTTAAAGTATGTTTTGGGTTTTTTGTTTTATGTTTGGTTTTGGCGTTCTTCAGTATCTTCAGTAGCTTTCAGATAAATAAACTAACTAGAATCATCTTATTAGAAAATGATGCTAATCCATTGGTTTAGCCGAAACTTTGCCATTTCATCTTTACCTGTGTAGGATCTCATTCCAAAACGAATGCTGCTGATGCAGAAATCTTTTTCTTAAAGCTTGTCTTTAACTGTATCTGCTAGTGAGGAGGTCCCAGTTAACATCACAAATTTCTAAACTTTTAACAAACCAGGTATGAATGTTTAAAATGAAGCAAATGTTGGTGGGTCCCACCATAGGGGTAGTGTTTAAATAAACCCAGACTTATCTTCTTAAACTATCTTAATCAGTTTGTAGCAGCAAATATTCTGATTGTAAGTACACCTGTCAGCTGTTTATAAGCTAAGATGTCAATAGAAAGGTCTTGACACTGTGTTCAGTAAAGATATTCAGGTTCCTCAGTGGCTGCAGGAAAGTAAGTTGCTTTATAGTACCTCTTTGTTTCACTTTTTTAATTAATTTTAAAATGACTACACAAAAGAACGAAGTTGTTACCATACATTTTACACTTGTCTCAGTATTTTTGTATGCCTTTGTGTTTGTGAGTGTCTAAATGTATACAAATCTTTGATTTACCTCTTAGCACACAGCTTGCCCAAGATTGGAATATCATGCATTAAGTGACTGTTTGTGGCATGTTGCATTTCTGATAAGTTGTTTGTACAGCTGGAGCTGACTGTGTATCTTGTGCTTCTCCAGCAGTGTCCAGCAGTATCCTGATGCGCTGTATTGGGCACTGCATTGAGACTGTGTGGTGGTCATAAACAAAAGGCTTTGTATTTGCATTCCTGCCACTTAATGATTGGCATTACATGCTGGGCCTTGCTGTAATAGTGTGGATTCACAGTGGGAGCTTTCAGATTGCTTTGAAAACGTGTAAGATTTATGTTTGTAGGGGAGGGGGGCTTGAGATGATTTCTGAAAAGTCTACAGGCACGTTTTTGCTGTTATCTTCATTATTTCTTGTCTCAATGCCTTATACAGGTGAAAGATATGATCCTGAGCCCAAATCAAAATGGGATGAAGAATGGGATAAAAAAACTGCTTTTCCATTCAGTGATAAACTAGGTGAGCTAAGTGACAAAATTGGAAGCAGAATTGATGATACCATCAACAAGTTCCGAAGGAAAGATAGAGAAGACTCTCCAGAAAGGTGCAGGTACTAGAGCTATTTTTAACATGAATTTATTCTGTAAAATTGTTACGATAAAGCTTTGACTCTGCTATTTGCTAGTTAGCTCCCTGACCTTTTTCTCTATATGAAAATGTCTTTAGGGTCAATACCTGTTTTCTGGACTTCCTTGTGCAGCTCTTGGGGAATATTGCAGCTCTGAGAGTTAACTGCTGTTGGCTGCCTTCCATGTTTTGGGCTTGCTTAGATGGCTGCTGGCAAGAGAGGGAATTTGGCTGAAATTTCCTAAAGCTGTGCTTGTCTCAGCATTTCAGTGGTCGGTCTTGTGCCAGGGCACTTGAGGCTCCCATTTCATGCTACAGTTACTACAACTGTAAGTGCCAATGAAGAAGAATGTGAAGAACTGCTTCAGTCCATTTGCACATGTATCTGTTGTGCTGCTTCTTCACTGAGCTCACCTGTTTCAATATTAAGAAAATGATGTCAATTTGAATTGAACCTCAGAACAAACCTGTCATATTTCACATCTGGCTATTTTTCAGTAAGGAAGAAAATTTGCACTACTTTACCTGCAGGAAGATGTTTAAGTGCACCTTTAACAGGTGTATTGAATTTTATTATCTGGAGATCCATGCTTAGAATCTGAAGTTACTGCAGAGGAGAAGGCAAATATATTGAAATTTCCTTTTGAGAAGAGCTTAAAATTCAAATTTGCACTGAGATTTGATTAGTATATTTCTTCCCATAGTATGTTCAAAAATATCCCGTGCTTTTTATATAAGAACTTGCATATATAACAGATGCATATGCATATATGTGTATACTACTCCCCCCACTAAAAAAAATTTCAACAGTAGCATTTCTGAGCAAAAGGCAGTGTGGCCTTGCTAGAACATTAATAAATCATAAATCTGGTACTCTTTGCACACATCAGGGTTCCCTCTTAGAACTTACTATCAATGGACTACAAAGAGAAAGGATCAGAAGAGAGGTAAACAATTTCAGATTTAACAATGGTACATTCCTCTGTGCTCTTCTGTACTTACCTTTCGAAAGCAACTTGTCACGTGAAGTCAAAGCTTTCTAGCCATATTTCATGTAAAGCATGTGCTGTAAGCAAATACTACCTCTTTTTCTCCCTCATCATTAAATGGCTTCTGGGTTTTTGCTTGTACTGGTACAGTCTTGCATTCTCCAGTGTTTTAGACTCTCCCTTCCACAGTCTACCTTGTCTTGTTGTCTTGTGCCATAAGCAGATTATTTTGATTTCCTGACTGTACATCTCTGCACCAAGTTAAAACTATCTTCAATAAAACTACATTTTTTGATTCTTGATTTAGGTTTTGTGTAGAAGATATTTTACTGGAGAAGGTTAAATTTGTGGATTTCTTTGTAAAAAGGGATCATTTTTGAGGTGTTACCACAAGTCTCTAAGATGATTTAACTCCAAGTAGTAAAATGTCTGTTTATACCTAAAGCTACTGTAAATAACAAACCTCATAATTCATATTTTAATGCATTGGCTGAATACAAATACAAAGCTAAATACTGAAATTTCAGTTAATAGAGAAGATGGATTTTTAATAATCATATGTGACTTGAGCTCATAACAAAACACTCTGTTCTAAATGCTTTGTGAAGTCCTTGTACTTCTGTTTTTCTGGACTTGAAGCAAATTTGCTTTCTAAAATCAGAAAGTCTCCAAAACACTTTCTACTTTATTTGTATTCTGCTAGTATGCCAGAATGTTTTGTATTACAGTAATATCTTCCTAGGAAAAGCGACTGGTGATGCTCACTGAGCTTGCAAATCTGCTTGTTGTGTGTTCTGTTCTAATATGATAGCTTTATAAATCACTATTTCTTTTGCACTGCACAGCCAATAAAAGTTTTGAAGTGCCAAGACAGAATAAATCTGAATTGTTCATTTTTAGAAGGGGTAACGGTTCAGATGACAGTCTGTTTCTGATGCATGCAGCAGGAAGACTTGGCCCAGCTTTTGTATTTCTATCTGGATTTGTGAAAATGGCAGTTCTTTCTTCCCCTCAAAAGATGCTGAAGTAACTCAAGTGGTAATCTAGCTCGTATCTGTCTTACAGCAGAGTTAATTGAAACTGCAGTTCACACAACTAACTCTGTAGAAACCTAATCTATGTTTCCTCATAGAAGAAAAATATTTGTATTGCTGTGAAGACCTGAAATCCTTTTTCAGTAATATATCCCCTTGGAATTAGAGAAGACCAGGAAACATTGCTCAGTGGGGAAGGAAAGCCTCTGGTTTTCTTCCGTAGTGCTTGTTGGTTTGTACTTTTTAGACAAATAAACCAATAACTGCCCAATTCTAGCCTTGTGTTTTGGAACTATACCCTTTAAATTACTTGTAAATACACAGATGTTCTTGTGAAGTGTTACTTTTAGCATAAAAATTTTTAACTCTGTCAATCCTTGTTTCTGCACTATTCAAATTGGTTAATGCAGATAACAGGATAGAAAAGAAGCAGAATGTTATTTGGCTGTCCTATAAAATGATCCAGTACCCATGTGCATGTTTGTCTTTGAAGCAGCTTTCATGTAGGGCATTAGCTTTGCAGCAGGTTTAGATGATCTCAAATTAGCAGTAAACTATTGCTTTAAGGGATATTGTTTTTTAGAAAAAAAAAAAAATACTAAGGCAAAGGAAGAGCCAGGAAGAGCCCATAGGCATAACTTGGTTTACAGAAGTTGTAACCATCTACTTTTTGTAGAGGTTGTAGAGTAGTACATTTGGTACAATACTATCTATATCTATTTTTTTTCCATTCATTGTGTAATTCTCTGGTGAAGCACTGCAATTTTACTATTCTAGGCATAGTAAATACTTAGAAGGAACATTTATCTATAATGTTTCATTGCTGTTAATGTGACCATTAAAGAAAAATTAAAAAAAAAAAAAAATCCCCTGAGACAGTTTTCAAGTGGTACAGTTTGTCAGAGAAAATTGAGTATTGTAATGTTTGTCCTACATTCTGGTATATATGTTCAATTTCCTTTCTCAAAAGCTTTTAGATGTTTTGCTGTAGATCACCAGTCACTTATTCCCATTCTTACATTAGCAAGATTAATCGCTACCAGTCCCATTGCAGGAACTCCATTGATCAGAGTTTGATGCCTGTCAATCACTTGCTCAACCCACAGAGGTGCATAAGGAGCAGGCAGGCTCTGTCGGGAAGCCAACTACATTGCAGCAGGTTTTTAAAGGCTGAGTCTTAGTTGTGATTGTCCTAGTCTTAAGTACTTTGAGAGAGCTGCAATCCCCAAAGCCTCAGCAGTGTGGGATTATGTACTGTGCTAATGTGCAAATTGGTCTTCTCTGGGGGCTTGCATTAAAACCCTGATGTCACAAACAAAAAGTGCTTAGTGGCTCCCGTCTATTTGGGTGCATAAGCAGTGGAAGCTGATGCACAGAAATCCCAAACAGCAACAGTAGCCTGTTGTTAGCAAGTCAGATTTGAGTGCCTTGGAAGTGTAAGGGTGGGTGATGATGTTAGAGCCCACCTGTCTGTATGAGGCTGCCTCAAGCTGATACTGGTAGCCACAAGGTTGGCCTGCCACTGTACTTCCCCCTTTTCTTTCATGCTTTTTCTTTTTTAACAAATGGGGGCGTTTGGGCACTTATATTCACTGATGTTAATGAATTGAGCCATCCCCAGTGGTGAGTAGGTAATATGCACTGAGGAAATGACACATGCAATGTATTCCAAAAAGCCTGCTATTGTTAACAGAACAAAGATACCCTCCAGAGTATATTGCAGTTACTGTCATAGTCCCATTGACAAAGGGACATCCTTTCTTAAATTTTGCAGTTTTAGTATTCTAATGCATTATTAAAATACAAAAACCTTCCATTTTCAACTGTGTGCCCAAGAGGGAATTGCTATTTCAAAATAATTTTCAATGTATTTAAGCTTTCTCTACAGCAGTTTTCACTGTTATATAGAAATCCTACCCAATTTCCAATACAGCTGTTGAGGGATGGGGGCAACATTGTGCCTTGTTTGTGTCAAAAAGACTTAAAATCTAAGAGCATAAAATTTAATAGATTAAACAAATATTATGCAGCAGTGTCCAAGAAGTTTTCATGTAAAATGGTGATGTTTCTGTTCTTCTACATTTGAAGAGTAAATGTGTGTTTGCTGGTAGAAAATGAATAGTAGCACTGCATGATTGTGTAAACATTTTTTTCACAGATATTCTATATAAAATCAAAGTTTGTTTAGTTAGAAAGAGAAAGGGGTTAGTGCTATTCTTGAAATTTGGAAGATGGTACCTTTATTTGGTTCACTGCCACCTTCTGTGTTTTGGTGCAAGTATTCAGCAGACTTGCCAACTTTCCTTTTTTCTCGGAGGAGTTATATAACGTGAGGGGGAGATCCTGTCAGAAGGTAACTAAACAGCTAGATTCCTTTCAACTTCTGCCATGAACTTTGTGCGACGTTTAACAGAATAACTTGCCTTTCTCTCCCTAGTGTGTACAATAGGTGCAGTGCTATACAGCCTTCATGATGCAGGCCAGAAGGATAAAATACTAACTTCATGAAATCCAGGAAGAAGTATTACTATTTCTTTATTAATCATCACTATATAGAACTACAGTAACCAAAGCTCTTATAACCTAAGCAAAATGTCCACTGAATTAAGTAAGAAATAATGAAAACAAATGTTTTTCTATTGCTTTTGTTTTTCTAGTGACAGTGATGAGGAAAAATCAAGAAGAGGTAAATCTCCCAAAGCTGAGTTTAAAGATGAAGAGGAAATTGTAACAACCAAACATATCCATATTACACAGGCTACAGAAACTACCACCACCAGACAAAAACGCACAGCAAATCCTTCTAAAACCATTGACTTGGGAGCAGCAGCACATTACACAGGAGATAAAGCAAGTCCAGAACAGAATGCTGCTCACACTGCACAGCCTACAGGAAAGGTGAGGCAACAGGAGAGCACAAAAACATGGCTTTGGAATCAATGTTCTTCTAAAGCTGCTTCCCTTTAGAAATACTTCTTTGTTATGCAACATTCAGGGGAAGTATTTTATCAAAAAAGTACTAAGGTGGGGTTTTCGAAGGCTGTGAAATGTTGAATTATAGAATGCATCTTATGTGGTCATTTTAAGGTGTATTTTTTTGTTTTTCATTTTTAATGAAGGCATTACTACCACACTTACTGTTTAGTAAATGTGAAAATCTTAGCCTTATGTGTGAAAGATTCCCTGAACCTGCATACTTGTTGCCAAATTGGCAAGCTCTTCAGTTATTAGAAAGAAAACTCAGCCACTGGTTGGTCAATATTTGATCTGAAATTTAGGCAGGTTCCAGTGGCTGACTTCAAAACTAAGCAGGCTGTTTCCAAAAAAGATTGAGTGTCACTTGAAAAAAGTGCTGTTAGTTTTGTAATAGGTGAATACCTGAATTTCAAATGTCATTTCACATCTGATGACTTAAAATTGCATACTTTTAGGCTCTGCTCTTAGACACTGCAAGTAATACAGCTGACACTTCAACCAGGTTATTTTGAATTACCTGCATAGCATTTTCAACTTGCCTGAATTTTAAGCTGTTTCTTCAGCATCTCTTAATTTCAGATTTTCCTGGATTATTTTCACAGCAAATTCTGCTATGCTTGCTTTTATAAATCAGTTTTACACTTCCATGTATTTAGATATTCCATGTGCTTAAAGGAAAAATGGATCAAGTAGAATATTTTGTCCTACTAGAATTTAACCAGCTGCTTTTTTCAGAATACAGTTATTCATGATAGTAGAACAGATAAATTATTACTATTTTCTTCTGTTTCTTTCTACTGCTTTTAGCCCTAGTAGGTGTAATAAGAATTGTACAAGTGCTAAGTATTTCCCTCTGGTCCCCTTTTGCTCAAGGCAAAAGCCTTATCTGTGAGCAAATGACACAATTTTTATTCTGTTTTTTTGATTCTTCTTGTACAAACTTTGTACCGAAGTGAATGTGCAGTTTAAATGGCAGGAACCTATAAAGGCTGCACTTACCAGATTTTTTTTCTTTTAAGAGTTGGTTGGGGGTAAGAGAAGATTAATTGTGTGGTTTCTTCAGGCTTCTGTACCCTCTGGCAGCAAGTCATCTAATGACTTGGTCGATCTGTTGTTTGATGGAGCCAGTCAGCCAGTCTCAACAGGTAAGCCCATTTTGGTTTTACGTTCTTAATGCATATTTTGAAGAGCTAATTCTGATGATAAACATACTTTATCCGAGCAATACTACTACGTAAATAGAGGAATAAATACATTTAAAAATGACTACCTAGAATTTTTTGTTATAGCATTGCATAGGATTAAAGCTAGCAATGCCAAGATTAACTACCTGATCAGTCTGTCAGAAACTGCATTTGCAATGCAGTTATTTTTAATTAACTCTAAAAGCAAGTGCAATCCATTCAGTTTTAAGCATTCCTTATAGTGCAGTTAAGGGACTCAGCAGGTATGGAAATGGATGATGTTCATATAAACCTTCCTCTAAACTATATGGTAGACTTGTTTTTTTATCTCATATTATCTTGGCCCTTGGTTGATCCCAACTGTAACACCAAAATAAAAATGCTGCCCAAAAGAAAACTGCTCATTATCAAAATCGTTCCTTTAACTCTTTTAATGTAAACTGCATTTTAAATCCATTCAACCTTGAAGTGAATTTGAACTTTTGCTTCAAATTGGGCTTTCCTTTATTTCAAACAAAGCTAAGACAGTTTTCATATTTTGGCATATTTGAATCTTCTATCAGTTTGGTTCTCTGCTGTAGAAAGCTTTTTATTATTATTTTTCCCTTCCCTCTCTTTTGCAAAGCAGCATTTAGAAGTTGTGTTGAGGAGAGGCGTGTTACCAGCTGGTCCTGCTAAATAACCTCTTTCGTGACCTGGGAAGGCAGATGGAAAGGGTTCATTTATAGTGACAAATCTCACATGGGAATCTTTGAGGATAGCTCATGTTGAGAAGATTAGCACTGTCCTTCATGTGCAGGTCATCTGTTACGACTAGGGCTCCTTGCAGCACAGGGTGTGGGAACATTCCCAGTGTCACACAAGACACAGGGAAGGGGTCAAATGCAGCCTTTGATCTGTGCTGTGAAAAAATTGGCAGGGAAGTGCTGTGGCTGCCAGGAACTCAGGATTTGCTCATCTGTGTGCAGAGACTGGGAAGAAAGGTGGTGAGCTTTGGAGGTTTACACGCTAGTAAAGCAGCACAGTTAGTTTGCGAGGGGGAAGGCTGGTAGCAAGGAGTAAGATGAGGCAGAATCCATGGTTGGACCTTCTGAAAGTAATATTTGTTGGCACTGAAGATCACATTCTTCAATTTTTTTTCTGATGATGCCTTTCCTTACAAAATTACTTCACTCAGCTTAAGTTCTGCCACCTTTCTCAGACTCACTGATTCACTTAAAAACAGGCAAATAAAAGATGGAGAAAAAGGTTAACTAGTTATCTTAGGTTTGAACTTGCTTCTGCTTTCAAAATTAAATTAATTCCTGGTTATTTGTGTAAAAGCCCAGGAATAATAGGCATGCTATTGATTTTATTTTTTTCTTTTTTTGAGGATATGGTCTGATAGAATTTGAGACCACAGCATCTATGTTGCTCATTCTGCATATAAAAAACCCAAACCATTAACCTATTTTGAACTCTAACAGGGATGCACATAAAAAGATGCTGGGAAAATGTTAATTGCAGTGCACAGTAAACAGAATCAGCATAGCTTTTTGCTTAATATTTCACTGGCTCATCCTACTCTTTTCATTGTAAGGGTACACTTAATATAAGGGTATACTCAACATAAAACTTCTTCTGTATCAACTTACATAAAGCTACTTTTAAGATTATATCAGAAATTGTCATGAAGAAATTTGTTTTGTGTGAAATAGCTTCCATTTTGAAAAGGTGGTAAAACTGCAGCAGTGATATATTCCTAAAAACTGAGACTGTCCTTGCATTCTCCTCTCTCATGTTTTATATCATATGCTACACGCACGGCAAGAAAAGGCCGTTTTCCCTTGTAAGAACAGTTGCCTTGCTGGCAGTGTCTACAGTAAAATAACATTAAAAAGAAATACAAGTACACATGTATTAGAAAGTGAATGGTTCCTTTTATTACTGCTAGCCATTTATTAAAAAGGAGATGGTTCTAGTTTAATTAACCCAGTTGAGAGCAGCAGATGGGGCAGAATGTCTTGCAGCGATAAGACAATTCAGAAATGGCACCAGATGTTGGAGCTGTCCCTGGTGGTGTTTGAGTGCAGCACAGATGTTCCAGTCCCACCTGGCTAGTTTCTAAGCACTGCAGGCTAAGCAGCTGTGATGTAACCTATATAATGTACGCATAACACTAAAAGCAAAATAATTGAACTGCTGCAGCTTCTTCAGAGAGGGGGGAGGGCTGTTTGGAGGTTAAATCTTTGAGGACAAACAACTAAACTCAACTTTTTGGCTTTCTCGGGTCAGTGGAGTAGCTGCCTAAAAGCAGCAGCGAGAATAATTGGCTGATTGCTGTCAACTATGTTTTGGGTTTGCAAAAATATTTTTGTTTTCTAGTATATAATTGTTACAGGGCTTTCTTGTAGCTTGGCTGTATTTTTTTTTAAATGAAAAAATGTTACTATGCTGTCTTCAGAAGTTAATAATTTATTTGCTAGTATAAAAATGTCTGGTTGGAAAACTTAATGTTGGTGCTGTGGAAAGGAAGAAAAGTTATTTAAAAACAAACAAAAATCACACAAGTGCAAGTTCTGTCCTTGAAATTCCAGCTCCATTGCAAATCTTTCATGTTTTAAGTAACATAACTAAGTAAAAGACATTTAATTTTTCATGACAAGTAGCATAATAAATTAACAATATTTCCAATATATATTTGGGTTTTATCTATTATACTTTAAAAGTATCTTTAAAAGAATCCTTGTTAGCCTTTTTAGATCTCTCAAAACTTATTTTTAGAGGTCATAAGCACAATTTGTATCTTGGGATCCTCTCTTAGAGGAAGGAAAAAAAGGAAGATCTGCAATGCAGTTGGGAATATTCCAGTTTGTTGTTCATGCATGTGTATTAAATTGTGGTGATGAATAGGAAAAACAGTGCAGACTTATGGAGCAGAATCAATAAATCCATCTTGCCAAGCACGGGACAGCTTTTCTTCATAAATCCCTCATGCAGTTAAAGCAATGGATCTTTGCACTTCACTTCTTTTTATTTCTAGGTGGATCAACTGACCCATTTGGAGGATTTGCCGATTTTAGCTCAGTTGCTGCTTCATCAAGTTTCCCATCATCGCAGGGTAGGATAATTTACAGATTAAGATGATATTGAGGGGCGGAATGAGAGACGGGGTGCCACGTGGCATTACTGACGGGCATTTCCATTTGCTGGGCGAACTCTGTTTTTTATGTAACTGGACTATAAGTGCTAAATTTAGTAAGGAAAAGGTGTATTATGGGGCACAGCACACTGTATCTTTTTGGGCCTGAAGTTTTTTTTCCTGAACTTGGTCATAAAAATACATTGTAGAAGTTTAAAATATATCCCTGTTCAACAGAAAACATTTAATAAGACAGCCTCAAATCTCATTTTAAAATTCACTTTAAGATAGTGCTCACCTGTTTTATTTGCAAATAATCTTTTCTTCTAATACTCCAACTGACAGTTTGTAAAGCTATCGGATTGAAATAGGTCTGCTATTTAAAAAAGAAGACTTGCATGAAGTGTTGTTTAGCATAGCTGTGCTAATGCTCTGAACTGGAAAGTGCTCAGAAGTGCTCTATGCTGCTGTTCACAGCTTCCAGACGTGAACAGAGGGTTCAAATCTGTCATAAGAACTTTAATTATATGGGCTGGACAGTAAATTACCTAGACTTGTGCTTATCCACAATATAATAAAGAGAACATAGGGGAATAATGATGAAAAACAGCAATAGAATTTTTGACTTAGCTAAAAGTTCAAATTAAACTCTTGTACTGCTGAAAGCATGGAACCAAATCATAAAATAATTGGTTACTCCTACTTGCCCATCTCTCAATCTTGAACAAAAAGGCAGGATGGTGAGCAATGGGAAGTAGCAGCCCACCTGTGCTGGAAAATGATAGCCCCTGAAGACATCCTCAGATCCTGCCTGTCTCTTAAGATTAAAAGAAAAAGTTATTGTCATAGGTTAAAGAGAAGGATAAAATTGTTGGCTTTCAGAGGCATAATGAGGTGAATATAGACACGCTATTTCTCAAGCTTCCACTGAAGTGTGGGCTGCTGTTGGAAGGCTGGGTATGGCAGAGGAAGGAATATGTCAAATTGGGCTTCTGTGTACAGTGTAAGCTCGCTGAGAGGTTTCGAATTTATGTATGTGCATCTGGGGGATGAAGACCAATCCTTTTGTAAAGAAATTGTCATTTGGGTAAGCTAAAAGAAAAATATTTTCCCCCCTTAAACCTAACAATTTCAGTTGGTTGTGAGCAAGTCTCTTCTAGTCACAGGATTGACACTTAAAGGCTGTTGGATCAGCACTCGGCTTGTACTCAACTGGTCACATGGGTGTAGGATCAGGTCTAGCATAAGAAGACAATAGCAAAAAAAAAAAAAAAAAATCAGCGACTTACCTGCAGACCTGCCTGTAGTCAGCATGCCAGTCCTCTCCTTTGCTGTGTTAGGAAATCTCTATTGGGCACTTATTAGTTAATATACCTTTAATTTACTTGGCAGGAAAATTAGTTCTATTTTTTTTATGGGCTTCCTTAGTCCAAACTAAGTTGCTTTGCAAACACAAAGCCGCCTACTATGCAAATAATTTGTGTGTTAATACAGCTTAAATTGATACAATCCTTTATCTGTATTAATGTGATTAATCTATTCCAGTCGTCATTATGCAAGGGACAAGGAGTGCTGTGAAATGATTAATCATTCCTGAACAGCGTAAGCCCCTCTAGAAATCTTTTCCTTTTTGATTAATCATCTTAGAAGTTGCACTAAAGGGGCAAAACCTCATTCCTTTTACCCCCACTCCATTATTGTGTGCTCAGTGCATGGGTCTGCATGCAGAAGCAGCACACTCAGCATTTACTAATCTATCAGGAATATTTAAAGTAGGTTTTTAATTTTTAATATGCAGTACTAATTGAAATACTCTTGTATAGGCCTTCATTGTGAGGGAGATCAAAGCAAGTATTCTAGTAAAGCCCAAAGGTGATGAATGTTAGTGCCCTTCATGCCCTGAAATCGGTGCCATTACTTAGATTTTTGTGATGATTTTACCCTTGCCCTTTGGCACTCTATGCCCTTTGGCCCAGAAATCCTGAATGAATCCCAGCTTTAGTGCTGACCTAAGCACAACAAAGTGTCTGCTGACAGGTTTCTTAGATCCAGGACTGAATTTTTGCTTCAGACCAAGAGATTTAGATTAGAAATCTTATCTGGAAAACTTGTTTTACATTAACACCTAACAGGATGGGAAGAAAGTATTCCTTATTTCAGTTAACTCCATGGTAGCTTCTTTTCCTAGTTCTGTTGTTATTCCTGCCAATATTTTTCTTCTGTATGAAGAGCTACTGATTATAACCAAATTTGTTTTGAACTACTCTGTTTTATAATCAAATTTACATTTTTTGGCAACTGCCTCTGAAAATATCAGGGCTCTGAAAGGAAAAAAAGATAGATTTGGTCAGTTCTAACTGTGTATTCTATGTGTGCAGCCTGTAATGTACTCGGTAATCTTTCAGTTGTCTTTTGACTAAATAAACCTCTCCCTACTTGTCTTACATCTACAGGTGACATGTTATCAAACAGTCTTTTTTTGTCTGTGCGTGGGTGTTGCATATTTCCTTTGCTACCTTGTTAAAATTGTTGGAATATTCATGAGAGGGAATGATGTCCAGATGGAGGTTCTACCTGCAGATGTTAATCTGGACGGACACAGATCAGCTCTCATTTGTTTCAGTCCATGGAATATGGCATTTGTTCTGTGCTTCTTCCTGTCTTCTACCTTTCTTTGTTATCTCTCCTCTCACGCTGTGCCCTTCCCTTCAGGTACAGCAACAAGTGGAAATGGAGACTTTGGTGAGTGGAGTGCCTTCAACCAAGCTTCTCCTTGTCCCAGTGCTTCATCTGGGGAGCTCTTCAGCAGTGCTCCACAGCAGCTAGCCATGGAGCTCCTAGGTAGCTCTCAGCCAGCCCCTGCACAGACTCCAACTGCTACCAATTCTGCTGATCTCTTTGACTTGATGGGCCCCTCCCAGGCAACCATGACCTCTTCACAAAGTGTGAATTTCTCCATGATGAGCTCTAATGCTGTGGGCGTCAGCTTACCCATGTCAAGGTCACAGGTAAGCTGCTGCTGTGATAGTTTGCTAATGACTTTCCTGACTAATCTTTTCTCCCAATCACAGCATTGAAATTGGACCCACTCTTTCTGGAGACTATATCAGATGTTTTGATCAGTTGTTGTAAGAGCTGTCCAGAAATGGTATCTAACCATCTAAAAAGATGCTGGGTGTTCCTGGAAAGCCTTTTTTATTAGCTGTTCTTCTCTGGGATGGTCTTCAGTCTGAAGTGGTACTGCCTTGTTGGGGAAAGTAGTTGATGCTTAAACCTGTTAGCCATGTTTCTAACTTTTGCGTAGCTTAGCAGGCAGCTGGGGATGAGGGCTGGTGTCCAAAAACCCGAAGGAACTTGCTTCAATTATGTGTTTTGGCTTCCAAAGGAGGTATACTCCAACTTGCTGTTAGAAAGAGAGGGGGGGGAGAGAGAGAATTCAGTTCTTGGGAGTTCCAAGCCTGCCTGCCTGTGACTCTCGTTCTATATCCTGAGTCCGTTGCTAGTTTAAGAAATGCTGTTCTAACTTTAGTAACTTTTCTAACTTTAGTGATGTATCATTTGATGGCAGTACTGTTTGAAAGTGCTGAAGTTCATGGCTAAAGATAATCTCATTGACTTCTTATTGTCTCTATTGTTTTGGCCATGAAGCCTATGAGCAAATTCCTTGAGTATGTGGTCAATCCCAACAAATTTTCCTCTTTTCTAGCCTCTACAAAGTGTGAACACGATGATGCCGAAGCCTAACTCTCTTTATAACACAAGCACAGAGATGGTCCAGAAAAATGCAAGCAAGACTTTACCCTCAACTTGGTCAGATCCTAGCGTAAATATCAGTTTGGACAATTTAGTACCTGGGATGCAGCCTTCCAAACCTCAGCAGCCATCACTTAATACCATGATGCAGCAACAAAGTGAGTGATTGTGGACGCTCTTTTGCCTGTACACAGAGCTCTCTAGGGAGTTAGTAGGTTATCCTAAAGATAGAATGTTTTGCTAATTACAGTTTTCATGCATTTAGTTATAAATCTGTTTGTTACAGAACTATCTTGCTTCTGGTTAAAATGGTCTTTTTGTAAATAGAGATTGATCATCTAGGAAGCTGTACAACTCTGCAGAGGTTTGCTGTAGAGCTTGCACTATTCCTATGTCTTAATCTCAGGTTTCTTAATCTCTAGAATTTTTCATGTGCACAGTAGCACATTGCTATGAAATATTTAAAGTTTTTTGTAATGCTTTTGTGTCTTAACATAGAAAACGTGGAAATGAGCAAAAGAGCCTCATCTTTGGTCTATGTGTCTTTATCACATAGATTACTTAAAGTTCTTGAGCACCAATCAGTCTATTTGAAGTTGTTGTATCCTTTTGTTTTTGTAGATATGCAACAACCTATGAATGTCATGACTCAAAACTTTGCAGCCGTGAACCTCAGTCCTCAACCCAATGTGATGCCTGTGCGACCCCAGACAAGCCCGTTGATGGGAGGGTCCATTCCTGTGGGAATGGGAATGCCTGGTGTGATGACAGGTACGATGGGGATGGCCTCCATAGGACCTACACCAATGATGAACCAGGGAATGTTGGGAATAAACATGGGAGTGCCGGCTACCGGAATGGGTCTGCAAGGCACAATAGGAATCCCCAATATCGCTATGACCTCTTCTATGACTCTTGGGACTGTACAACCCAAGCAAGATGCCTTTGCAAATTTTGCCAATTTTAGCAAATAAAGATTGTAAAAAAGAAAAAGTAAAATATGGGCAGACTGAATGAAGGATTTTTAGCTGCACAAACATAGCTGGGAAGGGATGGAAAAAAACACTGATCAATACTTTTTTTTTTTTTCTTTATCAGTTACTTAAAGTATCTACGTAAAGAACCAAAAGCTATTTTCTAAATGTTGAAAAACTAGTATTCAAATTCTGGAGAGACGAGAGGTTCCTCTGAGGAATGTTAGATGATTTTGCAAAATAATTTGTATTGAAACCATCAAAAGCCTTTCCTAGGTAGAAGAACCAATTTTAATGTTGAAATTTGATGGTAGACTGGAATGGGGGTTGGGTAAAAGTGTTCAAATCTAATTTTATACTTTTCTTTTTTCTTGAGGAGCTTGACTTTCTTTTTTTCCCCCCCTTCTCCCTGATCGCTTTGTCATAATTGGATCATTCCTTTTACTACCACTCTGAATTCACAATTGAAGTCACTCAAATGCTATGATCAGTTTTTTATAAGAATATATATTTTTGTCCAAAAAATGGCTTACATATGTGATTATGGCTAATTCAAAGGGACCTGGAATGTATATATACACTTTTGCTAATGTTCCAGCCACACTGCTGTGTTATCCAAACTTTTATTGTAAAAACCCTCTTCCAGCAATTTGAATCAACACATTTCTGGGGCTCTACATGCCTCTGCTGTTCTAACTCATATCCAGTGCAGGTCTGGGAGAAGCTTTATCCAAGACTGCTGTAAGGTTTCCTTTCAGAAAACACCAGAAAATGCATTTTTTTTTCCAGTTCTTTTTCCAGTGGCACTTAGTGTCCTTTTTAACACCAATATCCCTATGGGGTCACTGATTTACAGTGTCAGGAGCAGACAAAAGGCAAAAATAGTTATTTTTTGCTTCATTACCAAGAAAAAAAAATGTGAATTACATTGTGTTAAGTTATATAAATCTATAACCCTACTTAATCCTACAACATTGGATCTTAGCTTTTATACAACATTTGATGATCCTTTTGTGTAAATATGGCATTAGCAGCTGTGGAATCCAATAGAGGAGTAAAATATATATATTATTAAAGGAAACCTGTAGCAGTCACAGATTTTACTGATTTAATGAAAACAAAAGAATGAATTAAGGTTTTGGGTTTTGTTTTTGTTTTTCCTTCTGTAATTCTGTGTTTAAGTTCACATGAATCATGATTCTAGAATCTGGAATACAAAGACTTTCTATTCACAAGCTGGAAATATTACTAAGAATATAAGCACTATACTATAGGTATGAAATTTATTGCCTCCCCTTTCTTATGTTGGATTTCTTTTTTATTATTAAATTGATAAAACTTTGTTTCCATTGTATTCATAATGTTCTGTTATACATAACATTAAAATGTTCATTAAAATCAATGTTGGGCTGCCTTTCCTTTCATTCTGTTTGACGTTTATGAGAGCATTTGGGAAAAAAAATAATTATAATTTGGGCAAAGTAATTTTTATAAATAATTTAAAATTGTTTAATGACTTCTTATCTGAAGCCTTTCCTATCTGGCTCTACTGTTAGGAATTAAAAATGAAGCAGGCAAGATATCCTGACCCGCTCCAGCCTTGCTAATGCTCCATCTACAACATTTCTAATTAGGCAGAAATTCATGTACTTCAGCTAAGTGGTAATGAAAAGTGATTCATTTGCTGAATAAGAGATGAGAGTGAGTGTAATTAGCTGACTGCGGTTTTTAATCTTTCAACAATTCAATGTGTTTAAATTAGTTTCAAAGAATAGGAGCTTTCAAGTGTTGTTACATCAAAGTAATCAAGGCAGGCTCTAACGGCTGGCTATGAGAGATGGCTCTGCTGCTTGTTCTGAAACCTTTAAACTTTGGAATAATCAGCTACAAACCTCTTGTTCTAAAGATGGGAAGATTCAACCTGGTTCAAAATATGCAAAATTGCTGGCAGAGAGGGCAGAAGGCTAGTTCTGAAGGCAGGAGGCAAGGAAAACTGAACCAGAGTCTGTCACAAGCTTAGTGATGCTGCAGGGGCACAGTGCAGGGTGAACCTCTTCATAAGTGTCCTTTTAAGCTAAGTTAACTAGCTAAATAGTTGACTTTCAATTGAAAGATAACTTTGTTTAGGTTGCTCAGATCTCTTTAGTGGAATTTCAATAACTTAGCCTCCAGCCAAGAGACTAAGTATAATGAAATATATTTGATAGGGTTTAGAGCAACTCCAGTATAAAACACTTGGTCATTTCTCTGGTTGTTGACTAAGTTATAATGAATGCAGTGCTCTAACTAGTTGTTGTAGTACTGAACTGGTTAGTGTTCTTATTGTTCTTGTGGACTGGTATCTTAATTATGAAAAGTGTTGCCTAGAGCTTGGAGAGAAGTTTCTTATCAAACAAGTCTGTTTGCAGGTGGAACAGAAGGATATCCTTTAAACCAAAACAAACATTAAACCTTTGGAACATGGGTTTGGTGCATCCCTGCTAAACTCTAGCCTGCAATGATGGAATCCAGCTTCATGAAGGACTTATTTTGCTGTTTAGATGAAGAGAATGTGGTAACTGGAAGTCACAGGTCATAGGCAAAGGTGGTGCTTAGCTATACTATCCTTAGGATATAGTCTGGAGGTAAAACAGTTTGCAAGTGTTTGCTTCAGTAGAAAAGAAATGACTTTGAAGGGTAAAAATGAAAACGGGCTTCACTGTAGGCACTGGCAAGCTACCCACTCACTGCTGTCTAGTATAAATTGAGTCTACAACCTCAAACATTAGTTAGTACAATTAGAAGTCCAGCACTTTTGAACCCAAGTCCAGCTGTAACTGCCCAGCTGTGCCTTGCCTGCATGGTCCTGTCCCTCCCACTGTCCTCCAGGAGAAACCCAGCTTCCTTGGACCTTACCTGGCCTGTTCAAGTTGTGCTCTGCACCTCATACCGGTACCTGCATGTTCCTATTATCCGGACAGCGTCCCAAGTGCTCCAGGGTAGGGGTCTGCAGGGAGATGTATTGGGTGCCATTAACTCTTCTTGTTGTCCAATTGTAGGAAGCAGACTGTCACCTTTGCATTCAGAAGCTTTATTAAGAGTAAAGATCTTTTTATCTTTATTAAGATAAAATTACTGAAATACTTTGTAAATGCTATCTTTACCTATGAAGAAGGCTTAGTCTCTGCTTGCATGTTTATGGAATCTCTCCTAGAAAATGATGCCTGGTGATGTGTACAGCAGAGAAATTCCTGCACAGGTGCAGGTTCAGTGGTAACTTGAGCATCCCCTATGTTCTACAAAAGAAATTATATTCAAAACAGCTAAACAAGGGTATTTATAGCAGCATCTGTTTCAACTCTATCTGTCACCTAAGAACAGTCTGACACAGCTTAAGGGAGGTGGGGGAGGGATTTATCAATGAAGTGTTTACATAATGCAGGCAGGCATTGTATACTCAAGGTGATATCCACTATAACAGGGTAACAAATATCTAAAGACATTTTTATTCTCTGAGGCCTTTGCTCCAGGAGTCACGCTACAAAATTGCCTCCACATTCATCTGTGCATGACTGTAAATACTTTTATAGCATATGACACTGTATAGTACCTTCACTTGCTTCCCTGTCAAGGTGTTCTTTTTTTTTTTTTTCCTCTCCATTTTTCTTCAAAGCCATTGCTGGATACAGTTCAGAATTGTTTTAGGCAGACCCATATGTTCTTAGCATGTAGTTCTTTCCTTTAAGCAAAATATTTTAATGACAGAGTAAACTTGTAGTTAATGTTCATAACTGCAGTGCACTGAAAAATCAGTAGTTATACAATTCCAGGAACTAACTGACACATTGGACTGGCAGTAAGAAAAAATAGTAGTGAGAGAACTGGGAACTAAGCAGTGAGATCCTGTAGGCTTCAAGTTATTTCACCCAGGAGCCACTCAGGCTGCACTGGGGCAGCAGCTGCCCTCTCCCTCCTCTCTTACTAAGTGTAGGGCAGCTCCATCTGGCAGAAAGCAGCACCACATTCCCTGCTCCTTGGAGGCTGTTGCTACAGGGTGAGATGGAACTTGGATTGCAAGAAATGTAGAGTCACCATGAATACTTTTCTTCATAACGTGGATTTTGGACAAACATTTCAGTACGAGAATGGCCTCCTCAGGTGGCAGGGGCAGATGGTTAGTGCAGGAGTGCACCTACAACCTGCTGCTTAGAGCTTCAAGGGAAGAAAAATGAAAGGGAAAAAATAAGTTCCTAAGGCAACTACAAGAGTTTGTTAGGTGATCAGGTTATAATTTTATCTACTTGGGATGCTGTGGAAATGTCCTCTCAGATACAGCAGCCCTTAAAAGCACAAACATGTTTTGTTTTCATTTTTGATGTGCTTCTGTGGCTGCTGTTCGGATGAGGGAGAGAAAGAACTAAGAATTCTGCAGTAGGTAGAAAATGAAAAAAGGTTCAAAACCGTGGTGTAGCTGGGGGTTCTTTACTCCTGGGGGTGGGTGTAATCTAATTCTGCATATCTGTAAGTTCTGCACATGTACAATACAAAGAAATATTAGCTCATCTCTGATTTTAGAAAAACAGTCCTTACCCCTCACAAAGTTGTAGATTATTATTTTTTTTTTTAATCATGTGCCATAAGGTACTGGTTCAGTAATTAACTGGCTCTTTAACAGAGCTACAATTACTTTGTTTCATGGTAAGGAGAAAAAAAGAAAGCATTCCAAGACAGCGCTCCTTTCGACATCTGGGAAGCTCCTAACAGCTGGCTATCTAATGAATATGCATCTGCTTAAGAGGCTGTAGCCCATTAATAAACCAATAGATATAAAACAGAAACAATCTTTGTCAGCTTCAAATGAGATTGGATGCAATGTGCTGTGAAGTGTCACTGTCACATTGAATCGAGCTGGGGAGGTGAACAGTTGACTCGCTGGTACCAGCGTCTTTGTGGCGGAGACAAGGGCTGGGAGAAGCGGCTGGGAGCGCCGAGCTTCCTGCTGCCTTTTGCCTCCCTATTTCTCCTGCTACCAGTTGTATTTGGGGCACTGGTGACCTTTTATTTGCACATCCACCTAGTGTGGCTGGTTTGGTTTGACAAAGGAGGGTGTGTGTTTTTCCTACAGAACGGAGCTGAGACACGTGATTTTACCATGTGAGTAAATGACTAGGGAGATGGTTACAGGAACGTGATAAAAATGCACCAATTTGACTGAGAACTGGGGTTTCCGAGGGGATTAAGAACACTCTGTGAGCCATGTTGTACAACAGGATGGTTGTAGGGTGAAATAAACACTCTGAAAAACCATGGCAGTGACCCCCCTTGGCTGTATAAATATCCCTGACCCCCCTTAAGAGTTGTATCCACTCTTGTTCTAGGATATGTAGCATCATGTGTTGTCCCAACCTGCAGCAATGTTTGGCATCTTACTATGTTATTCTGCACCTCTGTGTCCTGTGATGGCTCCTGTACAATGTGAAGTGGATTTAGTGTTAACTTTAAGCATCCATATCCCCTTTATGCAGCTGTCTAACCCCCACTGGATTAACCTAGTACATTCTTTTTTACAATGATAATCATACTAAATATTAGCCTCTTGAAGCAGTGATAATGATTTCTGATGGAAAGAGCTAACTTGTTGGAAATCTCTTTAGAGAAAAGTTTGAATTGCATCTTAAGCCATACTTAGTATGAAACTTAAGTTGACATTAAAATTACTGACAACTTTTAAATAACCAGTCCTCATTGTCCCCTGTGACACAGGTATGTGCTGCTTCATTTTTGGTACGGGGGAACTGAGGTCCCAATCTTGTACTTTGTCTGGAGTCATGCATTAGAGATGAATTTAGTCTTTGTAAGTTTTAGTTCTCAGTTACTCTCCCTGTAAATTGAAGTGATCTTTTCCAGCAGCTTCTCCAGAGGAAAAACTATTGCTCTCCATCACATTGATCTAATTTTAGTTAAAAATCTGTTTAAAAGATCAACTTAATTCCTAGAATATTTCTCTGATTAGTAAGTTTTAGATGAAAATTTAAAGTGCATTCCAGACTTGCAGCCATCTCTGGTGACAAACACCACTTCTCAAAATTAAGGTGTTGCACAAAGAGTTGGCTTCTGTACTACCCGTCAGGCCTCTTTTGTTTGTGGAATACAATTGTGGAATTTCTTGTGGAATACAATTTTCTGTTCTTATGCTGGGTGTAGGTTCTGCTGCATTGTCACGGTCTGGATCTCCAAGGAAGAGAATGGCATGTTCCAATTCCCCCCCAGGAGGGGAGGAGAAGCCAAAAAAAGTTCACAGCAACTGCTGGTAACGGTTGGGTTCATTTTGCCCAGGTTAGGTCACAGTTAATGAGGTTAATTATTTTGGTAGTGAGCTGTAGAGCTTAGATATATCCCATCAACTAGGCAGAATTGAAGAATTTTCCGGACAGACTTCTAAGGGGAAGTTGGGCACCTGCAGCCCGTCTCTTGGTGCCCGTTGGATTTTGCTCCATTCGGGGGAAAGCGCCCAGGCTCCCACCTGCTGCTGCCAGGAGCTCCTGCGGCCGCCCACAGGCTCCGCGTCTGGAAAACCTGCACGACAGTGACCGCGGCCCCNATTCGGGGGAAAGCGCCCAGGCTCCCACTTGTTGCTGCCGGGAGCTCCTGTGCCCACTCACAGGTGCCCCGCGCGGCACGGCCGCCCACAGGCTCTGCGTCTGGAAAACCTGCATGACGGTGACCGCGGCCCTGGGCAGACCAGGGCAGCTTTTAACTATTGGCATCAGAAGCAATTTATTTTTTTTCGTAACAGCTTGTCAAAAATCTAATCTTTGCCCTACGCCCGACATGTAGAACAGGTGAATTTAGCCAGCAAAGTTGGAGTTTCTCATGAGGATTGGACGACTCTGGCCATTTTTGAATACCAGCAGGTAGGTCACTGATCAGCAACCCACCTTCCTCCCCTCAGGAGCTCTGCTTTTCATCCCAACATTAGCAGGACGAGGACGCTACAGTTTTATCTTTTTCTGAGACAGACAAAAGAGCAAGCGGTAAAGGAGGGCTGTCCTTTAAAATACTTTTACTTTTCAAGGTCACTTGTGGAGCTTTAATCAACCAGAAAGCTAAATTCATACAAAAAGCATCTATAATGAACCAAGCATATCTTGAACCTCACCCTCCGCTGAATACGAATTATGTAGGAAGGTGCTTCAGTGGCCACGTTCGAGTTCAGCAGCCCTGCGAACGTTAAGAAAGTGAGCTGAGAAGCCACTGCTATTGTGCCTTGGCATCTATCAATTTTTTGTCCTTTTTTCCATAATTGATGTATTAATTATAGTATCTTAATGATCTATTTAAAATAAATAAACCATTTACACCATTTCAAAGGTATTTTGTGATGTTCAGCTGATATTAAAATAGTGCCAGCCTTATGTGCTTTTTCAGCAAGTGACCTAATTAGTTAATAAAGTAATTGAATATTAAAAAGGATGTTGCAAGTGATTAAAATTTAAGAGCCTTCAGAACATTATTAAAGCTATAAATCATACATCACTGTTTTAATTTGCATAGCTACAGAATTACTAATGGTCCCCCATGCATAAGCTACTTGGCAATTAGTCTTTTAACAAACTGTTGGTGATACTATGAGGTTACCAAAATCTTTGCCTGTTTTTGATTTGCAAACAAAATCCAAGATGAGAGAACAATAAGGGTTAAATTCCTAAAAGCCAGGAAATTGAGTTCTTTTACATGTCTTTCTGCAGGAGCCTCCGTTCACTCATTGTCCCTGGCCCTTCCTGCCCGAGGACCACATCCTCTCAAATCCCATCTAGGTGTAAAAAGCTGCAGGGGAAGTTTCTGTCTCCACGTTGAACTTCCTAGACTAGCACTGAAGTGCTTTCCCATGTGCAGGAATTTCCCTACCTGCTGGGACAGTCTCCGTGTTTGTCTCACGCTGCCTCCTGGCTGTCACAGTGACACCGTCCTTTCTTCCTCACCTGTGTTCCAGTTCCACCAAGGGCTCTGCTGGCACTGACAGAAGGGGGAGAGTCACTGATGCAAGGCCCTCATTTTTGAACTTGGGCCCACAAGACATTTTTTGACTGCATGAAACATGGTCAAAACCAGCAATTTGTCACCTTCCTCCCTGGAGCTTGCTCCTGAGTGAGAACTCCTGCATGTCTGCAAATAAAAGGAAATTGGGGGAAAAAAAAATCACTATTACCTGCTCTGCCTGTGTCACCAGGTAGAGGCTGCTGCCTCTGAGCTCAGCCTGGCCCATGCAAGACTTCAGCCCAGCAGGGAGGATCCTTCGGCTTGCCCCCTTGATGGCCAAACTGCCTCATGGCAAGGGAGCTGCTGGAGCCTCCTGTGATTTCTCCCCTTTTCCTTCCTTTGCTAGAGGCAGCATCTTCTCTCGGACCTCAGTGGCCCAGCTCCTTCCATGGAAGGAGGGACTGGAACCCGGGAAACTCTGGCTCTCTCTTTCTTCTACTCCCTTGGAAAAGGCCCTGCCATTTGGTGCACTCAAAGAGCAAATATGTTCACATGGCCATTCTTTGGAGCAANTCTCTCTTTCTTCTACTCCCTTGGAAAACGCCCTGCCATTTGGTGCACTCAAACTGCATGGGCAAATATGTTCACATGGCCATTCTTTAGAGCAAAAAAAGACATCACAGAACTGTGCTTACATTCAAAACAAAGATGTCATTTCCACCAAGTCAGCAGACGCCTTGATGTAACTTTGGCTACGAAAGTGCATTGGCTGCTGCATTACAATTTCTCCTGCTGCAAAACTTTGCAGCTTTCTTTGGAGCCTTTATTGAGGTCGGGGCTGCAGCCTAGCTCAGTCTCACCGTGTCAGCCCGCAGCGCTCCTCGAAAGCCGCTCTCTGGATCCTGTGACAAATGCCAGCTCTTTGTTCATTAGTTTACACTCGCTAATAGATGTGAGGCAAGGGTAGGGGCTGGCTCTCAGCAAGCGATTCACACTCTGCTGCACTAACATTTACCATGTCTGGAATAGCTGGAGACAGTGCGATTCCCTTTTAAGAGTCTGTGTATTTAATTAAAACAGCAAGCTAAGAAATGGGTGACTTCAGAGCATTTTGACCCAACAAGGAATGACAAGCACATGGCTGCCTTTAAAATGAATTAATTAATACTCACTATCTTACCTGTATAAGCTTGTCATCACATGAGGACTGGGGGGCAACACCAGCTGCAAAGTAGTTTTGTAAACTCTGTACCTGCAAATGTTATCGTGATACAAACAACATATTGGGCATCAAAAAACGAGTGAGAAAACACTGACATTTATACCAGTTTGCATCATTTGGCTGGTTGTAGGGCAAGTTAAACAGAGGATCCATCTCAGTGCACCTGGATTCTACCACTCGATTTCACTTCTGCCTTGCACCATTACGCAGGGTGTCTGCCAGCTGCTGGCAGGCGCCCAGAACGTCAGCGTGAGACGGCGAGCGCGAGCCCGGTCTGCGGTGCCGCACGAGCCCGGCTGTGGCTGGGGTGCCCGGAGGTGGGCGCCAGGACTGGCAGCTCCTGCACAACTAGAGGCTTTAGCTTTTAAACATCCAGGTTAAAACACACATGCAGTTTGAGCAGCAGCTGTAGCTGGTGCACCAGATAACCCTTTCCATACCCGCGGCTTTCCTGATCACCGTGCTAGGTAATAGTTTTATATACCACATGGGATCCTAGCACTCTGCTATGAAAAAAGCCTGTTCTGTATGGGACCGTATTTCCCTGTGACAGTGCTTCCAAAGAGGACAAAGAGCTTCTTGCTCTCGGACTTAAACAATTCCATTTTTAGTGGTGGTTTCAAGAGGACAAGTCGAGGACATCCTTGCTCATATCTATTTCTGTAGCCCCAGCTCACACCCAGGCCTCAGAAACAGCACATACCAACTGAAAACATTTGGGAGCATCTGCGCTGTCCAGGTTTTAGTTTTGCCTATACAAACTTGTATTTAGCCAAATTTGTTTTTAGCCAAGAAGCTTGAATCCTTGAATGAGATCTAAGTGTAGCCCTGCCCACCAGAAAACCCAACATTTAACGTAAGCCAAAATACTCATTCAACCCAAAGACACCTGAAGGTGATATGGTAGGAGATACCATAAACACGTCCTTCCACAGCAATTGCCTCCAACAGCATCTGCACCAAAAACCTTATCTTCCAAAAAGGATGGGACAAGCACATTTCCAATGCTCATCTTGTTCACAAGGTGGTCAGCAGCTGGCAGGAGAGGGGCTGATTTGCCAAAGCACATTCCTGTCAGTGCTGCTTTGAACTTCTTTATCCCTGGGTCCAGAACTGCCTCTCAGCCAGGCCTTGGTGCATGGAGATCCTGCCACACATCCCCATTTTCCTTCATCTTCCTATTGTTGTAATTCTTGAGCCTACAAGCAACTAAAAAAATAAATTCCCCTGTAGTCATTTCTTCCATCACTTCCACAACTTTGTGATGTTACCTGACATTTACCTGATTTTCTCCAAAAGAACCAACAAGAACCCTTCAACCCATCACAGAAGGGAAAGGTCTGTATCTTTCTGCTTTCTGGTTCAGCTTTTTCTGTGCCGATCCAGCCNTACCTGACATTTACCTGATTTTCTCCAAAAGAACCAACAAGAACCCTTCAACCCATCACAGAAGGGGAAGGTCTGTATCTTTCTGGTTCAGCTTTTTCTGTGCTGATCCAGCCTCCTCAGCCTCAGAGTTGTTTTGTATTCTTTTGCCTAAAGCAGCCTAGTATCCTGTTTGCCATCCTTCCTGTTCCTATATGCTATTAGCACGATAGTATCAGTTTTTCCACTAACTCCCACATCCTTTTTCCTGATCAACACGTTATATGATTGTTCCATTGACCACGCTCTGATGGGAAAAACTTATTCCACTAGAGCCTGCCCCCTCAGGAAGGCGGCTGGTTGCTTTCCTCAAGGGCTGTGCTGCTGTGTTTATGGAAAACCCTATAAAAGCATCCACATCCTCAGAGAACACTACCCTATAGCGTTTACTCCACCATATTGCTGGGACGTAGATGATTGCAGCCTTTAAATGCACAACAAGCTATGCTGTGAGTGGGGCAGTAATTCCTGCAGCAGTTACACCCAGAGCAGTAGTGACTTCTACCCTGAGGATATACAGGCAAAGGCCATTCCCACTGCCGCTCCTTCCTCCGCCTGGTCTCCTCTCCCAGGAGCCTCACAGACTCACAGGATGGTTGAGGTTGGCAGGGACCAACCTCTAGAGATCACCTAGTCCAACCCCTGCTCCAGCAGGGACACCCAGAGCAGGGGCACAGGGTCCATCCAGGCGGGTTTGGAAGATCTCCAGAGAAGGAGCCTCCACAGCCTCTCTGGGCAGCCTGTGCCAGGGCTCGGGCACCCTCACAGCAAAGTTTTTCCTCACACGGAGGCCTCACCTGCCTCCAGAGAGATCTTTGGGTTTCTGTCCTACAGCAAACACAGCAGTGTTTTGCCTACCCTGGTCTTTCTTCTGTGGGCTCTGCTGTGGTGTTTGCAGAGCACACACCTAAGGCAAAAGATGGTGACAAATTGGTGGTCGGTTCCAGCCCGCTGTGTCCCTAATCCCCTGGCCCCAAAGCAGGGGCTCTCTCCCCATTCCTGCAGCCATTCCCAGCTGATTTTGCTGGGTGCAGCGGCTGCGGTGAGAAGGGAGGTTTCGTGGGAGCCTGCGGCACCGTGTCCCACAGCGAGGCCAGCGCGGGGCCCAGCGGCACTGGGGCCCGCGGCTCCCTCGGGAGCTCTCGGTTCCCAGCTGCTCCCATTCCTCACCCGTGCTGCTCCCAGAGCCATGCCAGGATCTGGAGGACACCTGGCCCGGTCACTACATCCACACGAGCCCGAGCAAGGAGCCCACCCCCCGGCTTGTGGCGCTCCTGGCGCCCACCAGCTCCTCACCGACAGGGAGAGCCGCCTCAGCGGGGCCAGCGGTGCCGCCTGGGCCCTTCCGCGGGCTCCTTCGGCCAGGCCGCAGCTCGGGAGAACGCGCTCCCGGCCGCGCAGCGCCTGGGAATATCCTTCATCCTACTGCCACCTCGTGGAAAGCGAGCAGGGAATATTTTACTGGGATCGCAGTAACTTTCCAAGCCCTTCTCCCTCTCATCAGAACAGGGACAAGCAAAGCAGGCCCATCTTTCTCAAGCGGAGTTAAACACACTGCTGCCTCCTCCGAGCACGAACACAGCAGGAGCTCGTTCCCTTCACGTGGGAGCAGGTTTTCCCTCAGCCTTGTCCCCGCAGGCCACTAGCGCCTCGAGTGTGGCTAGTGCTGCCCTCCCGGGCACGGCCCTGCACTCGCTGCCTTCGGCCCTTCCACATTGCCACGGNGTTCCCTTCACGTGGGAGCAGGTTTTCCTTGTCCCCTTGTCCAGCCTTGTCCCCACACTAGCCTCGAGTGTGGCTAGTGCTGCCCTCCCAGGCATGACCCTGCGCTCGCTGCCTTCGGCCCTTGCAGGAAAGGATCCGTGGGGTTTGGAGATACGGCCCCAAGGAACTCAGGCCAAAACTCACCACAAAAGGCTGCTGGTAAGTGAGCACAGGTCAGTCTTTACAAACACAATCCAGATTGGAGCAACAATGAGGATCTGAACTGGTCCCTCCCCAAAAAATCACCTTAAAAAAAAAAACCATCTGCATAAATAGCAATATCAAAAGGATTTTTTCTACGGCGAGACCTATGAGCTTCTTCTGCAGTATAATATGAAATTGCTTGAAAGACAGTAAAGTAGCCAGGCCCAGGCTTACTTCTGCATCCAGATTTGGTCCAAGCATCAGGCTGCAGAGCTGCACGGAGCGAGTGACCTCAAGGACGGAGCCACCCCACCGGCAGCTGCAATTCGTAATGACACAAAAAAAACAGATGGGAGGGAAGCGACGGCAGAACCAGCGAACGGTGAAACAGGCGAGCAAATTAAACACGATCTCAACCGCAAACTCTTCAGCTGGTCCAAAGGACCAACAGGGATGACTAACACACTAAGGTTATTCAGGAAGCTGTGTTAAACATTTGTTTTTTCAAAAAAAAAAAATAAAGTCAAATACTGGAAAAGGTGAAGTGGAAGGGAAGGAAGGAGAAAGCGCAAAGGGCAGGTGGGTCCCGCTCCTCAAAGCGGCCGGCAGCGACTACAGAATTACCTTCTCCTGTTGGCGGTTGCAGCCCCCAGGCCAGGCTGCTATGAAGGAAACTCATCTTGCAAGAGGCTGCTCCTCGGGTGAATCTTCATGGAAGCTCCTCAGCAGAACCCACCCTGGCATTACCAGGAAATCCAACCCAGCTGATGGCATTTAGCAACTCCTCAGTTCATTAACCCAGAAACCCAATGATACCTGTATCTTAAATATTAAAATATTCAAGTACTTATTCAGATTCCAAGCAAGCTGTGTCACCCAGACTGATCTGTGAGCAGAGCATGTGAATCAGCTTATCTGCATTATTAAAACTTCATTTTTGACATACTGAAGGTGTTTAAGGACTTGTGGACCATAAGGGGCTGTGGAGAACAAAATCAAATCTAAAAACTGCCTGTGTTGTGAAAGACGGTGAGACTCTCTTCCCAAAACAGGAACAAACCATATCAGAAATTAGAAGTTTATGCTTTACAGAACTCACAGCTACCAGCTAAAATCAGGAGTGGAACTGGTGACTATTTCTTACCACTTTAACTATCATTTTGATGAATTAGAGCAAGTAGTCTTGTTGGACATGACAAAAATGCCTGCTTAAATGCTATCAGCTATATATCATCTGCATGTAGACAACCCCATGCTACAAGTTATATTAATCTACTTACTAAAGCACAGAGCTCTGCTCTAAAAAGAGCTGGAGCAACTTTAGATGTTATTGCACTTGCAGTGCAGCAGGTGGAAAAGGTTGGGCAAGCTCTCCACAACCACTTGGCCTGAGTCCTACCTCACCTCCAGTACCAGAAAAAACACACACGTGCTCCAGTCTGCTGCGTTATCACAGGACAATGAAGTTTCCTATCATGTGGTATCTTTTTTTCATTGTGTTTTCTACTCATAAGTATTAGAATATATATATATATATATATATTTCTAGTGGGAAAAAGCCTGTTAAAACATCTCTTGTGGCAGTGCAGAACTTGTCTCTCCAAGGGCCTGAGAGCACAACTGTTGCAACTGCTTTGGCTGCAATTTGGGAAGGTATCTGAGCACCTGCTTACCCTTAAGCACTTGCATGAACATTGAAGAACAAGTCATGGCCTTTGCACTTGTAAATTAAATGGACAGAGCTGCAATCTGAAAGAATCTACTGCTGCACTGGCTGTAAATCATCTTGTAAAACAACAGGCAAAAATCAGACACATGGAACAAAGGGCAAATTCCTAGTGTAAAACAACACTTTAAAATGCAAATGAAAGTCAATGGGTTGTAGACCTCTTCTGTGAATTCTCTGTCTGATCCTTCTCATTACAGAAACCTCACACTGCCACTTACAGTTTTACACTGCAGATTTTGTTTTCCAAAAGCAAATATAGTTAGCATCCATACAGTCAGCATCTCTGATCCAAATGTAAACATCATCAGACACATATTATACTCTTATTTTGCATATTAATATACTTTTGAACATACAGACAAGCAGTTTGCCTCAATTCATTGACTACATAGCAGGGCTTGCATTCAGATCTTATGGTCTCCAGGCACCTGCCCAAGACACTGCAACAAAAGCCTCAACAATGACAAAATGAACACATTGACAGCACAAAAATAAAATGCTTTGAAACAATTTGTTACATGGATGTATTTATTGCATTGCAGTTTTAGCACTGTTAAATATAAATATTTATATCTAGAAAGCACAATATTGCATTATTCTGTATTATTCAGTAAGTTCATAGCAGCATCAGCTTCCTAATAAACAAAATATTTAGGAAGACAAAGGAATTACAGACGAGTTACACTCCCATTTATCACCATTTGACCAAAACATGGTATTGCAGCTGTGAAATAGATACCGAAGTTACCAAATCTGACCTTGAAGACACGAATAATTTCAAGACTGAAGTGTGTCATTGTACCTGATATCCTGCACATTTTAGTGTGTTGAGACATAAGGCTAACAGTCGAGTGCCTGAAGAGGGCAGATGATCCGTGTATCTGCATTACCTGACGTATTATAGTTTCAGTAACAACACGCAGCGTTTTTACAGCCCTCGCTGCTCCCCCAAGCCCTTGGGCCCGGCAGGGATTGCTCTCGGATGCGCTCAGCTGTGCAGCCAAAGGGAGAGGGGAGAAGGCGACTTGCAAAGTGAGCAAGTGGCAGTGGTGAGATCGGAATGTGTGAGCACCTGACTCCGATCCCACGTTAGTCTGGTAGGCCATGACATTCTTCCGTGTTTCATTTAGAAAGTTGTATAAATTACTAATCAGTTAACAAGTCCCTATCCGTGCAGCTATATTGGAGGCATGCACCATCTGAAAAGAGGTCAGCGCAACTACTCCCCTCGTAATGCCCATTTTAGTCCTAAAGAAAGTGAGTACTTCTCTCATTTTCTAGTCTCAGGATGATCTGTCAAGCAGAAGATACAATGATACAGCTGCACTTTGCTCTGCAGCAGTGGAAATCAGAAGCAATTGCTAAAGGAGCAGGAACAGCTTTCATTTCTTTCCTGAGGGAGAGCACTGATCTTCTGAGAGGAAAAAAGGATGGATATGTTTTTACACAAGCTGATCAAACCACTTTTCATTCTAAACGAATACAAGACTGACTGAAAGTCTCAGGTGTACTAATTTTCTCCAGCTAAGTCATCCAGTGTACACTACGAAGCTAGCAGCTAATAAAAGGGTTATCCAGGAACATCTGAAGCCATTTTCCCTCCCTGACAGGCCTTCATTTCTGTCAGCTACGAGCACTTACAGCGACATCTAAAAGGACTTGTAAACATCATGAGACAAGCCATCGCTGATAGTCCTCTACTAAAGGAGTCCCTTCTCCTGCACCCCCAGGAAGAGAACAAGGATAACCAAGGTTCCTACCATGCCTGCCTCTGAAGAGGAAATTTGCTTATTTGTTTTATTCTCCCACTGGGTTTCCTTTGCAAAACTGGAGAGGCAGGATCAAACACGCCAGTCCCCAGCGATGGAGCCCGCAGCGTGGCCACAGGCGCAGCCTGCGCGCGGGGAAGCAGCTGCTCTGCATCGCACCGGGCCCGTGTCCCACACCGGGCCCGTGTCCCTCCACCTCCCGCGGGCCCTGTGTGGCGCGACAGCCTCAGCACCACCCGAACACTGCCCGCATGCACAGACAGGAGCTGTGAAGGCTAAAAATGACTCTTGTTTATGGAAGCTGTCATCAAGTAAGGAATCTGCTCTTACCTCCTCTTCCTCAGCCTATTCTCCCACCTTCAGCACGCCGCAAAAGCCGGTAGTTGGGAGCACGTAAAGCGGTAGGTGTTGTGTTATCCTGCAGCAGGCTACCCAGCAGCAAAAGTGCTCAACGAGGACATCAATCCTGCAGGGCCCATACGGAGGGAGGACCCCTGACCCCTCGGGCTGCCTCCTCACAAGTGGCTTCATTGCTCTTTCTGCCCAGGCTGCTAATGGCCAGTGAAGGTGGCAGGAACAGATGCTCCTGGACAGTAAGCAGCTCCCTCGCATCATTCCTACCACACGACTACAGATGCTTTTTTCCTCCTGATACATTAGCAAAAGGTGACTGAAAGAGCTTGAATTTTTGGCAAGTGTTTGTCTTTCCAGGCAGGTTTTAACCTATACAGCTCTTGACAGAAGAAAGGAGTGTTTACTTTGACTGGCAGTAGCTTTTAAAAGTATCTTTTTAGGCATGAAACACAGGTAGCCATTCACAGCTGTAGTTAAAAAAGTTGTAATGTTTACCTGACAGAGACACAGGCACTGCTGGAAGAAGTCTGAGAGCTACAGTTTCTGAGTGACAACTTAAGTGCATTCTGATCTTTTGGTCCAAGTATACCCCACCAGGCTATTAATATTTTTGGTAAATTAAGAAAATAAAGCTCAACTCTGACCATCTTCTCCTTTGCCAGACCAAAGCAGTGCTCCTACTTAGCTCACTAGCTAGACCAGTATTACCAGGATGTTACATCTCTCTCCCCCGGGAATCCCCCTTGAGTTCCCGGTACATCCGGACACCCCTTTCTCCCTCCAGTCCCAAGATCAGGCCCCATGTCTCAGCACGCTGCAGCTTCATGAACAAAACCCAGCAAGGTAATACAGGATAGCACTTTATGAGTCCTCAAATTTGCTGTCTTGCTATTTGTGAGGATAACAGCACTAAGAAAGCTACATTAAGCTAATGCTCTAGAGACTGTAAACTCAAATTGCTTCTTGCTAGAAACTCTCATTGTAAACTGAGATTGTTGGATTGTCTGCAAACCGACCTGGGTCTCCTTGAGCTCTGGTTTTCTGTGTGCACCTACTGACTTTGGTTCTTGGCCTGTTTAGGCTCACCTGCCATAAGCGTGGTAGAAATAGCTTCTCATTCTAGAAAAAATACCTCAAATTTTCCTCTTCACTGGAAACAAGAAATATTTCTTTAGCCTCTCTTCTTGCAATGCTTGCAATGCTGGCTTCATACATTTTCACCTGTGAATCCTGATAATATCTTTTGAGAACAAATACAGATTATTTGGTTTGTAATACCTTAATTAAAACAATATGACCTTTGGTCACTGTATCAGACAGTATCACATAATTCCACAAATTCTGCAATCTCTTCAATACCATTTTCAATACCATTTCTAGTAAGCTAGGAGCTTTTCAACATATTTTTAGCAAAGGTAGTTTTAGGATTGCTATAGTACAAGCTTCAGATTTTGAGCCCAATTTCAAGAAGCAAAAGCATTAACTGAAACAATTGTGGGCTGCACGAGATGCATATTGTAGCACTGACATTTTACACTTTGCAGAACAAGCAGAAGAGAAAGTCTTTGCATTAATGCACAGTATTTTGCAGTCACACTTTGAAGCAGACACCAACATGTTATTCAGCAGCTTCTCAGAAAAAAGCTTGCCTGGCTGAAGGAATCACTGCATCTTTGCTACTGTTGCTCTATTGGCTTTTAAAGGGCACGGCTTTATCCCTTTTATGCTGATTTTAGCCAGTTACAGAGCTTTCAGTTTAAGCTGGTGATTACAGTTCTGACCTATTTAATTAAAGACAGAAAGTTTCTCTGGAGAAAGATATCTTCAAAAACTTAGTATTTTCACAGTTTGCTGTTTTACTGCATTTAGAGACTCTGGGTGATAACAGTGATTCCACCTGCCTTGTTTAGTTCTAAAGTCCGCATATAAATTTCTTTTTCAAGGAGAACATCAGAAAGGGTATCAGTGTATGCAGCATGTTGGGAAGATTGCCAAATTCAGTGAAAATTAGACACCTTCTGTCTTTCCAGTTTTCCTCCTGGAAACTTCTTCATCCACTGCTAGGTGCAAATGAGTGTTACAAGAGCAAACTAGGAAAATCCAGAGTTGTTGGAAGGGAAAAAAAAAGTAAAGAATCTCTTTACTCCAAAAGATCCAAAATATACAGATCTTCTGACCAAATGCTTAATTCCAAAAGTCTGCCACTATCCTTGCATGAATTTTAACAAATTACCTCCAGTTACCTGGATGCAAAACTGAGCTAGTAACATTGCTTAGGGAGGGGAAAAGGCGGGCAGTGAAGGCTTCTCCTGCTGAGAGACCTGGCCCTGTTTCCAAATGATACAGAAGGAAAAGCTTCATCCAAAACAATGAACCCAAGAACTGAAGAACAAGAAACAGATGGAAAGCAGTGCCCACTGACTACTTCAATAACAACCTGGGGAGGAGATGCTAAGTACCTGTCTCTGGATCAGTGAAAACTTTCAGGCAAGAGCCAAGAGCTGGACTAGCCAGCTGCGAGAAGGAACAACCACCACACTTCCTACAAGATTTCTTCATTCCTTTGGCCTTATTTATTCTACTATCACAGCACTATTTATTCCACTTCCACAGGTCTACTTATGAAGTGTTTGATAAAAATGAAGAACCTGGGCAAAAGGGTTTCCCAAGAAATAATCCTATTAAAGCTAAAACAGCAGCTCTCAGCCCATCTCCTTTCACCATTCTTCCCTACGTTCCCATGGCACAGGTGAATTTTATGCCATAGTCCCATGAAAACCCCATTTAGACTATACTAGAAAGGTTTGTAGATTGTATCACCATACAAAGAAAATAGCCATTCTTACAGTAACCATATGAGATTTGGGATTTTTCTTCCCACTAAACTGTGTTGGCAATTAAAAGACATATGCTGACACTGTAAGAAATACCTGACATAACACTTCAGCTCCAAGGATACATCACAAAGTCACTGCTGCAGGTGTCTAGTATTTTAGAAATGATTCTTATAATTCTCAAGTTTTCACAGCCCTTCTTTAAAGGTAGTTCAGAAGACTCTGTGTCCTGCAGTAACTCAGTACCTTACAGTAAACAAGCTTTAGGAATCATGCCTGTCCATCAGGCTGAAAAATGTCCCATAAATACTAGACTGAATGCAACCAGTGTGTCAACCTTGGCCAAGAAGTTCTTCATACTTAGCCCAAAGCTTTTTCTCTTTCACACGGTTCTTTGCCTCTGAAGACCATCTCCTGCCCCTTCTGTTTATTCTTTAGCAAAATAACTTCAGATGTCTGTGCTCACATCTTGCTTGTGACACTGTGGCAATACAGGAATTGCAGGGGCAGACAGCTTTTTGAACAAATAACTTGGATTTTATGCCGAGTTTGGAAAAGTAAAAATCAATGAAAGAAATAACCAGAAACAATTGAAAAAGATTTCCTTTTTTTTCATAGGTTTACATGAATACTTAAGTGAGGTAGAAGACTTCATTCCAGAATATCACATTCAATTTTATTTGAAGAGCAACTTCTCTGAAGGACTAAACCTGCAAGTGACAAAATACATACGAGCTCACTTGCTTAGTCACAATCAAATACTATGCCTGAAAGAGGCAAAATTCAGAAAAACAGCATTTTGAAAATGGGCTTTAGAATGATACAGTGTAAGAAGAAGTGGGGAAAAGGAAGACATGTTCAAAGACCTGAAGTAGTAAAGGGGCTGTATTTAGGAAGCCATCTGAAAATAATGAGAGGTAGATAGGAAACTAGGAAACAAAGGAAGAACCACCAAATAAAGGATTAAGTTTAAAATGGAAGACAAAATTTTAATCAACTCCACAAGTAGAGGAGAAAACAATGAGAAAAAGAGGAGAAGCAGTTTAATAATGAGGTAGAGAAAGAACAAGTAGACCAACCGTCTGGTTGTGACCCAGGCTTGCTGACCACCATAACCATTTTGGAAGAGCAGATTAGTGGTGACATAAAAAACAAGGCACAAACATAAGTCTAAGCACCAGCATTTTTCATGAAACCTAAGAAAAAAAAACCTTGTAGGTGTGAAGCAATGTACACCTGCAAGATTTCATGTTGGGAAGACCGAGAGAAACATGGAAATTTCTAGTAGCAACTGAAAACTTCGTGAAATACCAACTGACGAGGAAAGCGGCAGTGCGGCTGCAGGATGAACACAGCACTTAATGCACAAGGCAGTATAAAATAATGAGAAAGAATTCACTTAGATGTCAAACTATGATGGGCCTAAGTGATGACATGACCCCCTTTAGTCAAGTATGAAAGATAGGGGAGGTGTCAAAACCAGTAGCCTTTGACATACCTTAAAAGAAGAGGCAGAGATGGTCATCCTAGCACCTGAACCAAAAACAAAGCATCAGAAAGCAGACAGAAAAAAAAATTCCACAACCTAAAACATAATGAAGAAAAATGTTCCTTTGGAGTAAAAGCTGGTAAGTCAAGAGGAGAATTATGTCCCTTGTTTCTAGGTTCCTAAGTTTCTACTAATTTGTGAGGATTATGGCCAGTCGATGACCACACGAAGTGAATCAAGCAAGGTTCAGCAAGCCAAGAGAATTAAGGATGAAGACAACAGCCATCTTCCTAAACTAGATTTTAGGAGACAAAGTGCTGAAGGAGTGTGGGAAGCACAGGGAGAAGGGAGAAAACAGGGGACCACATGAACACAAACACAAACAGCCCAAAAGAGAGGAAGCAAGAGCCTCTACGGGAAGAGTGTTCAGTGCCTAGTCTTATTTCAGAGCAGGAAGTGATTACAGCAGTGAAGCTGTACATAATAAGAAATATTCATTTATTCAACTCTTGATGAAACTGCATCAATAGTACTGCTTATTTAAGAACTTTTGTCCCATGCTGAACTTGGGATTGCAGCTCAGAGGCTGAGCTGATCAATCTTCCAAGCCCTTCATCATTAGAAATGCTGACACAAAAGTTTCAGGCTCCCTCAGAGGGAAACAGATGCTTTGTGCGTCCAGAAACTCCTGCTACATGACTTCTGTAACACACCCAAGCAACAGACATACTCCTAATGTGGCAAACGCAGCATGCTGCTCGCTTGTCAACAGAAAAACATGTCACTAAAGGGCACAATCACTCAGTTTCAGAACTTATGGCATCATTAAGCAGTACATAACCTACGAAGTTCTACAAAGCACTAAAAAAGTGGGGTTTTTTTAACCCATTTCCACTTCAAAATGTTACCCTGGCAGTTTCTCAGCTTCAGGTAATTGAGGTGAACGCAAGAACAGGGGATGAAATCCAGTGTCATTTGACATCCAAGAGGTCAAACTAAATATTAACAGCCTCATTTATCCTCAAACTTTGTATGCAGCTCTTGGAAAGCAGTTTATACCTGCAGAAGCCTGGCCTGATCTACAATACCTTAAGTACATTGCTAGTAATTATTTGATGATCTCGGTTTGATTTCAAAACCACCTCAGGCACACCTCCAACGCTGAGTTCAGCTGGAGTTAGAAGACACATCATTCACACAGATGTCAAAAGATTTCTGCTCCGTGAGAACAACTGGAGAGGCAGCACCCCTAGCTTCAACAGAGGGAAGTTGGAAGGTGCTTAGATACAGTACAACTGTGCTCAGCACAAACGCTCAAATCTGAGAATTCCTACATCTTTGCAAACTTCACTATTACACTAAGTAGCAAATGGATGAAAGGTAAAAATACAATTTTTGATATGTATCCACAACATTCACAGATAAAGTCCAAATATGGAAGTCCCTGGATCAGGTATATTAGCTGCTTGCTGGTGACACAGGGCAAAAGTACAACAAATAGGAGCCTAAGCTTCGATACTGAGAATTTAAAATCTTGCCTTCATTCACAGAAACAAACAAAAAAGTGTTACAATTAAGGTTTTCTATCATGCAGGGCATTACAGAGCTATCGGACATCAGCAGTATGTCATCCCACCTTTTTAGACACTACTTTAAAATGACTACTGGAATTACATCTGGAAGAGAACATATCCATACAGCAACAGTTGATAAACTGTTGGTTTCATCAGTAATCTTTTGAGATTACTCAGGACATGTGAAATATACAGCATTAGTGACTCACTTCAAGTAGAGGTCTAAATTTACGCTCCTTGAACGTGTGCCACAGTTAGCTCATATAACCAACTACAGCAAAACTCTTCCAGCTCTCTTCTTTAAGCTTCTCTTTAAGGATCGCAGCGATCTATGCTCATCTCCCTCATGTCACAAAAACAAGTATGTTTTGAACTTGAACTGAGACAGGTTCCTGCCCCTGTCCCCACAGCAAAGACCTAAGCAGGCTGCTTTGCAACAGGTTCAAAATGCCCCAATTAAAACTATCTCCCCTACCTTGTTACGGTAATGGGAAACCAGTCGGAGTACCATGATACTCAACACGAATGTTAAACAGCAATGAGAGCGACAGCGGCAATCCATGCTATCAAATAAATACACTGACCAAGGCTCAGCCAGGTCAGTGTGCTAAATGCACAAGCAAGACATTCTCTCCTCGAATAAAAATCTGGTTTATGTGGCGTGTAAACACCTGCTGATAATCCACCTTGGGCCTCTTCTTTCTCCGAGACTGGCTTCTTGCCTGGGTACCGCCAGCACTGGCACCCTCTGTGTGGGCAGTCCCGCTACCCACATCAGCTTCACCTCGGGTAGCCACATGCAGACTGTCACCTGGCATCTTCTTCTCTCCAGCTCTGCTCAAGCGTTTTTGCCTCTCGCGCTCATCTTCTGCTCTCCCCCGTCCTGATCCAGCTTTCCATCCAAGCGTCTGAGAGTCATTTGTTGGGACTAGCTCCTCTGAGACAGTCTTTGAGTCAGCTCCCTTCTTTACCGAGGACTCCTGCAGTTTGAGTCTGTCAAACAGCTGTAAAGGAACATTTGTGTATTCATAAAACAAGGGAGACCTCCTGTTTTGCACTTCTACATGGTATTTGAATATTTGTATCTGAATCAGAGGTCACAATAAACAGTTAATGAAGAACCTTCACTACCAATAAAAACTGCATTCCTTGATAAAGCCAATTTGTGATATAAAGTGAACAGATCTCATGCACATGCACAGGTGTCTTTTGTGAGATCACTATGGAATGCAATTAGGGAGCAATACAGATGTGCAGTAGCATTTAGCTTGTGGCAGGAACAACACAAGGCTACCACGCTGCTCCGTTAGTCTCTTTCCACAACCCTCTTGGAATGTTATCAGTAGTACTAGAGAGTTTTCCACTCTGGTCTCCTTAGGCAGAACACAAATCCTCATGTTAAGGAGCCTCAATCATCAAGGAGTACAAACTGAGAAAGGAACAGATGGTTTGTGCTCCCCAAAACAAACTAAACTAAGGGAGGCCTTGAGGGTATTCTGGGAGGTGAGCAGACCATAAGCGAAGAAAACAAAACAAACAGAAAGTTAGAACAGCAGATCCAAAGCACTGTATAGACTCATTACATAGTATAGACTCCATACATAGTATGGAAACTGGAAAAGAAACTGCTTTTATTCTGCGAGTAGGCAAGGGCTTTTTTGGCTTTGCTTGTTTTTATGAAATACGGATAAATGAATAGGATTCTCGGTGAACCTGTCTCTTCCTAGCAACAGGATGGAAAGCCAGTCCTGTAGGAGCGGGCTAAAGGAACAACGACAGCTAATTATTTTAAACAAATCTTCTAAAAAAAGAGAGTTTGGGATCTATTAGAAAATAGATTCAAATTGCATGAATTTAAAAGTAAATTCCTAACAATGAAACTGTAAAAGTTTTCACTATGTTTCTCTGATTTTTCAAAAGGCCAAAAGCTATGTCATTCAACAGGAACAGCTCTCTCACAGCTCTTTTTATTTATTTTTTTTTGTTCAAAAATTCATCTATCATATGTTCCGTTTTGACTTTGAAAACTTTTGTTTACGCAGCTGGTCCTAGATGGTATCTTGCTTTGGAGCAGCATGAAGCAGCTTGGTCATCACAGGACTTAGACCAACTAGGAGTTCAAATGACCAAAAAGACAAACTGCATCAGAGACGAACATTGTGGGTTACACGAACTCTAGCATCAGATTTATGCACTGCCAAGTCACCTCTCGGAACAAGTTTGAACTGGATCACTCATGGGCACAAAAAAACACCATTTGTGCCAAATTAGCTACAGCACAAAGTATTGAATTTTGGCTATTGGAGGACAGGAAACAGTACAGAACAAATGCATCAAAAAGCACAAAGTGACTTTACAGAAGATCACATTGTATTAACAGCAACTGTGATCTGATATTAGAAACCTGGAAGTCAGAGCTTCTGTGACACTGAACTATGGCCAAAATACCTTCAGAAAGGCCAGAAAACTTTTTTTTCCAGTTCAAGTCATGTTTGAGTCATCTGTAATAAAAGCAAGTAAAATATTTCAAATGTAAATATAGTTCTTCAGTCAATGCTCCCCTTCTACTACTTTGAAAAATGTGATATTCCAAAAATTAAAATGGAAGATGGTTACCTACCCTGGTTAGGGTAAGCTGAGGTTCAACATAGAAAGCTTTGCCCAGTACTGGTTTCCTGTATGTCTCATCTACATCTGTCAGGGCCTAGATGATTAAAGAAATGACAAGTTCAAAATTAGAATAAAAAACACAAAGGGCTTTCAAACCAGCTGTGTCACAGCATTATGAATTATGCTCTATCTCAGGAACAGTCCATCCTAGGAACAAGCTGTGCTTTGGAGCTGGCTTCTTAACATCTAAGGGATAATGAGGTATAAAAGCAACAAAGCTGCAAAGCTCAGCATCCATTCTGCATTACTTGCAAAATCTTTCTGAGCTTTGCCTGCAAAATCCTTCTATTTTTTTCACACTTATTTCCAACTATTTCACAGCTCCCAACTCACAACTTTTTAATAGCTACTATCTCCATTCATTGTCTTTAAAATCTTCATAAGGTAGGAGAGAGTGGAAAAGAGACAATCCTCTACTTTGTCTCGGACATGCAAGTGACTTGTTAGTAAAAGAAAACTAATTAGTGAAAGATGTTTGGATTTTGTAGAGAAAGCCTTAGAAGCTCCTGATACTTGTCACATTCTACCTTGTTGTGTTCTAATCCGAACCCTTGAAACTGTCGGGAACTCTTCAAATTTCCCCCTTATCCCCACCTAAGACCTTCTCTAAAATGGCTAAGCATCTCTCACATACTCTAGTCCTACACTAGGACTGGAAATCCAGCACTCTGTGCAAGGACAGATTAGCTTTATGGGCTGCAATATTACACTCTTATTCTCAAAATGTCATTTGCTTGAACCTGTTGCAAATTTCAGTATAAATCAAGGGAACAGTAATTACCATATTCCAGAACTTGTCAAATGCAACCAAAAACCCTGTGCAGACTCCACGAAGCCCCTTGAAAGTGCGGATATGGACGTTGATTTTTACACCATCTCGGACGCAGCGATGAAGCTCTCCCAGTGGGCTGCCTTCATGAACTAAAACAGAAAGAGCATGTCACTTGTTTCCTACCAAGCACATCTGTATGTAGAGAACTGCTTTCCTGTACAAGCATGGTATATCTTTGCTTTTATGGTAAAAGAAAACTGAAGCCCCAAAACACTGTAACACACCGTGACTAACTCTTAGATCATCAAATCTCTTTTACATCAAGGACAGCAAAGATTGCAGAAAATATCAAGGTCTCCCTTTATATAAGTAGTAGCCAAATCAGCCTTAGCATAACATCTTTTTGCTGTATTTAAAAAGCATCCTAGATAATCCTCATTTTAAGTAAATGTGGTCCAGAGGAAACACGACCATGGAATTGCACAGCCATTATGGATAGCTGAGGAAACATATTTGCCTGAAACATGCCCCACACAATTTTTCATTAATAAAAACAGCTGAAAGAGAGATGAACTCTCCCCTTGTGCTTTATGCTTTAAATTCATGGCTTTAATTTGCACATTAGAAAATGCATACTGCAGATCAAAACTGATAGCTGATCTGCATTACTGGGCTGTATGGTAACACCTGGCTACAGCAAGGAAATATAAAGTAACCTCCTCTCATGTAACGTACATCACATTTATTATCTGTGATGTATTTTCTATTTTCTCTCTCTCTCTCTCCAGTTCGACAGTAGAAAAAAAATGGTTTAACATAGCATGTAAATTGTCTCAGCACCTCCCCACTTCAGCACCAGCCAAACTCAGTTCTTCAATTCACAGATCCTCTCAAGGAATCAGACATGACACTGTCACTGTATCAGATGGTCATTTTTAATCAGATACAGTATTCTGTCTAAATCAGCCCTGAAAATTTGTATCATTAGATTGGCATAAATATACTTCTACATAGGAAGGTTTATCTAGAACTTCCAAGAAAAAAAAAAATGAAACACAATCTTTATTTCCAACCGTGCCTTTGCTTATTAGGACTCCATAAGGCCTGGTGGATAAACATTAGCTTTATGGCCTGACTGAGTCTAGATAAATACTGGCTGCTCCTACTTTTCCTTACTACATGATGCTCCAACTTCACCAGATCAAAAGGCAGAACACGTTATTCAAGAGACCTTTCAATAATCAGACATCTACTTCTCAGAAAAAAAAAGTAAAAATAGAAATATGAGTAATTTATTTCAACAACAACCAAGTTGCTGCAAATATCCAAGCCTGCTATGACCAGACTCCGCACGCAGCTAGATTCTCCTGTAGCTTTTGGTGCTGTTAATAGCAGTATTAATAAATTTCACCCTCCAAGCAACCAAGTAGCACTTCACAGGCCAGTTATCCAGACTTCTTCAGAGTCCACATTGTCCAATCACTCACTTCTTGGTGGTGCAGAGATTAAACAGACACTCTGAAGGGAAGCACCTAATTTATTTGCTAGACCACCACTAAAGCTATTTCTTAGAGAGGTTCTTCTAGGCTTCAGTCATCTAAATACAGATTCTTTACGTAAAGATACTAAATCAATATATACAGTCAATTCTGTTGGCAATGCTACGGAAACAGAATTTGCACAGAAACCTAAGCCCACGTGAGGAGAATTAAACTCGTATAGCAACTGTGGCAATGAATATATTATCTTTTGGTATCTAAGTATAGAAAAGAACTGCTTTAGGCATTCAGACCTGAACACTTTGGGCTTTGCTTTTTCAGGAAAATAATATTAAGGCAATACTGAAGGTTAGAAGAAATATTTGAGCCCAATGAAGATGCTGTATTTGTAATTAAGTGCACCTAAGTTACATCTCATTTGACAGCCATGTCATTTGGTTCTTGGTGCAGGCGCACAAATTGCACCCTTGAACGTTTATAGGCTATTACCCTGACTGCGTACATAAATTCACGCAAGAAACTCATATCCTCATCACAAGTGATGAATTTAGCAATGTTATAGCTCCCTCCCGCTTCACTCCACTGTTCCTCCATCACATCACTGGGAACACTAGCACTATATTTATGCCCCCAGGATGTACAGTTAGCAACCAAGAATTTTTTAACAGGGTATCACGGGCTCACATTGCGGTTATGATTTAAGTACTAGCTGCACGGGTTCAAGCCTGACTCCTGGTTCAAAACCAGCACTTTTCAAGCACAACAGCTTCTTTTCCCTTTTTCCTTGAAATCAAGAGGGTGAATGCAATCAACAGAGCAATAGAGTAGCAGCCAGCATGAAAGCGTACCTCCGAGTAACCACAACATGCTGTCTGAGTAACTAGATCAAGCTGCTCCCCTGTTTCTGCACACAGGTGGCCCAGCCCTTCACCGACCACTCACACCTGACCCAGCCACTACCCTCCTCTCTCTCCTCTCCCCTTCAGCCTCTTAAGCAGCTCCTCTTTTCCAAAAACGAGCTGGTTCTGCGTGCTCTCCCACGTTCTGCTCCCAACCTTCCAGCAGGCACCTTTCCGGCCATCCCTCTGCCCTCCCGCACCCCACGTCCACCAACGTCCCAGTCCTTCTCGTCCCTTCCTCCCACCTGGGCTGTGTCTTCAGCCCTTACACCACCTCCCACATCCTCCCCGGACCTCCAGCCCCCATATCCCAGCCCACATCCCCTTCTCCTGCCTCTCCACAGCCCCAGGTCCCCCATGCCAACCACCTCGTCTACTGCAGACCCTGTCCCCAAACCTCTATCCCAGCCCTCTACCCCGTTCTTACCCCCGAAACCTCCACCGTGGTCTCCTCCCCAAACCCCCATCTCACCCTCCCTGACCTCAAACCCTCATCCCAGCCCTCTGCTGCCCCCAAACCCTCCATCTTCAGCCTCCCGCTCCGAACCCTCCCCGCCGCCCCCGGGGCGCCCTTACGCGGCATCCTGGTGAGGACGTTGCGCGGCGCCCTCCTGCGCCGGGCCGCGCCGCCCTCGGCCGCCGCCTGCTCGGGGCCCGCGTTCACCATGAGGCTGCGGAGCCGCTGGATGCGCTCGGGGTCGGCGGCGGGCGCGCCGCG